>JARHVA010008998.1:282500-335000 GCA_037957365.1 Torreya grandis
CTATCTATGATTCAATAAAATAACTTATCCTATTTTTAGTTTTCATATATTTATAACTATCAACACAATTCAATGTGTGAGATAAGTATGTTTTATTCTTAGTGTTTCCCAAAATAGAAACTTCTATATTTAGTAATTTGTTAAAATTAGAATATTTAGTTAGCATACATATTTAACATTATGATATTTCTAGTTTTACACCTATATAAGTACAAATACAATTAATTTATTTTATTTTATAAAAAATATGGTAAAACATATTTGTGAACCTAAACTTTTATTACCAAGCCTTTGCCTTCTAATTTTCATTTTACAATTTTGGCTTTCTTTTTTCTTTATTTTCCTAAAAATGGTTTCCTAAAAATTTTTAAATTTCATAGGACCTATTGTTTTGGGAAAAGTAGTCATCATTTTTATTTGAATTATGGTATGAGGGGTAATTACAAAATACTCAATCCATTAGATAACACTTTACACATGTTTTAGTTTCCACGTACCTCATGCTATATCATAAATGCCTAGGTTTTGAGCCATATGAAGCTTTTGATCATTTGTTCTTGTATTGGATGGATACGTGGTTATCCCTAATGATTTACTCTTAATGTACCCTAGATATAAGATAGTGAGGCTATGGGAATAATGTAATACTATTTAGTTAGTGACTTCACATCCATATTCATTATTTATGACTGGGATCAATATAACCGAAGATCCATTTAGTTAGATCTACACCATTGAATCAAGAAAAATTAATATTCAGCCCATGAAATATTTTGAAATAATAAAACCCTATGTTTAAAGAGGACTTTAGATGATGTCTGTTGTTCATGGGGGTATGTTGAAGACTGAAGCTGATAATTTTTTCATGAAGATATTTAATGTGGGTTTTGAGAGTGAAAACTCCATCTTCCATGTTTTTACTCCTAGGAAATAACTATATTAGAATCAAATTACCAGTGGCAAGATCCTACAAAAACACACACCCTTACATGGTTTCACCTTTAGACACTTTTTCATAGTAATTGTCAAAATTTTCATAATGTGGGTTAATAAATATAAAATGTATTATCAATATGCAACCCCTAATAATTTTCATCCTTTAGATACCTTATTTTATCATAATGCCTTATTTTGGGTCAACATATTTGAAATGCATGCTAAAAAACCTAAACTAGCTAATGTGGAATGTCAAGCCTTAATCAACTCAAATTATTAAAATAATATTTTCAAACTAAAACTACCATTAAGTACAATATTTTTAAAATATAGCATGACTTTGGAACTACATATTTTTACATTAATAAATGATATTAGGCATACTATGCACCATATTGATGGAATTATCATGGCTATTAAAACTGATAAAGCTAATGTAGATAAATAAGAGGAAATTAAAGATAAAAATTCACTAAATATATTAATTGAAACCCACCTAATATTTATTCATTCCTAAACATTTCAAGACATGGAAAAAATAAATTAGCTTCCACTTTTACTTTGGATAGCCCAATTAATACCATTGATTATATTACTATACCAACACCCCTAGGTATGGGGGCATCAAGTGTTTTACAACATATTACCATGACTATTTATATAGAGACATTGTAGACACCTCCCTTTATCACCATACAAGGTGTACTTACAACCTTGCCTAATGTTTATTCCCTTGATAAAATTGTTCTAGCCTTAAATGCTATAATATTATAATTAGAACAAGGTGTTTCTAAATATACTCATGTAATAGATTCTTATACCCTAATTCACAATCCTTTGGAACTCAAAATATCCTCTTACCCACTATAAACTATTTTTTTAGATCCTAAGATACCACTTTATGAGGGTAAATGTGATCTTAAATAACATATTCATTCATTCCATGCAACATGTTTAGACTATGTTTACAATGATAAATTACTCACCAAGATGTTTCTTAGAATTCTCATAAACTATGCTCTTTGATGGTATGATCTCCCAATTCAATTATTTAGAGTACTAAAACCATTGTTTTATCACTTTTTAATAAATTTCTCAATCAATATTGGTGAAAAGATATCTTATGCACATGTTGTTGAGATCAAGTAAGGGTAAAATGATAAAATTAGGTAATATGTTCTATGGTACAAGAATATGCTATAAAATATGACAAACTCTATGAAAGATAATTAAATACAATAAATATTCACTCCAATATTTCTATATTTAGTTAATGAATAAATAATGTTTGACAAATTTAGATTTTTGGATGAGCTATGCCACATATTCAAAGAAAGAGGCGTTAAATTTATAACATTAAACAAGACTAAATATGCACCAAGTTCTCCATCTACACCAAATTTAAGTAAAAAATCAAATAAAACTAAAATTTAAAAAATAATTAGATAAAAAATGAATGAAAAGTACTAGTTAGTACAATCTTACAACCATTGGAAAATCTTTAATTGATAGCTCCACCAAGAAAGAAATTTACAAGGTTACCATAAACTCCTAATATTTTATTTTAAAATATTATTGATTGCTTTCCCATATCTCTAACTCCTCAATTTGATATTGATTTGACCAAGCCTCAACCTAAGGTCGTAAAAATAATGCATGTCATGAATACCATAGATGCATTGGGAATTCTAGAAATAAATGTTAGAGGTTAAGGCACAAAATACACTGTCTCATCAATGATAATACCATTGATGTAATTACACCCATAGAGTAAGAAATAAAACAATATAATTACAATGTAAACTTGTTATTTTTAGTAATCCTTTTCTCATCCATGGTTTAATAGAGAATATAGATCATTAATAAGTACATCATGCATACAATACACATCATAATCCTAAGACATATAGGCATATAATAAATGGAATTATTGTAAATTTTACAAACACATTAACACAATGTCCTATGATCACATTTGATGATAGTAAAATCAATGATAATGATTCATATTGGAATGCACTCTTCTATAGAGCATATATAAACAAAAAAAATTATACATAGTGTCATGATTGATAATCGATCAATAAAAAAATACATGCACAATGAGATTAATTTATAATCTCAAATTAAAAAATCAAGATTTACAAGCTACATCAAAGGTATTCAAATAATTCAATGGGAATACATAAGATACTTTGGGACATATAGTGTTACTTTTCAAAAAATGGATTGTTAAAAAATGGATTTTCCAATTCTAATATTATCAAACACATGAGTCTTCTATATGTTATTATGATGCCCTTGGATTACAAATATTTTATAATCACCATATATAGTACATATATGCCTCAAGTACATACATTTTAATAAAGTGGTTAAATTACAAATAATCCAATATGAATACCCACTATAGTTAGTGGTAATTATTCCTCCTCCCACTCCACCACCATAGTTGGTTATGGCTCCTATTTAAGAACATAATAAAAAACTAATTATATAAACTACTCTAAATTAAATTCCAAATATAATATCAGCATCCATTCTTTATCCTTATATAAATTTAGTTGTGGCACCTATACAAAATATTTATACACAACCAATTCAAGGGGAAAATGTATACCTTTGTAAGAAACAAGATTCATATTAAAGAGCAATGTAAGGTACAAATAAATATAAATATCTTAAAATTAATCCTAAGGTAGATATTAATATAATTCAACATGTTTCATAATGAACACAATTAATAATAATGTCTCCTATTAGACAATATACTTCACCCATTCCTACATCTTCTCTAGTTACAAATGTGGCAACCAATTATCTAAGTAGTGATCATGATATTTATGATATGTCACTTGATGATTTTCAAATTTAGTTAAATATACATGTAAAATTCCTCATTAGTGTAAATTTAGACTTTAAATATATGATCCAAGCACACACTATGGTCCTCCTATTGATGAGATCATATACTAATTTATTTTTCAATATATCAAAAAATATAACAAAATATTGAAGAAATACAAGAACAATCAAAATACTTTTAGAAAATAAATAATTAAAGATTAAGGATAACTTAAAATACTATATTATTTATTTAAATGTGTTATTTATGATATAAATTTGTAGATAGCATATTCTCTTCTATATACACATGCATTTCATGAGGTATTTGAGTCTAATGTTGGACATACATTAGATTTTCATTCTTATACGTTGAAATATCTTTGATCTAGTGGTCATACCTATACTAAGGGCATATTATTTTACAAGTTACACTATCATAGGTTATATATATCTATGACCTCAAATGAAATTTTGAGCTACATATCCTACAAGGGTCTTTCTAAATCACTGACATTTTACATTGTGCAACATACATATTCTAATTTTCTCAAAAATATGATTTCAATACATGTGGATGGAATAGATTATTTTTTACTTGTTTTATTCCCTTTTTATATTGTTAAATTCCTTACATAATATTCCTAACAATATCTTACTATGTGTGGCCTCTTTCCATTATGTGAAAAATTACTGAACATCTCTATGAGATATTTGTTTTATATGTGTAACATTTTAACATGTCCATTACCTATTTCCCTTGGCCATATATGTGAAATATATGATTATAAGAGATTTTAATATGTCCTTTATATGTGGCCATTGAAATTAATATATGAAATTGTGTGACATTTTTTTTTTGTGCTTGTGTGTTTCTAAGATTGATTAATAGTGTTATGTTACATATCAATTTTAATATGGTTACCTTGATGCATACATCATTGTTAAATATTTATAAACATAAGAAATTTTATGAATTGTATTCAATATGTTACATAAATTATTTAAATGGAAATTTCATTTATAATTATAACATTCTTTGCAACTTGTTGACATAATACTCTATGATCATATATTTAACACATGATACAACTAACTCTTCTTTTGAGATGAATGACTTACAGGATACATCCCTAATATAAAAATGGGGGATTCATATTGGGATTATAATAGAGATTAGATCCTCCATGAATAAATTTGGGAAAAATTAAATGTTTAAAAAATATATAGTATAGATTTTCAAAGATTAAAATTAATGTAAGACAAATGTTATAAGAAAATATAGGTCTTCAAAAGATTCAAAGTGATTCAGAAATAAAACATATGATAGATATTAACACATCAACCTAGATTTTGGGGGAATATGACATGAATATTAATTCACTTTTCAAATGCTTGAAGCACATTGACATACACACTTGAATGCATATGCATAGACATGTGAAAATTAGTTACAAGAAAAACATTACATGTTGAAAATATAAATTATAATTGAGCATATAGATGAATAATAATATATATCATTGGAATATATTTATAGGAGGAATGATACTCATTCATGCTCATTTTATTCAAATATGAAAAAATCAAAGTTTTAAAGTGAAAAAAACAAAATATTAAAGTTTAAAATAAAAATATCCATTTCAATGCAAGTCTTTGAGCACTATAGTCATTGTTGGGAGATGAATAACCTTAATTATCTTCTGCTCATGTAAATTATAATCTAGATCCTTGTTTATTGGTGTGATTTTAATTTGTGTGGGTGATGTATGTTTGTATCTAGTTACACTCAATGACCTTGGCATTACCTCTAGTGAACCTAAAATAACTCTAAATTTTTAGATAAATACATTGGGTATTATTCCTTATTGATGATAATTTAAATAATTCATATTAAAAAATTAATATATTTATTAGTTATTCAAAATTAGGACTTGATCACTCTCAATTCACCATTGGTTCAAAATCTCCAGTTCATTCAATAATGGGGCATGTTTTTCAATTGTTAGTTATAGGTCACATGGTAATTTGGTTTCATCTATATAGAGCTGTAGTCCTACCTTGATTTATTTTCAATTTTATAAATTTAAAAATTAATATTTTTCAAATTTAAAATACAAAATTTGACTTCTTCATGAGTTATTACAGGGTTTTCTAAATTTGAGTACCCTATATAATTGAAGTATTTGCTCAAAGACAAAGTGTGTTATAGACACTCTACTTCATCTCTCTCCTTTAATCTAAAAATTTAATTTATAAAATAGGGGGAATGCAGACACTTAAATATGATCATAATTACTTGATAAAGATAATTATTAACACATTCCAAACTACATGACTCTTATTTACCATTCCTCTAAGAAATTTCTCTATATGTAAGATCAACCATTTGTTTGTGAATACCACTATATAAATATTTTAATGTAAAATACTAAATTTATAAAAAATCACCTTTATATTATCTCAAACATAGGACATAGGTCCTTTACCCTCCTTAAAATGTTCTCTGTAAGTATATTAGAGTGTAGTGCATCCTTATCCACTTAGGTTGGCCATGTCCCACACTAAATAAAAAATTGTTCCAAGATTTAAAATAAATATTTTAGATCTTATTACATATTTCACATGGTCATATGAATGTAATTTCAAATATTTATCTAAAAATACAAGTCAAGATTCACTCACTAAATACACTTGATATTCATTTGGTTCAATCTTATATGCTTTTGAACATTGAGGTAATCTTCCCTATTCTACCCAAATTCTAAATTATTGACAAAGATAAACCATAAGCCAAGTTAGGATCCCTATAAATAAATTCAATATATACCATTTCTAAGTATCAAAACCATTTCATATTATCCATGTACAACCCTTACATAGTTGAGCTTACTTCTCAGTCTCTCTATTTCATATAGCGGGCACCTTTCACCCAAAATTGTTCATTTCTTGCTCAAATATCACTCAAATCCAACACACAAGTCCCACACTAACTCACATACTTATGCACATTGACCACTATGCACTACATATTTTATAGTTCTACATCGTAGCACATAAGATAATAAATCATCAAAAGTTGACCAATTAATGAGGTGTTTTTCATGTAAAGTATAAGTGAGTTGATAATGAATCACTTGAAAAAGGATGAATGAAGTAAAAAATCACCAACCAACAAGAAATTAGTGTTAAAAAGCATATTCTAGTTAGAGTACTAGGTAGAAGGTTCGAAAGAAGGTTTTTTCTACATCGAGTAAAAATTGGGTAGAGAAATATTAGTTAAAAAATATGTCTTAGTGAGAGTTGAGGATGATACATCAACCAAATTCACAAATGTCAAGGAAGATCAAAGAGATTACCTCTATATTTAAGGTATTAGAATTTAATAAATTATAGTTAGAGAGAATATTTTTTAAGAGGAAGTATCCCATAGAGAACTGGGGAGATACCCTTAGAATAAAATAACCCACTTAGGTTCTAAGGCATATGGAGAGTTATCCTAAAGTTGAATCATAAAATTTATTCATAAGAGAAAGATTTGGGGAAATGATGGATTTAGTCTTAGATGTTGATCTCTATTTCACACTACATGTTTAATACAAATTCATAAAGGTGGAGTATGCATAAATAAGGTAGTGTGGTAAGGAAACAAATAGATAGAGAGATATACATGAGAGAAGGATATGAAAGGGAAAGAAGAGGATACATAATTTGGAACATATGGTTTCTAAACTACTAAACTGAGTATTGAATTCAAAATTCATACATAAATGGATGATAAGACTCAAGATACTTAGGAAACAACATTAAAATTATGAAGACCAGAGGAAAGAGTAAATGGTTTCCATGAAGGATGATGTGTAAGAGGATACAATATGGAGGTGAGAAGGAGCCTTGTAAAACTGTTGATGAGTAGGATCCAATGAATGAATAAAGGAATTTTTTTATGAGAGAAGTAATTTAGGAGGATGTTTCATAAGGAAGATGTTTAAGAAGCAAAGGAGAATAATGTTTCAAAATAAACAAAAGAGGCTTGAAGCCAAAAATAATTATATTTCAAAAAAATGCACAATAAGTCAAGGATAGATGGATATCATTCTAAAAGGGGGGAAAAGTGCAATAAGGTCAACAAAGTGTGGGAGCAACCTGTAAAAATATATGGATGTAGAAAAGGAACCCTAAATCTAGCAAAAGGTTTATTTTGCATATAGTAGAGTAGATGTTGATGTAAAGGATGGGAGCCCTAGATTGTGTGAAGTAGAATATTGTGTGAAGTAGAATATTGTATTGAAGTAAAACAAATCAAGAGGTATGTTGGAGAATATTTCCATATGCAATGGCATATGATGA
Source organism: Torreya grandis (assembly GCA_037957365.1). Taxonomy (NCBI): domain Eukaryota; kingdom Viridiplantae; phylum Streptophyta; class Pinopsida; order Cupressales; family Taxaceae; genus Torreya; species Torreya grandis. Next base: position 290,631 of record JARHVA010008998.1, read on the forward strand.
AAAATAGGGAACCATTTTCTCTTAAGGAAAAATAAGAGGAACATGTGGAGGATGTTCTATAATAGGGAAATGAAGATTTATAAAGAGTAGAGAGAAGTCATCCTAAACTAAAAATGACATCACATTATTTGCATATGTCAAAGGATTTTCTAAGAGGAGTTAGGTAAAACAAGTAGGAAGGTGATAAGGAAGGTGCAAAAATTATTATGCAAGGTTCAAATAAGCCACTAGATGAAGGAAGAGTAAAATATTATCCAAAATATGATCACGAGAGTGGAATTTCAATTTTAAATGAGGAATTTGAGTCACTTCTATAAGGCAACAAGGTAGGAGATCATTAGTCTAAAGCTAACTAGGAAAAATGCCTAATGAGGATAGTCTAGGCACATAGATCAGAGTGTATGAAAGTAGAGTAGGAATAAATAGAGATTGGATTCAGTTGACCCCATGAAGACTTTCATTCCATTGTGTGCATCAATCAAGAGAAAGTAAACAAATACAAGAAGAATGGGAATAGTTCATAGACATAACCCATGAAATATATATGGAATAATAACATGAAAGTATGCCTAATTGATATAAATTATAATAGAAGGAAGAATGTCCACTTAACAAAGGATAAGTGAAAAGAGCACATGAAAAATAAGATGAATGGTATAATGATATTTTGGTAGAGTTGGATAAATGAAGGTGAGTGTAGACCCACAAAATAAAATGTGGGAATATACCCATGAAAAGAGATGAATATTGGTGAAAACATATGAGAGATAATAGGGATGTGAATAGACCCAAAAGAGTAAGTAAAGGTGGGCCACACTAGAGATGAGTGTGTATGGAGAAAGTTGCATGATGCACTCAAGAGAAGTATTTAAAACACTTGGAAAAGGTGGAAATAAAGAGGTGGGTGCATGCCCATAAGAGGATATAAACATGGGTGCAACCCCATGAAAGTAAATAAAACATCAAGGAAGAGGGGAATGAATAAAATATGTAAGGATGGGAAGAGGTGGATAGACTATGAACTAGCCAAACATGAGTCAAAATGAGGAAAACATGAATCTATCAAATATAGGTAGAGGAGGATGGTTCATGGACAAATTAGGGTTTGGATAATAATAAAGTGAAGATAAATCCTACATATAAGACACACCAAGTGTAATGGAACATTATGGCCTTGGAAACCAACTTAAAGAGTGGTTATATGCCTTAAAACTTACTTGTAAGTAGGATCTTACATTTAATTACTTGGGGAGTATAATATAGGATAATATCAAGTAAAAAAGTAATATTAAATCACCCAAAAATAAATTAAGTAGTTTTGAAATAAACCAACTTTGGTAGTGTAGTTATATGTCACCATGTTTTGGGAATATTTTATGAACTACGCAAGAGTCCTCTTATATCAAAGAAACTTGGCTGAGAGTTATATAGAAGTTGAAGGATAAATGGGTTATATATTTTGGATAAAAAACATGTATAACTATGACATATATGAGGACACACTAAGGGTAAGATTCAAGGCACATAATTAAGGACTCGCATGGTAGTGCATAAAGATATAAAGATTTGTAGAATGTAAAGGATCATGGCCTATAAGGATTTATTCAATGAAGTGTGATACATAAGAAAAATGAATGTTTCAATAAAAATAGGGGTTTTTCCTGTGAAAATAAGGTGAAAAACATTGAGCTCACCCAAAAATCATAATAGATCAGTGTACAAGTACAAGTGGAGGGTGCATGAAGAAGATAATTAACTAATGAAGAAAATCTATAATACAAAGTGTGTAATGATGAAGGCATGTGTAAAAATGGATGTTATGATATGTGAGAGTGCACAATAATCCAAGAGTGTAAAATTTGGCATGGATGTTAAGGAAGCAGGAAGGATCAGGAAGAGCAATTTATTATGTAGACTTATAATTAGTCATTCCCTAGGCTAGGGTAGTTTTATAAGTGACATGAAAACATAAAGGAAAAGATTATAAGATATAATGTGTCAAAGTATGTTCATAAATCATTCTTAATTATGTGTCTTGAGTTCCATAAAATTATATTCTACCTCTATGGTAGGCCAATAAATTTAAACAGTCTATAGATTCACAAGATTTGCATTGAATACAATAAATAGATAGTGTCTAATAAATTCAACAATGCAAACAAATATCATATAAATATAAATAGATTTCCTTGGTTTACATTTTTTAACACTCCAAAGCTAAAATGGATACTATACTAGTTTTAAAAGAGATCCCATGGAGAGAGAGAGAGAGAGAGAGAGAGAGAGAGAGAGAGAGAGAGAGAGAGAGAGAGAGAGAGAGAGAGAGAGAGAGAGAGAGAGAGAGAGAGAGAGAGAGAGAGAGATCTAAGAATAGGTCATTATAAATTTTAGAAGCTACAAATATATTATAATGGATTAATAACAACCAATGATTTGGATATTCATTGTGTGGAACTTTGAGGGATAATTTGTTAAGGCATTCCTTCATTAGGACCCTTGACCATGATTATTCCATATTTATTTCCTCTCATCTTCTCCTTCAAATTTTCCTCCATCATTCACCTTGTCTAATATACACAAAAGAAACCCGCTAATGCCTTATACTTCCCCTACTTAGATAAAAAATTTGGTTTCTCTGCTACCATTTTCAAACTACCATTTATAGTATTCCTAAAAAAATAATAACTATTAATACCTTATTTACTCAATGTTTATTATAAAATTGAGATAAATGGCACTTAAATTTTTTATAATATTTTAATGAGGGAGATATTAGATTTGTTGATAGGGGTAAAAAATGCAATGGTTTTAAAATTGTTCATCAATTATTAGAAAATGGCCTTGATCTCGATATATAGACCCCTAATAACTTATCCAAAATTTCAAGGTGTTTTAAGGATAACTATAGAAGCCTTAATATATTGATCCATTTTTTTAAATGAAATTAAACAAGTTAAAAATGTTGGCATTTTTAGGGAGGATAATACTAATGATACATAGACAAATAATGGTATTGTTTTCATTATTTATCCAAATTTTAATCATTAAGATCATTTTTAGGAAGGATAAAACTATTGATAGATAGAATGATAATGGCATTGTTTTCATTATTTGTCTATATTTTATTTATTAATCACAAGTAAATTATAATAATTATATGTTTGTAGTGTTTTATTTAAGATAAAAATAATTATCAATTGATAGATAGACTGCTAATGGCATTGTTTTCATTATTTGCCTAGATTTTATTTATTAATCTCAAGTAACTTATAATAATTATATGTTTGTAATGTTTTCTTTAAGATAGAAATAATTATCATTTCATTGAGTATATTAAGAATCTATAGGAAAAATTAAGAAGCTTACACAGATAAAAAATGAGACCTGGAAAAAATATTTCTAAGGCCCTATATTCTATTGGTTTAGTTATATTGGTATGAATAAACAAGTGTAAAAATTTTTAAATTACTAATTATGGGTTTGAATCCCTATCTAAAGGTGATGGTTATATTAAAACTAATCTATTCCATCCAAAACCATAGTGGTGTCTTAAATGAAATGATGGTATCTTGTGCAAAATTTTTTGACTCACCCACCCATTGAACATAATATCTTGTCATGTTATTATAGTTGAATTTAGCTCATTATTAAAATTTAGGATTACATAAAAAATGAAAATAACTTAAATTAACAAAATGGCTGATAATTAACTAATTACTAGGTTTTTTTATAGGTCCATTGCCAAAATAACATTTTATTACAACACATGGGTATTGAGTATTCTCTCTATCACAAAACTTATTTAACATGTCTTAAACCTATTTTATGTACTATAAACTTCCAAAATAAAAATAATCACCATCATAATCATGTAATCTAAAGTAAATTGTTACAAAATATGAAATGAAGTGAATGATTACATACAAATGGTTTCATGGGCAATGTGAGTAAAAAGGTAATGAGATCTCTCTTAGATTAGTCAAAATATCCAATGGTGATAAACACAAAGTAGGAATTATAAGTATTCATGAAGCCATAATAGGTTTAAAATTTATTTCTAGCACACTTTCCATTTGGAGAAGTTAGAATGGATTTAAAGAATCATTGGTTATAATGGCGGCAACATTCTATGCATAAGAATGAGGAATGATGCACAAGATTATGAGGAATATCACTCCTTCAAACCATGAAAAAAATTTATTCTCCAAATTTATTTCTTAATGTCACCATTCAACATAGAATTAAAAAATTATGCATCTTTATGTGCAAATTTTAATATAATAAAATAATTAATAACATCTAAAGTAGGAATGTAAGTATTTATAAAATAGACTTTACATCAACATATAAAAATATAATATTATTTGTTAAATATATTAACCCTTTAGTCTTTTGTATCTACCATGTAATCACTAGATAAGGTCCACTCAAGAAATAACTCTTCCATGTATGTATGTATGTATGTTTTTTTGTTTTATTAAATGGATAAGGCCCATTCATAATATAATTTATCCATATATTTTAATATATTATAATTAGAATATACTTCAACCATACCTAGTTTTATTGATACTTTCATACATGATTCTAATCTATTATTTTTATACATATATTTTTTGAAGAACAAATAAAAATATACTATTTTTTTTTATGATGTAAAAATTTACCGAACCATTTTTTTTAAACAACATTCTCTAGAGCATTATTTCAGAGTTTATTCTATTTTTTGTAATTTATTTACCATATGATTATAGATTTTATTCTAGTTTCATGTTTTTATTTACCATGGAAATTAAAAATAAGAATTTAGGAGTCTTAAATTATAGTTAGTAGCTCTAACATCCTTTGAGGAGAGAGTGAATCTTTTTTTGAGAAAAAATACACACACACAGACATGTTATGTATTAAGTGGACACTATAAATAATTAAATTCTCATAGTTTATAATTATAATATTTTTTAATCCTTAAATAAATGGTAAGCATTAGTATTTTATTCTACCAAAAAACACTTGTATATTTTTAGAATAAAATAAGGGTTTAAAATCTAACAAAAATACCTTAGATTACATTTATTTTAAAAGTATCAAAGGTTGATTCGTTCCACTATTATTAAATATGAATTCTAATGTTTTTTGTTGTTCAACTAGATTCCCTTAGATTCCCACATATATTACATTTTAAAATATATTTCTCAAGGTTAGTAGACTTGTTATATGATTATAAATTCACTATGGATCTAGTAGGGAATGCCATGATCCTTAAAGAGGACTGATTATCATTATTTTATTGGTATTAGCTATCCAGATAGCACCTAATAAAGGTTAGATTTGTTCAAGTTTGACTCATACCTAGACTAACATGGGAATGATATAAGGCTATGGGATGCATATATCTAGAGCAGACCTATAGGGGTTTTAAATGAGGTTAGTTCCTTAGATATGATAGTTTGGACCTCTCTTTCTAAGAACTAAATAAGTTGGGGTGAAAAGAGTCAAGAGATTGCATAAAATTAAACCTATTCTAGCATGTGATGATGCACTAAATGTTTAAAGATCCACTCTCAAGATTGAACTCATTAGAACACTAATATACTATGAATAGAACTAATGTAGTGTATACAATGGTTTCAATGAAATAATTCTTCACCTAGGGGTCAATTTGATGGACATAGGTTGGAGGGAAATGAGGGTAATGCTTGATTGGAATCACTTACAATCAACTATCCACTCTATACCTAAGACATCAAATTTAAGACATGTTAGATACCTTGTAAGAAAAGTTTATTGGCACTTAGGTTAAACTTGGACCTTTAAAGGGAAGATGACATGAACTTTTTCATATCAAACAAACATAAAATACTAAGCATAGATTAGTAAACAACTACAAAATGATCTATTCATTACTCTAAGACGTGCATAATACAATTTTTGGTAGAGTTTAGTCATACCAACCTAAGTGATGTTCAATAATAGATCAAAGGCCATATTTATAGAATAAGGGGGAGAAAGAGAGAGGGATATTAGTGCTAAAATAGGGATAAATGAGATAAAATCCATTTGAACTATAGTTAAAACTATATTTTTAGTTATGCTCATTAAGGTTTCTTGATTGATCTAGGTCACTTCAATCCATTGTACAGTTACATTATTCCCTCATTGATTATTTATGATAATTGCAACAGTGGGATCAAGTTTTTCTAAGCTAGGTTATAGAATAAATGTAGTTACAACCATCAGATCAATTTATTAAATCTTTGTTTTGGTGCTAACTACTCTTCATTAGTTCATCGAGGCATGCAAAAGTGGAAAGAAGGGTCCTTTTCATGTAGTTGGTCTTGGAGATGAAACCATTGGGGCCTATGTATATGTCTTCATGGTATCCTTTGAAATGTTGGATCTTTTTAAAATTGGATCATGTTCAAACTCATCCTCATGTTCATAGATCCACTATAGAAGGAAAACCAATCTCAAACTAATGGTTTTTCTTATAGTCATTATGTTGATGTAGACCTATAAAATATATAGTCCACTTTTATTGATTAAATTAGGTCTAAATAGACCCATTTTGTCTTTGTGGGAACTGAGATTTCACCATATGCATGGATCTTTATTTTAAAAATGGAAAACATAGTCATAGAATGAACCCTGCATGACATAAACCCTTAAGCTAGAAGTCCACATTAAGCTTTAATGGTGGTCCATTTATGTCCTTTAACTTGAATGCATTAATGTTTCCATTTAATTTTCATTTTGTCAATATCTAATGGAAATGGGATGACCCTAAAATACCTATTTTATTTGGTCAAAAAAATGCCCTTTGGTTTGACTTTATCCATCAAAAATTTCTTGGGCCAATCAAAATGTTCCAACCTATCTTTATTCCCATTGGCCTTGTAGATCCTCACATCAGACTTGATTTTTAGACCTTTTATGCACTTTTGATCTCCTTGGTATGAATGAATGTTTTCATTGATTTCTTACCATGAATATCCTTTGACATGTTGACTTGAGCTCACACCTTTGGATCAAGATGTATAAAATAAAGTAGACCATCAAATTTTCCTAAAATAACCATTTAAACTCAAATGGATAATTCATGAGGTCTAATTTTGACATCTACATGCTCGTATTTAACATTTTCATGAACATATTTGATATCTATGTGATCATATTTGGATATTTGAACCCCAATGGTTATTTACTGTGTCTTAAATTTCATGTCTATGTGCCTATCATTTGATAGTTACATAGTTATCATTGATGTCCATATGAACATCAAATTTTATACCCCAATAGATAAATGTTGTACTTTATTTTGAATTTCACACAAACATTCCATTCTATAGGTTCAAATTTAAATGCTTATAACTTGAGCACTCACCAAGGCATGTAATTTATAGGATGTGATCTTGGTATGAAGGACTCTATGGCACTACAATATTTTAGCTCACAAGGATTTGTGATGTGAATTTATAAAATACACAAGTGAATTGGTCTACTTATTTTTGCATGACATCTTGGTGACAGTTTAGTCCTTCAAACTTGAACAATTCATCTTTTGATATTTCTTTCAAGGTTTTGATGAATTTTTAAGACTTGTGTAGCTTGGATCATGCCTCTAAATGCATGTGAGAACCTACTAGTCCCTCTATTTACAATGCTAAACTTACTTATAATCCATTTAATCTACTGATCAATTTTGACCCTACTATGCTTATCTCTAGGTCTAGGTGAAGATTGGTATGTGGGCCAAAATGGGCAACATTTTTGGTGACTTAACTAGCTTAACCAGCCTACCGGTCATGAAATCTAGTTATTGACCAAGATTGCTCATGATGACTGAATGAATAAGGTAATACTTGTAAAAAGGACTCTAATTGATTTTTAAAGCACTTTTGGATTAATGGGGAATCCATAAACAACAAGAAGGCAACAAAATATACCAAAAAAACTAAATAACTAAAATAAAACAATGTGCAAAAACACTTGGAGGAAAAGACAGACCTATCTACTTATGTGCAAAAAGTAGGATATCAAACAAATAGTAGAACTTAAGATACCTCCCATTGATAGGGATGGGAAGGCTCTCTCCATTAAATCTATGAAGATCAATGTCATTGTTTTCTTTTTAACTTGTGATGACATAAGGTCCATTCCAAAGGATATCAAATTTCGAGTGTTTTCCTAGTTTTGTACGGTCCTCATCCCATTTGAGGATTACATCACCTTGATCGAATGTCCTTGATGAAGATATTTTATCAAAAAAATTATTTACTTACTATTGGTTATACCACATGGTATCAATGGCCTCATCTCTTATCTATTTCAATTCTCTTAGTTCATTCATCTTAACCTCCATTGCATTACTTTCTAGAAGCTTCAGCTGGTGTGCAAGTTCCAAAGCTAGGAGATCCAATGAGATAGGTAGCCTTGATTCTCTTCCATAAACTAAGAGATAAGGTTAATGACCAATGGCCTTCATGGGGGTGATCTTATTATCCCATAAATTAGTCTTTAAATTTGTATTCCAAGATCTATTATTATATTTTAGTATTTTTTTGATGATCTAAATTAGGTTCTTGTTAGTGGACTCAGCTAGTCCATTACCTTATGAATAGTAATTGTATGAAGATGTAAAATAAATGCCTTGCTCAAGATACCATTCACATACCTTTGCCTTATTGAATGACTAAGCATTTTTTGATATTATAGTATAAGGTACTCCAAAATGGGTGACTAGACTATCATAGAACTCAAGCACAGAGTTCTCATTTACCTCCTTCAAAGGAATTACTTCCACCCACATATTGAAATAATTTGTAGCTATCAATACCCATTTATGACCAGCAATTAATGGAGGATGTATCATCCCAGTGAAGTCCAAACCCCATTACATGAAAGTCTGCTCAACCTGAATAGGCCTCAATGGCATAACATCTAGTCTCTACTTTCCTATAAACATTGCACACTTTACACACTTCCTACCCCATGCGTGTGCATCCTTAAATAAATTATTCCAAGATTAAATATCTATAATGATTTAAAGGACTATCATAAAATTATTTAAAAATCTTTTCAAATTGATTAGCTTCAACACACTTTAAAATCATACCTCCAATGTCCTTTTTTAACAAAAATCTATCAATAAAAATGAATGGTACTAATTGAATCCTAAAATGTCTTCTCCTTGATGCATCTAATCCCATTGGACATTTTTCTATTTTAAGGAATCTAGCAATGTCTTGTTTCCATCTAGATGAAGGAGTAGTTTCAACTTCCTATTGGGTATCTTGAAGTGTTAAAACCATCTCCTTTTCTTCTTTCACATCTTCTAAAACATGTTCACATAATCATTTACCTTTGACCAGATTTGTGACCTTCACTTCAATATCATATTCCATTCACTTAGTGACCCATCCATCTCTATTTTCACATAAGTCTCTGTTGAGATGAAATGCTTCACACTAGGATGAGCTACCATTAGTATAATCTTGCTATTTGAAACCAAATGTTTGAATTTTTTCAAACCTATTATAGCATAAATAACATGATTTTAAATAAAATAATATCTCTCCTCATAGTCTTCCAAATATTGACTAAAAAAAGTAATGGGTTTCTCTAAACCTTCACTATTATGTTGCATAAGCATGGCTGAAATTATACTAAACGTAGAAAAAGCATACATAAATAAATATTATTGAAATTTGGATTAATAAAAGTAGGATATTGGTTAATTTATTTATTTATGGATTCAAATATTCTCTTACCCTCCTTACTCTAAGTTAATTCCTGATGTTTCTTTAGCATTTGAGTGAGTGGCCTTACCAGTTCTACAAATCTAGGAATAAATCTTCTGATGAAATTGATCTTGCCTAAGAATCTTTGAAATAATTTATTATTTTTTAAAAATTATAGAGAAGGATTTATTATATTCTTTTGGATCAATAAAAATACCATCTTTAGACACTACATTCCCAAGCAGTCTCCACTCATTCACTGAAAAGATACACTTCTTTGGATTCAATGAAACTCTGAATTGTCTGCATCTATCAAAAACAACTCTCAACTATGTTGGATGATCATTAAGATCCTTTGAAAATATATTAATGTCATCAAGATAAACTAATACCATTTCACTCAAAATACCTTGAAAGGAAACATCCATTTCCCTTTATAAAGTGGCTCCAACATTAGAGAGCCCAAAAGGCATATTTTAATAGGCATAAGTACCCCATTTGGTTGTGAAATTTGTTTTATATCAATATTTATCTTTAAATAGTATTTTTTTGTAACCTAAGTACCCATATATTAAGGAAAACCTTTGTGAACTTGATACATTTTTCAAGATTTTATCCACAGAGGGAAGAGGATAGTGGTCTGTCAGTGACACTTTGTTCAAATCTCTAAAATCCACACATAGTCTTATCTCTCTATTTTTATTTCTCAATAGTACAAGTTTTTCTACCCATTTTGAGTGTTTGATAGGAAATATTATACTTGATTCAATAAGCATGGTAAGCTCCTTTCTCATGATAATTTCAACCTTGGGGTTGATGGGCCTTTATTTCTATCTTACTGGTTTTACATCCTACTCAATCTCAATAGTATGTTGTGCTAATCTAGGGTCAAACCCTTTCAAATCATGGTATTCCCAAGAAAATAAATCCATGTACTCATTCCATAATGAAATTAAATCTACTCTCTCAGAATCAATGTTCACTTTACCCCACTTGAGTTGCTTACCTTCAACTATGTGAACTTGCTCATAATGTTCTTCCTTGGAAGAGATGCTTACCTTGTCATTTATAAGTTGACCATCTTCACTAAAAATGATCTCCAAAGTTACTAAGAATTTAGGCATCTTATTTTATCTCAATTGCACAATTTGATCTTCATATTGGCATTGCAATTTATTTTGATTCTTTGAGTAAAATTCTACCTCATTCTATAGGAAATGGACTATCTATTTGTCACTATCAAATACTTGACAACTTACCTCATTATTTAGAACTGAAGGCATACATACAATCTTGATTTGGGTCTAATCTTTATTTTTCTTGATCTAGTCCACTATATCATATTAAGCTCATATGGAAGCAAGTCTATCTATATGTTGATTGGCTTCTCTAGGAATGGAGCAGATATCAAATGCTAGAAAATCTTCCATGAAGTCCCAAAATCTATGTTTTTAGGCCTTTAGGATGGGTTTATTTTCTACACTTAACCCTATGACTTGTTATACTACCAATTCACTATCACCTTTTACCTACAAAAGCTTAATACCTCTCTTTCTAGCCCATTAAAGGCCATTAATAAGAGCTTCATACTCTACAACATTTGAAGTACAATTGAACTAAAATCTAACTAAAGAGTAATACCTTTGATTTTTAGGTGAAACCAACATTTCACTAGCTCCATTTTCATTTTTTGATCTAGATCCATCAAATTATAGATTTCATACCCCTTCTTGATCTTGCTTTGAGTTGGTGAGACTAGGCAATGAGTCACCTTATTGATGCATGCATTAGACACCAAAACTAACTTCTTGAATACCTTGGTATGGGTCACACCCATGGTTATTGACAACCCACTCATCCAAGTGTAGATCTGGTATGCCTTAAAGTGGCTTAGAAGGTTTTTGATCAATAGTAAAATCATCTTCCTCTAAAATACTGTAATTCATATTAGACATATTTGGCATATATGGTTCAAGGTGAAATCTAGAAACAAGCTCTGATATTATAATGAATTTGGTTACATATCTAGTTCTATAAACCATGTATGACCAATCTGAAGAAAGGTAACCTCCTATTTTAGTAGCAAATCTCTAGATAGGCATAGTGCAAAGTATGAAGGTAAATTAACAACTATATCCTGTGAAATGGTGAAATTTGGACAAATAACAAGTAAAATCTTAAGATCTTTGAGGATGCCCATAGTCTTAGTAGGAGAACCATCTAACTGTAACACTCTCTTTTCATGAGGTTCATACTTGAGCATGTTTCCCTAAATTTATCTATTTCAAGTCTAAAGAAAAATAGAAAAGAATGATAGGGATAAGTGATTAGAATGAACTTAGATTAGTTTGTGCATTGTATCTAGATGTTGTGAGAACTCCTCTTTGGCTGGAGAGGACTACCTACAAGTAAGAAAGTGCTACCATAAATTTTTTGTTAGTATATAAATGAGTGGGCTACCAAGCTATGCACTTGTTTCAGGAAGTGTGAAACTTCCTTAGAGATGATAGTCCAATTTTGAGAGATAAGAGAGTAATAAATAACTAAAAGAGAGGTAAAGAGAGGGTAAAAGAGAGAAATTTTTACCATTTATTCACAACCTAAGTGTAATAGAAAGTAACAAGGTATAGGTGGTATGTTTGTTTGTATTTTAGAAGGTGTTTGGGTAGGTTTTAGAGAGGTTAGGAAATCCATAATCACTAACATTGATAAGGAAGTGATCAATATCAGTTATGCTACTAAGGTCGGTGGGTTAAGGTGACTGATATCGATTAGGCTACTAAGGTTGGTAGGGGTAATAATTGCCTAATAGTTTATAAAAGGCTTTTCTAGGTCTGGGAAATGGTTTTGGTAAACTCTAGGAGGGAGAGAGAGAGAGAGAGAGAGAGAGAGAGAGAGAGAGAGAGAGAGAGAGAGAGAGAGAGAGAGAGAGAGAGAGAGAGAGAGAGAGAGAGAGAGAGAGAGAGAGTATGGTTTAGATGGATCTAGTTAGAGGTTTGGTGTGTTGGGTCAAGGAAAGACAAGTATTTAATCTTTCTAACTCCCTTATGGGGGTTTAGTCAGGAATGTCTAAAGCAATGAATAGTGGATGTAAAGTGATATTAAAGTAATAACATAAAATACTTATAGAATAAGTGATATACTTAACTACAGTGGTGACTAAATGATAAGTTCTAGATGGATATATCCTATAAAGTAGTTTAAACTGATACCCTAAATAGAGAAAACAAACAGGTGTTGCTAGTCTTCAAGAGCTTCATTCTTGATCTGGATTGACTTATGTAGGATAACAATAAGCCAAGATGTTGAAAGTTGAATGTTAAGAGCTTGGATGAAAATAAGAATGAGATTTCTTGATTTCTGTTGACTTGAACATCAAGTTAGAGTTTGGATATATAACCAATGTTAGTGATCCCATTGATGTTGGTCATGGGTTGACCAATGTTAGTGGCCTTAGAATAGGTAAAAATTACTATTTTTTTCCTATTTTATATTGTTCTTCATGCCAAGTGAGGCACCCATTACAAAATGGTAAAAATAAGATATTAATAAGGATGTGGTTAGTTAGGAATTTAGTTTTGAGGTGAGAATAAGTCTTGGGTAGTTAGGGTTAGGGGACTAAGTTTTGAGGTAACTCATCAGGTGAGAATCAATCTTAGGGTGAGATGGCCAAGTAAGGTAGCATAAAGGGTTTTTAATTAACTTAATTAAGTATTTTAAATTAATTAAATGTGTGAGGGGTAAAATCATGGGTTAGGGAGGCTAATTATTTTTATTGGAAATGGGATTAAGGGGGTTTCGACATAGGGAGTTATGCATGTGTGTGTGACATAATTTTGGTGTCTCCATTTGCCATTTTTTGTCTTATAATTTGTACTAACAAGTTGCAAGACAAAAACAAGAGTTAGATGCTCTAAGTATTGGATGAGGTATCACCCCTCAAAATGGGAATCAATGGAGGAGAAACTAGAATCAGATACTAGTTTGATAATAAGGTAATTGGGTGAATGGTGGACAAATAAGTATCACTTCATGTTTGTATACTACTATGAGCTATAATTGATAAATTCAAGAACATGCAAGGTTGATGAGGACTCAAATAGAAATAACCAAATCATAGCTTGTAAATGATAGCTGATAGGTCAAAACAATCAAAGTAGTAGCTCTAATGGTCAATGTGCCCCAGGAATTTGAGGTAGGAAGTGCCCCTAGAAAATATAAAAAGGTTGTATGTGATAGGATGAGTTTGGTCCCCATCCAAAAAACCTAATATACATGCATGTGTATAATATCTAACTATAGTGTAGTAGCATAAGCGGTTAAGATAAGTGATGTAAGGTTGATGTAAAAGGGTCAATGAGTGAGGATATAGCCATGATATCCAAGCAAAGTCATCATGGGTGGAGATTTAAGTGATCTCCAATTATGGTTGTGGTCAGTAAAAAATTTAATGAAACATTTTAGGGTTGGGGAGATATATGTGATCTCCAAGGTACCCCAATCATGGGTAGAGTCTAAAGAGTTGTGGTTAATGATGGGAACATTAATGTAATGGTGCGAATGTTGATGATGTCACTAATGTTGGTAGTAAATAGTGCCAACATCGATGGTTTAGGGAAATGTTACTGATGTTGGTAGGATTAAGTGTTGATGTTAGTGGATTAGGTCAAGGTTGTTGATGTCAGTGGCTAACCAAACATGACAAAAGGGGGTTTGGCAATTGATCAAACTTATTTACAACTTGTGATTGGATAAAAATAAATCTCTAACTTAGATTGAGATGGCTGAGCTAGGAGGGGACCTAGCAAGAGGTACACCACCATAAGATCCAGTTGTGTCAACTTGGAGGAGACAAAGATATGAGGTAAGATCCACTATGGTTGGATTTGTAGTTTGATTTGGTTATTTTTATTTTATAGGCTAATTTAGAGGTGGGGGGAAAAGAAAATGGTAGTAGAGGGGTAATAAATTGCCTAAGGTAGGTTTAGGGTAAGTTGGGAGGGTTGTGGGGTAGTTTTTAGGTAAAAATGTAAATTTTTGGGGATAAGTAATTTGGCCTTAGGGCTGAACCAGTCACTAACATCGATGGGGTCCATCGATTTAGACAATATGACACTGAGGTTGGTAGGTTTCTACTAATGTTAATCGACACCAAGCATCAATGTTGACATCATAAACTAATGTCAGTGACTGTAAAGAGCCAAAAATTAGGACAAAGGGTTAGAAAATAGGATAAAGGGTTAGTTTAGGTCCCTAATGGAAGTAGTCAACTAGCCTAATGGCTAAGCTAGCCTCAAAAAACCCCATGTCAACTAAGTGCTACCTACATATCTCAATTTAGGGCCTCAATCCAATGTAGTTCTCCCAAAGCCTAGGGAAACATATCTAAGGTATGGCTAAAAGTGTGTTTAAAAAAGAAGGGTTGAGATAGGTTAGGAGACCTAAGGTTTAAAATATAAGGCATAGAATCAAGGGGTAGGGATAGAAGATGTGAGGTGTAGAGTTGTTATAGCTAGTTAGGTCTAAGGTGGAGAGAGAGAGAGGTAGTGAAGCCTAGGGTAGAGAGAGAGAGGTAATGAATCCTAGGGTAGAGAGGAGAGAGTAGGGTAGATAATTAGGTGGATATATGGCCGAGCTAACCTTAAAATACCCCATATCAATTGAGTGTTACCTATATAGCCTGATTTAGGGCCTCAGACCAATGTAGTTCTCTGAGAGAGAAGGGAAAAAAGTGGTGGTAGGTTATATTATAAATTACATGACTTGAATTGTGTATGTATAGATGTACGTAAGGATGGAGCTAACATTATAGGATCATCTATCGAGGTTGATAACACAGATGAGGAGAGATGTCACCCTAAATGAGTGGGAACATACAAAAACTATGGGGTTAGGAGGAGTGCAATGATATTATTGATTTGCTTGAGATGTGTGCCTTATAATAGCATTTATTGAGAGGTGAGATCACACCACCAACAACTTCCATCTATCGACCAGAAGTTGATAGTGACCTAGGAGGATGTCTATAGGATTTTATGGCTAGCACTCCATGGTGAGGAGATTTTTTCATGCTTAATAGAGGATCATGATATACACATGGTAGAATTATATTAAGATCATGTTAGTGAGGTGACCTACCATTTAGTGAGTTTTACCTATGAGCCACTATATATGGCTAATGAGGAGCAACATCGACTGAGTATCTTGATGATGATAGGGATCATAGTGTATGCATTACCAGATGCAAATGGTGGTAGATTTTTTATTACATTGATAGGTGTGCTTATATAAATGGTTGAGTAGTAGATTATTTTTGTAATGGGTCCAATGTCTTTGGCTTAAGTATACATAGAGTTGTAGGGTTTGAAACTGCGATGGTGATATAGTGGAGAGATGGTATGGCACAGAACCAAGTAGATGGTATAGTGCATGATATTACTTATTATAGGCACATGATTAAGGGTTTGATCGATGTGGATATTTTTTGGAGACCCTATTTTATATAATTCATATTCATAGGATAGGTACAACAACTTTTCAGCTTGCAAAGATCACTATGGGTTAGGGGGAGATGAGCTAGTGAGTTGGATATGGTACTCATTACATGGGTTAGGGGGTAGTTCAATCTACTATAGGATATACCACTTGCCTTCCCTTGATATAGGAGGGATGACATAGAGGCACCCTTACCATTACCATAGGAGATAGATGGGTTAGATTTTGAGAAGCTATTAATAGGGCCAGGCATAGTTGATCTAGGGTGTACAATAACATATATGGATTGGTAGGCTAGTTTAGATCCTATAGTTGAGGTCAGGAGGTCACCACTATATTTTCAAGGTATGGTTAGGGTGAGAGATGTAGTTGTAGAGGAATGAGATGTAGCAGTGTAGGCTAGGGTTGTAGTGTAAACATTGGTATTAGCCTTACAAGGATAGGTAGAGATATTATAGGGCCAAGTGGGGGCACTATAGGGCTAGGTCAGGGTTTTATAGGGGTAGGTTACTACACTGATAGTGGAGAGGGATAGTTTGAGAGTATCAAGTCAGGCTACTCCTCTTCCTCCATCATAGGGACTAGCTCAAGCTAGGCCATTAGTATGTGTGATGGGACCGCTATAGACTATCTCTGGTGAGATATATGACTACCCTAGATGAGATTTATTATTACAAGAGGTCCATCAGAGATTTTCCATATATTTAGAGATATTTAGAGTTTAGAGATCAGGAGAGATCTATGCCATGTGTCATAGCTTTTACCTCACATAGATGCAGATGGGTAGAGAGTGGTGATGACACTGCTTCTTCATGACCATGTGGAGATCCTCAAGGACTCTAAGTACCAGAGTTGAAGATGTGAGATATATATCTTGAGAGAGAAATGATATTGTGATTATGTATATTTATTGTGATTATATATATATATATATGAGATATTTATTTATTATGATTTTGAGATGTATTTATTGTGATTTTAATGATGATATTGATGATGATTTTATGATATGTTAATTTTATGTTAATGTTGAGCATGTTAGCTAAGGTGTACTTAGAATTTTTCATATGTGTGATGGTATATGCATAGTTGGTTTGTTAGCTTCATCTTAGCATTTTTCCATATTTGTGATGGTGTATGATTAAAATGAATAGGTTAGGTATGTTAGATTATTTTAGCATTTTTCCATATTTGTGATGGTGTGTGCTTAAAATAAGTTGGTATGATGTTTGTTTTTCATCTCAATAGAGAGATCAACATGTGATTTGGATGGAAAAATAAATAGGTAGAATGCCCATGCACTGATAAAGACCATAATTAGAACATAAATAGGTTCAATAAAATGAGCCTCTTTCATGCCTTATATCTTTGAACCATTGTGTTTGTTAGAGAAGCATTGTGTTTACCTTATGTTAAGTTAGATTCACAGTCCCTTGAAAGAGTATGAGGGGAAAAAAGGGTAAAATGAGGGAAAATGTGTGGGTAGCATAACCTATGAAGTGGGGATGATATGCCCCTATTGTGGGTGATCAGAGAGCTACTATAGGCAAGTCTATGAATTAAAGCTTTTTTTGTTTTTATGTAAGCTGATCAATGTAGGAAGCCTACAATGAGATTTTATATGTTTTAAGGTCATATAAAACTAATCAATATGAGAAGATTTTTATTTGTATTTCCCTTTGAGAATAAATCTTGGCTTAGACATCCTTCAAAGGAGTGGTCTAAGTGTTTGTTTTTAAGTTTAAATAGTTGTCCTTTAAGAAAGCAGTCTATTGATAGTAGCAAAGAGAAGTTACGTAGTTATCATTCAAGGGAGAAATCTACATTGAGAAGCATGACCTGAGAGTTTATAACTTGTCACATATCCCATTTATTTTTTAATATTTTAGTCATGGACAAGACTATAGAGACTTAGGGGTTATCCATTTTGAGGGTCAAACCATACCACTACATAAGTTAACTAAGTGTATAGGAATAAGGGTTAAGAGGAAGGGAAATGAATATAATAGGGATGCTCAAGGGATGAAATCAAGTTAAACATGAGGTGAATTGATGCTTGGTTAACAAAAGAATGGTCAGAGGTGTAAGGCATTTAAAGGCTCAGGTTCTAGCCTTCCTTTAAGAGAAGACAAGCGATAATTTCCTGAGCCATACTTGTGAGTCATGATATAGGGTCCAAGCCAATTAGGAGCAAACTAACCCCATTTGATTTTATCCATGTTTGTCACATGTTGATTTTATTTTAAGATGAGATCTCTAATATTTAAATCTCGCTCTTTGAGGTTTTTTTCATAAGCTCATTTGATATGCTCTTGATAGATTTTGAGGTGGTTGAGGGCTATGAGATGACACTCATCAAGTAATTCAAGTTGAGCCAAATGTTCTTGGCAAAATTCATCGTTAGTAAGTATGTCTCTAAGAGAAATGTGAAGAGAAGGAATCTGGACCTCAAGAGGCAAAACATCCTCCATCCCATATACCAAGGAAAAAGGTGTAGCACCCATAGGGGTTCAAATGCTAATGTGGTAAGCCCATAAAGAAAAAGGAATGTGTGTGTGTGAATCCTTACCCATATCATTGACTACCTTCATGAGAATTTTGGTCAATGTTTTGTTATAATCTTTTGCCTATCCATTAGCTTGTGGATAGTATGGTGATGAGAAGCTTAATTTGATTATAAATGTATCACAAAGACTTTGAATAGTCTTATTATTAAAATATTTACCATTATTTGTTATAATTTTATGGGGAACACCAAAATGATAGATGATGTGATGGTTGATGAAGTCAACAATTTTTTCATCTTTAGTAGATATGAGAGGGATGGCCTCGATCCAATTGGTGAAGTATTTAGTGGCATTAATGATAGAGAGATGATGGAGGGATGAATGAGGGTTAATCTCCTTGATTAGATCTAAGACCCATTGGGATAAGGGCCAAAAGTCTTTGGTGACTTGTAATGCATAAATCATAACATGAAAGAGGTTAGCATGTTGTTGACATTTGATGCAATGCTAAACATAATCAGCATAATCTTGATGGAGTGTGGGCTAATAATAGCCAAATCAAAGGATACGCTTGGAAACTAAATGACCATTGAAATGTCCACCACAAATCCCATCAAGGACTTCCTTAATAGAGAAGGGAGTCTCAATACTAGTGAGACATATAAGGAGACCATCAAAACCTCACTTGTAAATAATTCCCCCTAGCATATTGTAATGAGCAGCACATTTTATGAAGGCATGTTTCCCATTATTGGAGAGATAAAAAGGGGTAATAGAAAAGGAGAGGTAATCCATGAGTTGCTTGTAACATAAGTCATATGGGTTAGATGTTACATTTTTGATAAACAAGATGTTAGTTGATACATAAGAAGGTAATGTTAAGTAATGAATGGTGACATAGATTCTCAAGGAAGAGGATGAAGAGGGTATGTGTAAATAAAGTGAATCCATTGCGTCAATAAACTTCTTTGTAGATCAAGGAATAGTTTGTAAGAGATAAGATTCAAATGATCCCAATAGTGTATCTACATGATGTTTATACCAATACAAAATTTTGTTTTTGCATAGGTAGGAACCATTAATCTGGTTAACCACTAGCTAATAATCACCAAAAATGGTTATGGATTTGATACCCAAGAAGAGAGTTGTTTGAAGTCCTAAGATCAAAGCCTCATATTTAGCCATATTGTTAGTGCATTCAAAATATAGTTTAAATGACAAAGGCATAGACTCACCATCTAGAGGAATAAGAATTACCCCCGTACCTCCATTGTGTTGACATTTATACCCTTCGAAGAACATCATCATTTGATAGGAGATGTCATTAATGCAAAGCTTTATGATGGATTCATCAGGGAATTTGAGGTTTGAAGGTTGATTGTTAGGTAAAGGGGTGGTATCTAGCTAGTCAATTATTGTTTGCCCCTTAATAGACTTTTGTTGAATGAATTCTAAGTTAAATCTAGCAAGAAGCATGAGCCACCAAGTTACACGTTGGTTGTGATATGGTTTAGAATGCATGTATTTAAGGGGATTAGTATGGGTGACTACATAAGTTTTGTGATCTAAGAGATAATGGAAAAGCTTATAAGTTGAAAAGACCAATGCAAGGCAAAGTTTTTTGGTATGGGTATATCAAGTCTCATAATCAATAAGTATGCAACTTATGTAGCAAAACATCTGTTCTTAATGGTGATCATCTTGATGTGCAATTAACACCTAGAGAATGGTTCATTATAGAGATGTAAAGGTAAAAAGGCTAATTTTCCTTAGGTGGAATAAGAACTGGTGAGGAAATGAGATATTTTTTAGTGCATCAAAAGCTTCTTGGTAATCTTTATTCCAATGGAAGGAGACATCCTTTTTGAGGAGATGGTGAAAGGGTTGGCAATGATCTAAAAACTGGGAGATGAAGTGATAGATGGAATGAAGTTTGATTTGGAGGCTATGGAGTTGTTTGATATTAGTAGGTGGAGGCATCTCTAAGATTGCTCTAACCTTAGCATGGTCAACCTTGATACCATGAAGATAAATGATGAAACCTAAGAGCTTACTAGAAAGAACACCAAAGATACATTTATCTGGGTTTCATCGAATGTTCTATTGGAGGAGATAAGAAAATATGATTTTGAGAATTGTCAAGTGATCTTGGTGAAGTTTAGACTTGTCGAGTAATTCATCCACATAATCTTCCATAATTTTGTGTAGGAGATCATAAAAAATGTAAGTCATGGCACGTTGATAGGTGACACTAGTGTTCTTCAAACCAAAAGGCATGAATTTTGATAAAAAAGTCCCCCATGGGGTAATTAAGTTTGTCTTGTGTTGATCCTTAGGAGAAACCAAGATTTTATTATATCTAGATAATCCATCCATAAGTGATAACATCTCATGGCTGGCTTTGAGATCAATAATCTGATCAATACTTGGCAATAGGAAGTCATATTGGACAAGTGAGGTTTAAGTCATGATAGTTGGTGTAAATATGGATTCCCCTAGTTGCTTTTTTGAATGGAATGATATTGTAAATCCATTGTGAGTAGTTGATGGGTTGGATAAAGTTAACAAAAAGGAGGCATTAGAGCTCTTCATTGACAAGAAGATCAATACAAGGATGCATCTTGGGAAGCTTCTAATTTATAGGTTTGGCATCTCAATTGGTGATAATGTTATGGGTGATGATAGAAGGTTTAATACCAGACAAGTCATTATAAGACCAAGAAAAGGCTTTTCCATGGTTATTAAGAAATGTGGCATAATCAGCTTGCTTAAAAGAATCTAAAGATTGACCAATCTTGAGGATGTGAGGGTTATCATGAGAGGGTAGATTGATGTCAATGGTTAATTCATTTAACATAGCTTATGTTTTAGATGGGAGAGATCATTAGATATAAGAATCATCCACCCATGTATGTGAGAATTATGTCATCATCTTGACATTGGACAGTGTTAATAGTGGGATAATCTTCATCAATTATTTTAGGATGAACGAGAGGAAGGGACCTTGTTTCCTTACCCTAGTGATAGGTGAGAGGCCCCAAATGGATGGAATTTATTGAAAAAATAAATTAGGAGGTATAGATACCTCTGATTCGATAGGTGATAGTGGAAAAGAAGGTGGAGAAGGAGAGACTAGTTATTCAATAATTGGTTCATGGGAAGTTTTAGTGAGTTTATTTGGTTCATCATAACCACTTCATGCCTCTTTTTGGCATTTTCAATGGTGTTGTTAGTAGGGTATTAAATATGCATATGGACACCCTATTTTTAATGACCCAAACTAAATCCTTTCAAGGCACACCAATAAATATAGGTGTGTGTGAAACTAGGGTTTCTCAAGAAAGAGAAGTCAGAGGTAAATGGCTGTGGTGAAGAAGATGGATTGCCAAAAGTGAGAGCCTGATCAATTCCCCCATATGTGAAATTGATTCAAAGGTTAGGGGAGCCATAAGGGATGACCATCCCAATATGAGGATCATAATTTGGATGAATTTGAAGCTTTTCATACTCTTTTAGAGTGTAGAACATGTCAAGCATCAATAAATGATATTCATTGAGTGACAAACATTGAAAAGTTTCCTTCATGCTATCTTTGTCAGCAATTTGTGTTGTCAGTATCTGTGTAACCATGGGAGTGGAGCTTGTGGAAGCTTTAGAAGTATTATGTAAGGAAGATGATGTCTTCAATGGAATGAGAACATCATTGGGACTATAAGTCTTGTTGCATGTTTTAAATGGAGGTGGGTCAACATGTATAACATGAACTTGTCCATCATGTCCAAACTTGAAACAATAGTGAAAAGTTGAAGGTACACATGCCATAACACATATCCAAGGTCACCCAAGTAGTATGTTATATTGGAACTCTCCCTCTATAACAAAGAAGATCTCAAGAATAGTGTGGGGACCTACATGAATATGTAACATAATAGTGCCCACCGTAGTAGCTATGATATCATTAAAGGAGCAGAGCACCATGTCGGTTTGAGACATATAATTGTTGAGAAGGGATAGTTTTTTGTAGGCATGGGTGGAAATAATATTAATACTATCTCTTTTATCGATCATGACTCTTTTGATATGAGTTTGATCAATAAATGTTGTAATAAAGAGAGTAGAATCTTGATCTTTAGGGTGTTGAAGTGGAATTTCTAAATTACTAAAGGAAATTAGGGAGATGGAATTAAGGGAGCTTACCAAAGCTATAAGAGGTCAAGGATCATCAAGTTGTCGCTCAATCGCTTGCAAGGAACTAATCATAGCTTGACAGTGTTGGGATGAATTTTGGATTAACTCATACAAGGATATTTTCATAAGATTTTGGTAAAGTTGTTTCACCATTGAGCTTTGAATAATGTCTGAAGATGTTGGCTTTGGGACCCCTAAAATGGAGATCTTGGGATTTGGAGGAGTGTCTTTAGAAAAGGGATGATCCCAAAGAACAATGGGTTTTTCCCTACCTTTATCTTTTTAGTTTTGTGATAATGTGGACACATTAATTATTTTGATTTGAAATATAGGTGAAGGAGGTGGTAAAGTGGGTATGACCACCTCTTTGGGTTTGAATTTTGGTGTAATAGTAGGAGGCATTATGGATGCCAAAGGTGTAATAATTGGAAGGTTAATAGGATTATCATCAAAGAGAGTGTCAACATCAAAGTGTTATTAAATGACTACAGTAAGGGATTCATAACTCTTAGTATCATGTCCAAGTGAATAATGATATAAACACACTTGTGTATCATCAATCCAAGATGGCTTCATTCCAAGAGGACTATAAGGCTTAATGGGAGGAATATTTATTATGGAAGATTTCAATAAATGACATAGGAAAAAGCTCTGAGAACCTACAGGTGGGCTTGCACTTGTGCTAATAGGAGTTGACACCTTATTTTGTTTAAGAGTCATATTGGTGATTTTATGTGGTGCCTTATTTGGTGGAGTTATGTGTTTTACTGACACTTTTTTGGTGTTAGGTATCATGATGTCAGATGTGAAAGGCCTACCAAGTGGCAAAGGCAGTAGTGGAGGTAAATTAACAATTTGTTTTGCTTAGGTTGGTGATACTCTAATTAAAGTAGAGGGATGTGGTCCCAAAATTAATGGTAGAGTTAAGGTTTGAATAGGGAAGGATCAATGAGACCTAGCGAGCTTAACATTTTTTATAGTTTAGGCCACAAAACTCTAACTTGTGGTTGGGGAGTTAAATCTAATTTTACCTATGGATGAATTAGATTAGAGATGGGACATATGCCTAAAGTCCTGATCTACTTTAATGTGGTAGATGCCTGTGAGGGTGAGGGTTTTGACATAGATGGATGAGTTTCTAGTGATTTTTGTGGAGAATCTCTAACTTTGTCAAAGACCTTTGGGTAAATAGTAGTGAGAGGGTTGGTGGTAAAGGTCAACACTCATTGTATTGGATAAGGAGTTTTAAGCTAGTCCCAAAATGTCACATGATCTACCTTCATGGAGACAAGAAATTCTAGACTTTTCACCAACTGTGAGAAGGGCTTAGATGTAGTTGATGTAGGCTTTATAGTTGCATATTTAGAATTTTGAGATGTTTGAGAAAGAGGAAAAATTTAGTTTCTACTACTTTGGGCCAAAGATGAGAAAGAACCACAACAAGGTCCTCTTCAATAGAGACAGGAGTAGAGGCATGGTCTTCCATGGGTACAAGAGAGGTAGGTGAAGAAGGTTACTCAAGAAGGTAGAGCATAGGTATAATTTCTCCCTCAACATGTGGGTGAGGAATAGGTAAAGTATGATCCTCCATAGGTAAAAGAATGGGTATAGTGGTATAATTGGAGCAGGCATAATAGGTCTCTCATCTAATGTGGGAGTAGATAACACTGACTCTTCTAGGTGCAAAGGTGGAGTGGTTAGGGTACTACTGTCTATTGGTGGAGGAGAGGTAGGTGAATAAGGTTCCTTACAAGGTTATAACATAAGAATGATTCTCCCTTCAACATGTGGTTGAGGAAAAGGTAGGGTGTGGTCTTCAAGTGGTAAGAGGATAGGTAATATTTGTGCAAAAGGAATTGGCAATATAGGCTCCTTTGGTGGCAAAATAAGTGGTAAAGGAGGCTCTTCCTCATGAGGGAGTGGAATGGGTGAAATAGCCTCTTCTACCTAAGAATGAAGGATGGGAAAAACAATTCCACTAATTATGGGGGAGGATTTGATAAAATGGGTACCTCCTATTGAGGGGGAGGTTGAACTAGAGGTAAAGTAAAAACCATATTAACTGTATGGATATTATGATCACCTAAGCTAGTTATGTTTTGAATAATATTTTGATTCGATGAATGGTTAGGAAAAGGCTATTTGAACATGTTGATACTTTGGTTAGCGGGTGCATTAGGATTATCCAAGATGAGATCACCCCTATCAAGCATGTCTTGAATAATGTTCTTGAGTGTCTTACAGTTATTAGAATTGTGGCCTTTAACTCGATGGTAGTCATAAAACTCATCTTCCTTGTACCAAGTTAGAATAGGATGGGAGGGGTCAAACTATATAAGAGGTTTGATTTCAGGAAGGGTTATGCCACCTTGTTTTAATAGTTTTCTAAAATGGATGTGTATGACTCCCGAATGGGAGTGTATTGTCTTTGTTCATACCATTCTTGGAATTTCTTGGTTAAATTTTAGGAGGTTGATTGGTTTTTGGTCATAGAAGAGGCTAACTTAACAACCACTGCATTAGTGGAGCCTTTATATTTTTTGTGAGAAGGAGAAGGTTTATAAAATGAGTCATTTTATTTAGAATTGGGGTTCTTACTATGTAACTTGACTCTGCCTTCATCGATAGCATGAATCTTGAGTTTCATGCCATCATAAAGGCCTCATCAAATGTGAAAAAAGTTTATACTCAAAGTGTGGATGAGATGTGTTTATCACATGCCCTTGAGAAGATATCAATAAGCCCAGGTTGGGGTAAGGAGAAGGAGATTTGATTAATCAATCCTCTCCAGTGAGTAACAAAATCTATGATAGATTCATCATCAAATTGTCTGATAGAATAAAGGTTTATTATAGGAACCTTTTTAGAAATGTTAATAGAGAAATGGTCTAAAAATATTTTTGTGAGTAGGGTAAATGAGAAAAGAGAGTCTAAGTTATAGAGATATACCAATCCAAGGCATCACCTGAAAGAGACATAGGGAAAGTGTGAAGCAGTAACACATCATCATGTCCTATTAGATAACAAACATGTCTAAATGCTCGTAAATGCTATTTTGGGTTCTCTTTACTCTGGAAATGAGTAAATTTAGGGAGTTCCCATTGGCTTGGATATGGGTGAATAGGCACAGAAGGATGGATGGGTTCATTGCATATATAATCATAAGATAATACATTATTTGAACTAGAAATGGATATCTCTAGATTAGACATCTTTTCCATCAGCATCTTAATGAGGTCTAGAGGGGGTTTAGTTTGGGGGCTACCTCTTAAATTATAAGGAACCTAATAGGAAGTAGATGGAGTATATGACATAACTTGTTGAGGTTATGTTGGGGAAACATAAGGATAATGAGTCATAGGCTAGGGTGTAGAAAGAAAAGGGGCTTGTCCCATTGGGTTAGAGACTATGCTTTGGTTGGTTATTGTTATTGTCGGTTGGGTTATTGGCATGGTTAGACTGGATAAAGGGTGAGTCATAACTCATGTAATTATAGGTTCAAGAGTAGATGGAATAGGTACCAATAGATTTTGGAATGGGGTAAGACTTGACTAAACTACTTATGGTTGTGAAAGTAGGGAAGTCACACCAGGGTTTAGGTGGGATTGGGTAGTTGGCAATGCTAAACTCTGGACATTATTTATGGTTGGGTTACTTTTCAAATTAGTGGTTTGAATAACCATAGGGAAAATAGTAGAGGTAGCTGAAATTGAGGTTGTCTCTATTAGAGAGGTTGGCATACCATAGATTGGGTCACCCAAAGAATTATGGGTTCAACTCATGATAAGGTAATGTTGAAGGGCTACCACATTAAAATCCAAAAATTTAGAAAATTCTTGATCTCCTTTAGGCACAATGGGAATTTGGTTGGGGCAAGGAGTATGCTCCATGACAGACTCAGCAACAAGAGGGGAAGGTGGAAGTGGTTGTTAGCTTATGTAATCGATAAGAATTTTGGCTTGATCTCACATCAATACCATGCAAGAAGAAGTAAAAATCATCTTACTACCCTGTATAAGTGATAGAATAAGGAAAAACCAAGCTTGAGTGTAGGTAAGTGGATTATTTCAGCTTGTTTTGAGCAAATGAAAATTACACAGTCACTGACATTGGTCACTTGACTGATATCGGTATTAAAATTTTGATAACATCGATGGGGTTAATTGATGTTGATAGCTAAAGGCATATCAATGTCAATATAGTTAACCAATATCAGTCACTATGAGATCCTGAGAGATGGAAAATCTAAAGTTTTAGAAACCTAGAAGTAGAAACTAGGTAAAATAATGGATGTAAGAAGTCTATGTAGGAAGGAAGAACATTCAAAAAGATTGATATAATAGGTTATAAAAACTGAGTATTATAAATAGTGTTGATTTTATAAATAAATAGGAAAACATCCTTACCAACTCCAAAATATATAAGACAATAGAAAAGAAGAAAAATAACATATAGCTAACAAATATTAACTCCTAAAGATTAATTTTAGTCTCATGTTGGCTTATGCCTTAATCAGATAGTGAGAAGAAAAATTCGGTTATCAAAGGTACTAGAAAGCAATCTAGAGCTAGTTTCAGGTTAGTTTTAGTGCTCAAGAGGAAATCTATGTTAGACTAGGTATGTGGATTGTTATTGGGGATTGCTCCCCACACTTCATGGACCTGAATCCAAGTCATGCCACATAGCCAAAATATACGTTCTACCTAGAGTTTATACTTTGCCAAAGAACAAAGTGGGTTCTCCCCTTGGTGGTGAAATCCAAGTAGGAAGCTAGGTAGGGTAAGGTAATCCACTAGGTGATGAAATCCTAATGGGCCTTTTCTTAGGTGAGTTTAGATGTTTTTTTGTGTGAGTGTGATTTGATTTTGTAACATAGGTGCACTACAATTTATTCATAATGCTTGTAATCAACTAGATGAGATAATATGCAACAAACAAATAATGAAGTGCAGTAAGTTTTAAACCCAAATATGAAATAGTAATAGAGAATGAACTTCACTATCCTAATGTGCATGAAATAAATAAATAAGAGACTCTTTTTAACTTGTAAGGAAAGTGATAAATTGCTTTTAGAGGCAAAGAGAAAAGAAGAAAAATTTAGTTTAACTTTAAACAAAAAATAAAATGTTGAATTTTTCATTTTAGGAGAGAAGAGAAGGAGAAAGTGCAAGAAATGAAGTTTTCACTATAATGCACCTACATGAATGCTTAAAATAAGAAATGAACCCAAAGAAAACTCCAGGGTCCCACCGGGTCTGCCTGAAATGTTTAGCTAAATTTGTCTATTTCAAGTTTAAAGAAAAATTGAAAAGAATGATAGGGATAAGTGATTAGAATGAACCCAGATTGGTTTGCATGTCATATCCAGATGTTGTGAGCACTCCTATTCGGCTAGGGAGGACTACCTGCATGTAATAAAGCACTACCATAAAATGTTTGTTAGTAGATAAATGAGTGGGCTGCCAAGCTACGCACTTGTTCTAAGAAGTGTGAAACTTCCTTAGAGATGATAGTCCACTTTTGAGAGACAAGAAAGTAATAAATAACGAAAAGAGAGGTAAAGAGAGGGTAAAAGAGAGAAAATTTTGCCATTTATTGACAACCTAAGTGTAGCAAAAAGTAACAGGGTGTAGGTGGTATTTTTGTTTGTATTTTAGAAGTTGTTTGGGTAGGTTTTGGAGAGGTTAGGGAATCCACAGTCACCGACATTGGTAAGGAAGTGACCGATATCATTTATGTTACCAAGGTTGGTGGGTTAAGGTGACTGATTTCAGTTAGGCTACCAAGGTCGATAGGGGAAATAATTTCCTAAGAGTTTATAGAAGGCTTTTATGGGTCTATGAAATGGTTTTGGTCAACTCTGGGAGATCGGGGAGAGTTATGAGAGAGAATGGTTTAGATGGATCTAGTCAGAGGTTTATTGTGTTGGGTTAAGGAGAAACAAGTAGGTAAGTTTTTTAACTCCCGTATCGGGGTTTGGTCAAGAATGTGTAAAGCAATAAACAGTGGATGTAAAGTGATAGTAAAGTAATAATGTAAAATATGTATAGAATAAGTGATATACTTAGTTGTAGTGGTGATTGAATGATAAGTGCTAGATGGATGGCTCCTATCAGGTAGTATGAACTAATGCCCTAAATAGAGAAAACAAGCAGGTGTTGTTGGTCCTCAAGAGCTTGATTCCTGATCTAGATTGACATAATAGTAAGCTAAGATGTTTAAAGTTAAATGTCAAGAGCTTAGATGCAAATAAGAATGATATTTCTTGATTTTTGTTGACCTAAAAATTAGGTTAGAGTTTGCCTGATATAACCAATGTTGGAAATCCCATCGATGTCAGCCATGGGTTGATCAACATCGAAGGCCTTAGAATAGGTAAAACTTACTATTTTTTGCCTATTTTCTATTTTTCTTCATGTCAAGTGAGGCACCCATTATAAAATGGTAAAAATAAGAGGTTAAAAAGGATGTGGTTGGTTAGGAATTTATTTTTGAGGTGAGAATTAGTCTTAGGGCAAGGTGGCTAGGTAAGGTGGCATAAAGGGTATTTAATTAACTAAGTATTTTAAATTAATTAAATGTGTGAGGGGTAAAAGCATGGGTTAGGGAGTCTAATTATTTTTATTGGAAATGGTCTTAAGGGGGTTTTGACACAAGGATTTATGTACATGTGTGATGTGATTTTGGTATCTATAAAGCCCTAATTTTTTAGCTATGGATTTAGGCATGACAAAAGTACTAACTCTACTATCAATCATACAATTATGGATAAGACAATCTCTTATGACAACTGAAAGATATAATAGAGGAGTCTTAGTCACCTTAAGAGCTTGAGGATTAATGAATGGATTAGAGTTGGTTATAAAAACATTTATTCTTTCCTTTTCAGGTGGTTCATCCGAGATATTGAGCTTTGAAATCTCTTCTTGCAAATCCTCCTTTTGTCCTAGGATTAGTAGTGTATCCCACATTGAAATTGAAACTAAAGTTTTCTTTATATGATCCACACTACTAAGTGGATAAGTGGTTATTCTTGACTTTAATTTAGGAGCAAGAGGGGCTCCTAGATGTTGTGTGAACTGAGGAATTTAATGCCCTTTCACATTCTACCCCTTTGGATTTTGAACCTGCTAATTTGATGTCTTTTTGGGTAGCTCATGAGTGGTGGTCCTTTATGATGGTTGATAAGGAAAAGGGGATGCCTTATCAAGACTTGAACCATCACCAATTTCCATTTTCTTGGATCCAGTATGGGCTATAACTGAATTATCAACATTAGGCATATTTTGACTTTGATTTGTAGATATATTCTCAAAATAATCCTCACCTTCATAAAAATTCACAAATGTAGTTTCAATAGGTGTTTTATCATTCTCTCCTCCTTGTTGATTTGGCACTTTGGCTTGAGTGAATTAATTAATGTCTCCATGTGGTAGAGAGGCTTCCTTATTTAGATAGTTTTAATGTTGAGGAAGAGCTAAACACTATTGCATATAAGACTGATGTGTACTCTCACTAGTTGGTGTTATTTCCATGTCATTTGCTTTATCCCATTGATTATTCCATTTCCTTTCATGAGCATAGTTGTTCTAAGTTGGCACAATAACTCTATAATTTCTTAAAGCATTAGGATTGTATTTCCTTGATTGAGGATTTTTCCCTTCCTGTTTAGAATGATAAGATGGCCTATTATACTAATAATTCTGATTAGTATTCTGATATCTCTTGTATGGTGGAGCTTGTTATCTTTCCATTGAAACAAACTTGTTGTATTTCCACTGCAACAATTTTTTTTTTATGAGTATTGAGAAGAATTTCCATCTTCCCCAATCTATCATCTTGATCACCTTTGGGTAAAACTTTGTTGAATGTGGAAGTGGAGCAATATTTAGATCAAGAGGGTGGATCTCTAGAAAAAGAGGCATTGGTGGCCTTGGTGACAAATTTCTTGCTTGTATAAGGAAATTCTTAGCCTTGATTTCTATTTCAAAAGCCTCACGTAGAGTGTTCCTTCTCCTGGATTGAATCATCACAACTATATCTAAATTGAGAGCTTTCAGGTAGTACATAAAATCATAGTTGGGCATAGGCTTGATTATTGTAGGGATTCTATCCTAAGTCTTCTAGAACTTATAATTTAAATCAACCATGAATTCATTATTGAATCTGTTGATTATTTTAAGTTTCTCCACAAGTGAAAGGTGGTCACTTTTGAATTAAAAATTCTTGCACGAGACCTCCCCAAATTCATCCTAGTTATTGATTGATGCAGAAGCCAATCCCATATACCATTGAATTGATTTCCCTTTGAAATAAGTTTTTAAGAACCTCATTTATACATTTTCCTAAGTTATATGATGCATTGAACAAAGGTTAGCAATATATACAATATGTTCTATAGGAATGACTGGATTTTTCCCTATAAAATAAGGAAGAGCCTTCAAAGTTGAGACTGGAATATCATCCCATTAGGTAAGATTTAGAGGACTACTACTATTGAATGGCACAAAGGCTTGTCTTCTATTAATAACCATCTAAGGTATGGGATTTATAACAATGTTTGGTTAAACAATATTGGCTTGAACAGGAGGATTTTTTGCAATAATAGGGGGAACAAGAGGTGTAGGATTTAACTTAGAAGCTTTCTTTATCTTTGTTTACTAAAAAGATAGCTCAAAGAAATCTGTCTCTTTTTCTTTTACAGAGGATCTTGTGACAACTTTTGATTACATAAAAAAATATGCAAATCTAAAAACTCTAAAATTTGCTATTATACTTATATATGCAAATATATGATTTAAATTATGTAAATAGGTTATCCCATCAGGCATACCAAACCTATTAGCTATCTAGATAGCACCCAATAGTGTTCAGATTTATTCAAGTCTAACTCATACCTAGACTAACATGGGAATGATCTAAGGCTATGGGATGCCTATATCTAGACCAGACTTCTAAGGTTTTTTAATGAGGCTAGTTCCTTAAATATGATAGTTTAGACCTCTCTTTCTAATACATAAACAATTTGGGGTGAAAAGAGTCAAGAGATTGCATAAAATGAAACCTATTATAACATGTGTTGATGCATTTAATGTTCAAACATCCATTCTCAAGATTGAAATCATTATCACACTAATAGACTATGAATAGAACTAATGCAATGTCTACAATGGTTTCTAAGCAATAATGTTTCACCTAGATGTCAATTTGATGGACTTAGGTTGGAGGGAAATGAGGGTAAGGCTTAATTGGAAGCACTTATAGTCAACTATCCACTATATATCTAAGGCATTAACTTTAAGATGTAGACACCTAAATCTGGCCACCAATGACCTCCAATTAGGGTTTTGACTAATTTCCATCAAAATGCACAATTTGGCCTAAAAATACTAAAACACGCTAAATGATGCAAAATTGACATATTCAAGTGCCAATTTTGGCTAGAGTATCATTAAATGGGTCAATGTAATTTATGGGCCAACTAACTTTGATCAGATCATTTCAAGTCAAATTGCTAATTTTTCACCTGGGTGCCTTGGATTGCTTTTTTCTATCAAATATCTTACACAAGACACGTGCCTTTGTTATTTTTTTTGGTAACATATTAAATGGGATAATGGATCCAATGCATCTGAAATCAACTTCTAATTCTAATCCATTCAAATTTTGGACTAATAATAAGGCATTCTAATCAATTTGAGTAATTTGTGCATAAAGTACTTAATCATGCTTAAGATCTAATTAAACCAAATTAGAGCCTAATTAATAAATCCATGGAAACTTGTTGAATACTTGTTTTTAGAAATGAATATTAAATATCTACATTATCAGGTGATATCATTTCTTGGAAAGACATCCCTAGGCCATAAATGCCACAAATATCAAAATTCATGCCTCCCATGCCTCATCAAAGCCCTGCATGCCTCTTAATTGCTCCTCTATACCAAATATTGATGAGGCTATTTATGCATTTTAATTACATAATTGGATTAATCCTTATTCACACATCTCAATCTTGAGATGGATGGTTCAGGTTGATTCTGATCAATCTAAAAAATCTATAAATAGAGAGGCCATGAACATCATTTCTAAGTCTTGATAATACAAAGTTATAATGCATACATGATTCTAAAAGCTATTTCAATTAGTGTTACCATGCCAAATTTATTCCAATCTAAGCCAATCCAAATCTACAAGGTGCCAAAGAGAAGAGGAGATAGCCAAGCCTCTTTTTATGAAGACTTCATGAGCATGAGTTGAGTAAGACACTACAACAAGCATTTTAGAGCATCCAAGGAAGGTAAAAGAGGGTTTATTTTGCATTTTATTTGTGTGTTTTATTCATGTTCGTTAACTAAGTTTTCCCTAGTGTCTAGGCCTAGAGATGTTATGCTAGTTAGTGTGTTTCTTTCATTTTGTTTTCATTTTGAAACTAATACGATACTAACCATCCTCTCTTGAGTCAAATTCCTAGATGACATAATGCCATGCCCAGTGGGACCAGACACATCTCACACATGAAAAATATCATTATGAAACTTTAAAATATTCATTTGGATAATTAAAACTCTTGCAATTTGATTTTCTAACTTTATTTTACCATTTTCTTTGGCATGGTTTTACACAGTAACCATTGTGAGTTAATAAAACTATTTTTGGTTGGCATAGCCGTCATCAGCCACTATTGGTATAACCATTGTCAGTTAGATAACCATCATTGGTTAGTAAGTGTAACCTTTATTAGTTATTATAAATAACGTCAGTCACTATGTTTTTCTTAAAAATACAAACTGAGAGCTAATAGGCCATTTTAAAATGCTCAGTTTGGGGTCATACAAACTCCATTTTGGATGATTTTTTTTTGAAAACCATGTGTTTTCTCCTAGATTTTTATATTTTGATATTATTTTAACTTCAAGTTGCATATATTTTTAAAACAACTTTTAAAATATATTTAACATGTTTCTAATCTAACATATTTGCTTTTAGGGTGACGCTGTAAGGGTAGATAGGTAACCAACAGACTTGGAACTTATTAAAACATGCTATTAAGACATATTTGGCATGATTTTAAAATTAATTAGGAATTTTCTTTTTGGGTTCTTAATGAAAAATTTAGATGCTTAGTTGAATGTTTTCATAATTTAGGCTTTCAAAGTTCACAATCTTAAGACCAAGGGGTCAAATGAACACCACCAAATCTTTCATTTGGGCTTAAAATTGAACACACTTGTCAATTTTGTTTTCATTATTTAAATTAGAAATTTATTTTCACAAAATACAAGGATTTTGTGTGTATTCTCTTCCATTTTTCCCCTTTAGGTAACCCTTTGAATCAAAAGTACCATCCTTATTGCAAAAATTCTAGTCCAAGGCTTAAAAAGAATGTCATCTAAAGCACTCCCCAAAAACTTGTCAAAGTTTGGGTGACCTTAAAAATGACCCTAAAGTATTTCTCTTATGTCTTTTATTTTATTGCATCTTGGCTTGTGAGGGGGACTTCATCACCTCACATGAGTTCTTTAGGGAAGTTTTGACCTGGGGTTTTATCTCCTGACATTGACTTCACTTACTCCTTCTGAGTTGCACACATATATCTGCATTTGGACATCACACTACACTGAGAAAACAATAGGATGTAGTGGTTGTAAAAAGGACTAAACCTTTTTACAACTATCCAATGCCATGGTCACCTAATTTTCATGCTTTTCTTTTGCATTTTCTAATATGAAAGCCATTATGTAGTTGATTCCCCTAGAAACATTCAAAATCTTTCTAGTTTTTCAACCCCACATTATCATACCCTTGTTAGGATTTGGATGATTATACTTAGTGTATTTTGGTCATTTTTGCTTGGTATGTTTTGAGACTAAAACCTATTTGTCTATTCATAATCCATGTGAAAACCAA
This sequence comes from Torreya grandis, assembly GCA_037957365.1. Taxonomy (NCBI): domain Eukaryota; kingdom Viridiplantae; phylum Streptophyta; class Pinopsida; order Cupressales; family Taxaceae; genus Torreya; species Torreya grandis. The sequence continues at coordinate 325,468 of JARHVA010008998.1, forward strand.
TTTTTTTATATGTCATTCTTTTATCTAAATAGGTGTTATGCTAGCCATTTTACACCACACTTGTGCCTTGAAATTTTTTCTAAACTTGTTTTTGTGTGTGTCAATTTGAGTTGAGGAGGGTAGTGTTATGCTACCCAAAACATGCCAAAACCATTTTGTCTGAGTCTTTTGAAGCATAACATAGATCACATCATTTGATCATGCTTACATCATTAGGCTGCTCAATTTGTTTCAAGACTTATTTCACCTTGTATTAAAAACCATTATTTCAAACCATTTCACATCAACCATTTAGACCTTTGTCTTGTGTTGTCATGTTGTCCAATCTTGTGTAGCTTGTTTGGTCAAATCCTAGTTTTTACCATTCAATTTTTAATTAGCCTTGTCAAGTTTGGATTTAAGCATTGATTGATTTATATTTTGGCCTTAATTTTTGGGGCTAATACATAGATCTTTCTCTTTTGTGTTTCATAACTTTAGTTAATCAATTACCCAAATTTGAAAACTATTAATGGTTTGTTTGTCCATAGCCTATACTCATCATTGTTTGTGACTTTGTTTTGGATAAACATAGACTTTATCTAAATGCCTTTTGTTTTATGCCTTATGCCAATAGATCATGTTTATGTTTGATTCTATGTGTTGGTTCTATGTCAAAGTTGTTTCCAAACTTGTTAGATTAAATCAAATCACATCAGCCTTTTTTTCAAGTCTATTTTTTGACCTTTTAAAGCCCAAATTCCTAGCATATGCATATTTGTTTGATCCTAGCTTTGTATTTTACATTTGGATAAAAGACCTAGTAACTCAACTTTTCCCTTTCCTAGTTTAGACCTTATTTAGAACACTTTAACCTAGACCTTGACATGCCAGTTTTTATTTAGACATTTGACCTTTTATGCATATGACATTTGACATTAGAAATTTGATGTTAAATTATTTTATGCCAAGTCTTAGCATAAATCATTTTGGAGATATAGCTCCACTTTCAACACATATTAGAGATATAGCTCCACCCCCTCGACCAAGTTAGACTAAGATTGAACCATTTACCCTTTGGATAGTTTTTTAGAGTTTGTAGAACTCTAAGCCTTTTTATTTTAGATATTTCATAATTTTCATGGATATGTCTAGATACACTTATGGTGGAGTCACGTAAAATCCAACTTTTGATAGAATGGTCACACAAAATCCCACTAGGAACCACTAGAGAGAAAGATTTTCTAAGGAATTTTATTATTCTCCCTAAAATACTAGATATGGGGAATATAGTCAAAATCCATAAAATCCAAATTGAGACATTGATTGGCATGAAGAGGATTGTGAGGAGGACTTTGAAGACCCAAATATAGATAATATCATTTGGGATATGGTTCCATACCCTCTTTTCAATAATCAGTACATGGAACACAGTCAAGAACTAGTTTATGAGCCAACTCACAACTAGGATGATATGGTTTATCAAGAGGAGTTATATGTTTTAGCTTGTGCAAACTATCAAGCTCCATAATATCCAAGGAATACCATTACCATTCTGAGACCTCATGCTTTTTCTTGTGTGAGCAATCAAGATCCACACTCCCCTATCATTACCAATTCAAGACTTCATCCTTTGGCTCATTTGAGTAATCATGCTCCCCAATGCCCTACCATTATCCAACTACAAGCCATTCCTCCTCCATTACCAATCCCATCCAATCATTCAAAGACTAAGCTGTGTTCAAAACTATTATTTTCCTACTCATTAGAAACCATGGCCAAGAAAACCAACTTATCCAAGATGTTTTTGTTGAAACAACCACTTGTGATAATTTAACCTGTGATGAGTCACCTATTGATCGTATCCTAATTATCAAGGAGTCTCATACTAACGAACCAGTATTTTCTAAGTCACTTCTTAATGATTATAACTATCTTTGGAAAAATCATTACCTCTACCATGTGCCTATTTTTAAAGAGCCTCCTATTGACAAGCTAGTCTTAGAGGAGTTGTCTCTTGACCTTTTTCCCATCCTAGAGGACTCCCACTCTAAAAAAATAATTTTTATGGAGCCCATTATGCCATCATAGGCCATCACTTGTCTAAAACCAAATATTCAACAAGACATCATTATAACAGAGTACCTATCAGATGAATAATCAAAGTTAGAGTCAAGTTCTATCCTTGAATCGACATTGAATTTACCATCAGAATCTAAATCAACATCATTCTCAACATCAAATTTAAAGTCCCTTGAGTTAAAATTAAATTCAAAATAAAAATCTATTTGTGGCTATTACAACATTGGTTATGTATGCCTCATAGATTAGTTTGAATATATTTGTGATCCTTCTAGAGTTTTTTAGGATGAGTATTTTAGCATCGACATAAATTCTCCTAGTATCTTCTACAAGGATTATGTTTCCAATACCAATTCCATTACTATTCCATAGGTCATTACCCTCAACCAAGATATCCATATTATTGACATTTCATCTCTTATAAGTGTCGATTAGGATCAATAGAATCACACTTTGTTAAACTACATCCATGGTGACATAATAGTTGAAGAAGAACAAGGAGGCCAAGACCATATTCATATAATAGAAGAGCACTCTCCTAGTGAAACCTTTTTGGAGGTGCTAGGAGATAATCAAATTCAAAACTTAGCATCATCTAGTGAAACTTTTTTGGAAGCACTAGAAGACAATAAAATTTAAAAGTCAACATTCTTTAGTGAAACCTTCTTGAAGGTGATATGGGACAATCAAGACAATTTCATTGGTGAAAACCTCTTTGAGGCACCAATAGTTGAGTATAAAAGTTCTTCAATGCTTGATAAAGATAATATCAAAGATCAAACCAAAATAGATTCAATCTATAGCTTAATTAGATGGTATCTACTCTTAGGCCCAAATAATAGAAAAATCTAGTGGTCTTATCGAAAGATCAAGTCTTCAGCCCTACCACAACCAAATTTATGTCAAATCTAGAATCAATAACATTACATGTGACTACATGTCCTAATCTTCATTTTTTTCCCAACCATTACACATTCCATTATCATCTACCATTCCATTTCATAATCAAACCTACCATCCATTATTTGTCCTTGTTTACCATCCATGGCCACAATTTTATTTGCAAAGGCTACAAAGATACCTTATCTAGACATTTGAAGGAATCAAAATCAATAACCAATGAAGATCACAAATACGTTCTTGGCAACCAAATCTACAAGCCATTATTGATAGAGTAGTTATTTAGATGAGGTGTGGGCTAGTAATTAACATGATTGATTATTCTATTTATATCATTTGTTGATCAAGAAGTGCATCTCCATCTTAGTAGGAACAATACAATCATATGCCATTTATCATACCCAAGCCAAAAACATATACCATACCATTTCATATGTCATTTCTATTTTTACATATCCTTTTTCCATTGTTGCATATTCCTACCATTTACCCCATCACTTGGGAGTAGCCCTCCTACCATTTTAACCCAATTATCAAACCATCACTATCCTAAGTAACACCATACCATCCTATCATTCCATTTTTATCTAGACCAAATCTTGTTTTTAGTCATCCTACCCAATCTTATTTTGATCTTGGTTCATTTGGTTCTTCTCACACCTTTTGTGAGAGGATTTCAATAAAGTTTTAATAATAAATCTAATCTATGTTTCAATGATAGTCTATGAAATTAGTGTGATAATTGATCTAACAAGATATCTTTCATCCTATCAAGTTTGTTTATGTGAGATTGATTATAACCACCTATGGGAAAATCAGTGTCTCACCAATTTTGATACTAATTATAACCACCTATGGGAAAATTAGTATCATTAACCTATGTTGTTATATCTTAGTTATCACCACCTATGGGAAAACCAGGGGCAACACTTGTTGTCATTGTTTTTTTCATTTGACTAGCCATTTGCTAGATTTGAGAACTTATTGGGACCTAGTTAGTTTTTCCCTACGTTTTGTGTGGATAGAATTAAAATAACATGAGGTCATTTTAGGACTATGTAGGTCATACTTAATTCATGTTGAGGTCATCTCAGTCCCCCTTTCCATATGCTCTCACCATTTTGCATGCAACCTAAGCCAAACGCTCTCACCATTTTTTGAGTAGGTATCTTGTCATTCTCTAACGAGTTAAGATACCTCAAAATCCCAAAAACATTAATAATATTTCAAAAATCTAAAAACATTTATCCTATCTAAGCCTAGTCAGTTATCCTTGATCTGCCTTACTGGGGCATGGTCATTGTTAGGTTGCTTTCTTTTATTTTTATTTTCAAGCTTTCTATTTGTTTTTTTATTTCAAGTTGTTTATTTTTTTTTGTGTTTTATTTGTTTGATTATCTTCTTGCTTGTTTTTTTTCCTTTTTGCACTGTTTCCTTGACTCAGTTTATATGTATCCATTCGTGGGTGATTCCTCAAGCACATTATTCTTGAGTCTATCCTTATTCATACGTCAATATTATCATCATGGTTTTAATCATTGGTGTATTTTTTTAGTGTTAATTGGATCGAGAGTCAATCCTTATGCATATTTTGGGATAGTCTTCATGGTGTTCTATCATGAAGCCTACCATCACATGCTATAACAAAAATTAGCTTTAGGAAGGTCTACAATCAATGGAGCTACAAAATTTTCTCCTTGGCACCTTGGAAAATCCTTCCATCCCACCCTTGATAAAATCAACCCATTGAACAATCTAGTTATATCATTGTTAATCAGGATGATCATCTCCTCATTGATAGGTATAGTTAAATCATTCACATTGATCAATATTATTCTTCTATCCATATCTTTCATCTCTTTTCACCCACTCTTCTTTAATATGTATTCCAGGTTATATCCTTGAGTTATGCTTGCTAATCATCCCTAACTGCGGTGAAATCATCTTTATCCAATTTAGGTCCTCTTAATGATTATAACTTCCTATGGGAAAATCATTATTTTGACTTTTATTCTTGATTATAACCACCTTTGGGAAAATCAACATATTTTTTACATTAATGCATGCAAGCATTTTATTATTTTTATTAATCTCAACCACATATTAATTCTACCTTTCTTCTTGTTTCTTTTCAAGGGACCACACATCAACAAATGTGACAACCACTCCCTCAAGGGGTCATCATCATAGGCTTCCCAAAACCATGTAGAGCTTTGTTCTTCAACCATCATCTTATTTTTGGCATATAATCCATATATCATTATTTGATAAAACATTTCCTTACCTACCATTTGCAACATCTTCTCAAATAGGGGTAAACTGTAGACACCTAAATCTAACCACCAATGACCTCTAATCAGGCTTTTGACCAATTTCCACCAAAATGCAAAATTTGGCCTAAAAACACTAAAACATGATAAATAATGTGAAAATTACATATTCAAGTTCTGATTTTGGCTATAGTATCATTAAATGGGGCAATGTAATTTATGGGCCATCTTACTTTGATCAGATCATTCAAGTCAAATCGATAATTTTGCACCTGGTTGCCCTGGATTGCTCTTTTCTATCAATATCTTACATAAGACATGTGCCTTTGTTATTTCCTATTGGTAACATCCTTAATGGTATAATGGATCTAATTCATCTGACATCAACTTCTAATTCCAATCTAGTCAAATTTTGGACCAATAACAAGGCATTCTAATCAATTGGAGTAATTTGTGCACAAAGTGCTTAATCATGCTTAAGAGCTAATTAAACCAAATTAGAACCTAATTAATAAATCCATAAAAACTTTTTGAATACTTTTTTTTATAAATGAATATAAAATATCTACATTATTAGGTGACATCATTTCTTTGGAAGAAATCCCTAGGCCATAAATGCCATAAAATTAGGATTCATGTCTCCCATGCCTCATCAAAGCCCTCCATTCCTCTTAATTGCTCCTCTATCCCAAATATTGATGATATTATTTATGTATTTTAATTACATAATTATATTAATCCTTAGCCACACATCTCAATCTTGAGATGGACAGTTTAGGTTGATTCTGATCAATCTCAAAAATCTATAAATAAAGAGGCCATGAACATCATTTCTAAATCTTGATAATACAATGTTATAATGCACAAATGATTCCAAAAGCTATTGAAATTAGTGTTATGATGAAAAATTTACTCCAATCCAAGCCAAGCCAAAGTCATAAGGTGTTAAGGAGAAGAGGATATATCCAAGCTTCCTTTGATGAAGACTTCATGAGCACAAGCCAAACAAGCCACTATAACAAGCATTTTGGAGCATCCAAGGAAGGTAAAAGAGGGTTTCTTTTGTATTTTAGTTGTGTGTTTTATTCATGTTTTTAAAATAAGATCTCCATAGTGTCTAGCCTACATATGTTATGCTAGTTAGTGTGTTTCTTTCATTTTGTTGTCATTTTGAAACTAACATGATACTAACCATCCTCTCTTGAGTTAAATTCCTAGATCACATAAGACATGCTAGATGACCTAAAATAAAAGTTTACTAGCACTTAGGTTGAACTTGGACCTGCAAAGGGAAGATGACAACCACTTTTGCATATCAAACAAATACAAAATACTAAGCATAAATTATTAAACAACTACAAAATGCTCTATTCATTACTCTAAGAGGTGTAGAATACAATTTCTGGAAGATTTTAATCATACCAACCTTAGGGATGTTCAAAAATAGCTCAAAGGCCATATTTATAGAATAAAGGGGAGAAAGAGATATGGATATTAGTGTTAAAATATGGATCAATGAGATCAACTCTATTTGAACTACATTTACAATTATCTCTACATTTATGCTCATTCAAGCTTCTTGATTGATCCAGGTCACTTCATTCCATTGTAAAATTACATTATTCCCTCATTGATGATTTTTTATGGTTACAATAGAGGGATCAAATTTTTTTGAGTTGGGTTCTGGCATTAATGTAGTTACAACCATTGGATAATTCTATTAGAGATTTGTCTTGGCACTAACTTCTCTTCACTAGTTTGTTGAGGCATGCAAAAGTGGAGAAAAGGGTCCTTTTCATGCAGTTGGTCTCAGAGATGAAACCTTTGGGGTTTACTTTCATACCTTCATGGCATCCTTTGAAATTTTGTCTCTTGTTCAAACTAGATCATGCTCAAACTCATCCTCATGTTCATTGGTCCACTATAGATGAAAAACCAATTTTAGACTATTGGTTTTCCTATAGTCATTATGTTGATGTAGACCTATAGGCTATATATCACCATTTTATTGATTAAATTAGGTCTAAATATACAAATTTTGTCTTTTTAGGAACTAAGATTTTACCATATGCATGGATCTTTCTTTTAAAAATGGTGAACACAGTCATAGAACAAACCCTGCATGACACAAACCTTCAAACTAGAGGTCCATATTAAGCTTTAGTGGTAATAATTTTATGTCCTTTAACCTAAATACATAAATGTGTCCCTTTAATTGGCATTTATTTTAGCTCCAATGATAATGGGATGACCCTGCAATACCTATTTTCTTTTGTTAAAAAACTGCCCTTTGGTTAGATTTTGTCCATCAAAAATTACTCGAACCAATCAAAATGATCTGACCTATCTTATTTTCATTGGATTCATAGATCCCCACTATAAAATCTTGAATTTTTTACCTCTTTCACACCATTAATATCCTTGTTATGAATTAATGTGGTCCATTTATTTCCTACCATGAAGATCCTTTGACATGTTAACTCAAGCTCGCACCATTGGATCAAGATGTATGAAAGAATACAGACCATTGAATTTTATTAGACCCGCCATTTGAACTCAAATGTATAATTAATGAGGTCTAATTTTGATGTATGTATACCCTATTTTACATATACATATGTTTATTTGACATTCGTGTGACCATCTATGGATATTTAAACCCAACAGTTTTTTTCATGTCCTAAATTTTATGTTTGTGTGCCCATCATTTGACATGGCCACCAATGACATCTATGTGATCATAAAATTTTGGACCCCAATAGATAAATTTTGATCTTTATTTTTATGTTTTTGAATGTTATGTTCTGTAGATTCAACTTTAAATGCTTATAGCTTGAGCTAGAAAACTCACCAAGGCATGAAATTTGTAGGATGTGATTTTGGCATGGACTCTATGGCACTAAAATCTTTTGCCTTGTGAGGCTTTGTGAGGTGCATTTATAAAAAGCATAAGTGAATTGGTCTGCTTATTTCTATATGATGTTTTGGTGACAGTTTGGTCCTTGAAACTTACATAATTCATCTTTTGATCATTCTTTCAAGGTTCTGATGAATTTCTAAGACTTGTGCAACTTGTTTCATGCCTTTGAATTCATGTGAGAATATTTTGGTCTCTCCATTTACAATGTTGACCTTGATTCTAAGTGATTTAATCTACTCATCAATTTGGACCCTACTAGGCTTCTCTCTAAGTCTAGGTGAAGCTTGGTATGTGGGCCAAAATAGCCAATAACTGGGTGATGCACTAATGTTTGAAAACACATTAAAATTACTATTAATTAGATTAGTTCACTTAAATTAACCATTGAGTTGAATTGATTATCATTTTATTACTTATGTCTATCTAATATTTTTCCAACTTGCCTAAACCACTTTTTAGTTATTTTTAGTTCATGATACACTTATATAGTATTAGCTTCTATAATTAGTGATGGCATGGGGGATGAATTCTTATTGAGTGAATGAATTAAACCAAGGGTGTCAATGATAACCACCCTTGAAGCTTTCATATACCCTTATCTATATAATTCACTACATAAATAATGGCCTTCCCATTCTATATACATGTTGAATTTGAATTTTCTCCCTAGAATTACTTATAACATGTTATACTTCCTCTTTTATATCATTTACCCTACTCTCTGATATCTATCCCATTACCATTTTTATGTGTTCTCTTATTCTTTGTCTACATCTATGATATCCTCAATTTACTCTAACTCTCTCTAATTTTTGGACATTGTATATTCCAACAGAGGTATACTTCCTCTTGATAATTTTGATCCTCCTTTTCTACTTTTAATCACAACTTGCTTCAACTTTTCATCCTCATCAATATTATATTTAATCCATATTTTGTAATGTCATAGTTCTCATTGAAGCCCCATAATTATCTATCTTTTTCTTTATTATTTTCCATAAATCTTATTTTCCTTACAAGTTTCATTTTGGTCTATTCTCAATGATTATCCTACCCTTCATTCATATCCTAATGGTTCACATACTTGTACTACCTTTTCTTACTATGTCATATTGCCTAGAATTTTCACCATAGCCAACATCTTCAATATCATTGGAAGTCTCTTAAAACCTTTACCTCTTATCACCCTAAAAAAAGTATGTATGAATTTTTAAATGCAATGTATTTTTGCATAGTGAATTTAAATACCTACCTTTAAATAGTGGTTTGTACCTATAAATTATAAGAGCATGTCCATTTTGTATCTATATTGCACAAACTTTGAATATTATTTTAATTCCATTTAATTTTTTTAATTATGAGGTTGAAAATAATAGTTCTTG
>JARHVA010008998.1:340000-385578 GCA_037957365.1 Torreya grandis
GACCCCTTTTAGAGGCTCACTGACCACCCTAGGTAGTTATTTGACCCACGCCATGGATTAGGGAAGAAACCCATGGCCTAAGCTACATGTTTCCTATTAAAGGTATAATAACTAAGAGGAGGATAAATTAGTGAGCCCAAATATTTCAATTTCAATTATATTCCCTTTCATACTATTAAATAATCAACATATATCAACTTGATCGAGCAACATTAACAAGAGAGCTCATGCATTCAATGCATACACAAGATCAAACACATAACACGTAGTTCCTATGGGAAACCCTCATAGGGAATAAAACCCACTCTCAATCCTATAACACAAATGGACTAATTTCCTATAATAAATTACAAACAAGAGACTGATCAACTACTTTAGACTAGAAAACCTTGATCATGTCCTCTTGACCAAAGGTATTTAGTGAAACACCTATTCCACAAGGAGCACCTACCCTTAAGATGATCAACTCCTTTGGACCACCTAATTTTATTAAAACACCTATTTTACAATTATAAAATACCCCTAAGGAAGACCAACTCATTAAAACCCTCCTTTGATAAGAACACTTCCACCTTAGGATTGATGTCTTCAACACCTAATGATGGACCTCTCGATATCACTTTTCTCACCTTTCAACATTAACTCTATCACCAAACACATCATATTGGCCAAAGCACATTACATAATTGAACCCACATACAAATATAAATTAGGACACATTACATATCACAACTAACCCTACTCTTTAACTCTACACACTCAATGCATCCTTCATAGTAACAACTCTGTCATAACTTCAACAACATGACCAGATGATCATACACATAGTCTATTGACCAAATTTGACCCTACACGTCAAATTGGGACCCCTATAGGTAAAAAATTTACTTTTGAGATGTTTTAAGGGTCTAATATTTTGTCATGGGGTATATTAAAGGTCTTTTGATGTCATTTAATGCTATATTAGCCTTAGTCTTGGTCTAATTAGTCAATATGTCATTTTAAATCATTTAAAAGCAATTTAGGGGTCATAAATGCAAGTGTCATGGTTTTAAAGGTGTCCAAGTGTGTTATTTTCCTTTAAAATTTCCAATAAGTTAGATTCCCTATCAGGGTGTCAATCCCATCTGAATCTTGTAGGTTATCTAACTAAAATTCAAGAAACCAACTAAAAAAGAGGGAGTTTATCACTTATACAACCCATGATGTAAGGTGACACATGGGATAAGGTCATGTAATGTATTTTAATCTTCCTAAGACTCAATTCCACATTTTAAATGATATTTAAGTGCCAATTTCAAGCTAAAACTATTATGATCCTTCTTTTTATTTCTAGACACACAGAAGTGATCAACAAGTTTGTGCTTGGTATGGATAGTTGAAGAGGTTTCAGGTAAAAATCCCTTAGGAGACGGTAATAAAATAAAATATATACATTTACATAAAAATATTTCTAATATTGGTCAATCATGCTTTATGAACCATCCTTTACAAGCTGACCGTGTTTTTTTGCTCACTATTTTTTGCACCCTCTAAGTTTTGTTCTATTTTGGACAGGTCCATACAATTCATTTGCTAAGGTTATTTAAATATTATTTTTACTCCATATTAAAATTATTCCCATGATTTGTTTATTGTTTTAAGGTGTTTATATGTGTAAATCATCTCATGTAGTAGGAGAAGGTACCATTCTATGTTATAGGCTTATTTTCACCATTTTTAGATCTCCATGCTTTGATAATGACACTTAAGGGTGATGATAGATTTATTTACATGTTTTTAATTCCCTATTATTTATATAACCTTTAAATCCAATTCTATAATCAATGTTTCATGAGAATGCAGTCTTAAAGTGCCATATAGTCAGCCTACTCTAGGACTATCATATCCAATCATTGGAATGAGCAATGTTAAAGCTTGAACACATTCCTAAGAGAGTGAAAGAGAGTTCCATAGTTGTTGACACATATTTATCACAAGGGTTATCAATTTAATTTCATCAAATAATGTGTGGATAGTAGGAGGCAACCTTTTTAGCACTTAACATAGTTTCTTGCCATTAATATGCACCTATAGGTGCTCTCATGAAGGGTTTAACATTGAAAGGAGGTGTGAGATCTTGTTTTTGGTTTTGAAAAATATTAATTTTTAATTTAAAAACCATTTATGTGATAAAATTTTATTTTAAAGGTATATTCTTCTAATACATGGACTATTTCATGCTCACTATCCATATGCGGCTATAAAATGCATCTACATGTGTTTAAAAGGGGAATACCACATTGAATAGAGGTTTTGAGATTGGTTTCCAGATATTAATGAGGATAAACACCAATTTAGAGGATTGGTAAAGATTTTAGGTTTGTCCATGAGGTCAAATCATGCAAATTGTCCACCCATGATCACTACCTAAACTTAGTCTGCCTGCACTGTATAATAACCACCTACAAGTGGTACCACAATGAGTTGAAGAGCCATTTTGAAGTGTTGAAATAAGTGATGAAAATATCCTTAAGGTATTAATATGGTGAAAGTATCATGGTAAACTCATTTTAGGTCTTTTATTATTTTAAAAATTGGAGGAACCTTCCAAAGATGATGACTATGGAATTCAGGTCCCTTGTCCCTAAAACATGAAAACAAAGTTCCTTGATTTTTTGTTGGTATTTTATAATAAGGTTGTCATGGGATTTGAGGCATATTGATGACTAAATATTGTATCCCTATTATAATATAAGACCTTTTCAAAGTTTTTATGGTAGATATCTAAGGGAATATGATTATTGAGAGACCTAAAGTTGCCATTTTATGCATTAAACTCAGTCAATGACATCAATAAAAATTTGAATCTTTGAGCAACCTTACATTCCAAGTTGGCAATCCGAACCATACCACCATGTTAGGATGGTTATATATGGTTAAAATATCACTCATGATATAAATATCATATAAATAAGAGTATGATATACTATTTTTCAAATCCCATACATACCTACAGGGTTGTCTTAAGCCTTGAAATACCCACCTACAATTGTATGGAGATGAAGAGTGATTTAGAGTAATAACTTAGGAGGGTGGAAGATTAAAAGATAAATTTTAATGTTTTATCTTGGGTAAGATGTTTAAAATGAGTTTATGTAATCTAAAAAACTAGGAGAAGTTGAAGACAAATATAAGTTACTCTCAGACCTTATTATGCACACCTACATCCTACCTATAGATGCTCATAGAGCTCTCAAAATGAGCTTGAGAAATAATAGGCATATAGACATGAGAATATAAATATTAATGGTTGATTTAAGTATTTCAAATGGTTTAAAAGGATATATTATATAGGTCTCATGGATATAAGTTACCTTTAGGGTTCTTTTTGTCTCAACAAGGTTAACTATTATTGACTATTATAGGCAATTAGCAGGTGATGGTGATTTCAATGTTAACATAGATTGAGTGTGAAGAAAATAGACCTAAAACAATTAAAAATGACCCTAAGGTAAGTATAATAGGTTTTATACATTTTTTTTAGGTCAAACCATGCAATTTCAGCTACAGGTATGCTCCCTTAGAGCAAACATAGTTAGAAATACATTCAGCCTTGACTAGACAAGATATATGAAAAGGTAGGTAGAAGGTTAAGGTGATAAATGGAGATTTAAATGACTTAATAATTATAATAATAGTATAATATAAGTCTCATATTATATATTGAGTTGATAAAGGACTCATATCAAGTAAGGCATAGTCCATATCTAGAAACCCTGCATGGTCTGCCTTCATAGAAGTTTACCTTGGATTTTAAAGGGGTTTAGAGGTCAAATTACCTAAACATGGGTTATATTTTGGTATTGATCATACTTTTCACTTGGAGGGACTCCTCCAACACCCAGTTGGCATGATAAAATAGGGTAATTTCCCTATGTTTTGTCTTAGAGAGAGGGCACTCCCCTTATGTACAAACCCTACAGTCTTGGCAAGAAGGGATGAGAGGGTAGTGTTGTTCCCAAAATATGTCACTCATTTTTGGAACAACATATGAACTATTTTGGTCTTGCAGGCCAAAATTCCCTCTTCCCTTCTCAAAAATTGTTCTAGGAATTCAAATTCTATATTTTTCAAGCTTTTTCAGCTAACGGACTCCGCAAGTTCATTTCTATGGACTCCGCAGATTCATTTCTACGGACTCTACAGGCTAATTTCTATGAACTCTGCAGGCTTAAATCTATAGACTCAGTTCTATGGAATTCATAGGAAGGAATATATAGACTCATTTATATGGACTCCACTAGTTCTATGAATTCATTTCTATGGACTCTGTAGGTTCATTTCTATGGACTCTGCAGGTTCATTTCTACAGACTCTATAGGAAAGAAACAAGCTCTCAACACTTAAGAATTTTTCAAAGTTGGTTCAACGCTTTGGTTCAACTAAAAAGGTTCATTGGCAAGCTTCAAATAAATGATTGAACCATTGAACCTTGAACCAAAAGGTTCAAAGGTTTAATGACATCAACAAGCTTAAAGAGTTAAGCGCTTCAGCAAAAGTTCAAAGTTCAACCGCTTCAGCAAGTTCAACGGCTTCAAAAGACTTAGTGAAAAGAAGAACTCAATTGAACCATTGAACCATTGAATCATTGAACCTTGAATCAAAATTATTCAAAGGTTCAAAGGTTCAAAAAAGTTGGTTCAATGCGATTGGTTCAATCGGTCAAGTGAATGAGTGGAACACAAGAAGAAAGCAATTGAACCATTGAACATTTGAATCATTGAACCAAAGTTGGTTCAATCGGTCGATTCAAAGGAGTACCCAAAAGCCCACAGGATGAGTGCCCTTATAGAGGGTAGGTGATGAGCAAAATAAACCTTTCTTGAAGCCTGAAGGGACACCTTCCCTTCAGGGTGTTCCAAAGACATAAAGCTAAAGGACTTTTAAGGCTTCAAAGGGACTTGGAAAAATAATGGATTCGTGGAATAAAAGATGAACCAATGAACCGATTGAACCTTGAACCAAAAGATTTCAAAATTTCAAAGTTTAATAGGTTCAATGGTTCAAAGGAAGCTCTAGACAAAGAGCAAGAATGTGATTGAACTGTTGAACCATTGAACCTTGAACCAAAAGAGTTCAAAGGTTCAACAGTTCAATGTGGATGGTTCAAATGAGTGCCCCAAAGCCGAAAGAACAAGTACCCTTATGGAGGGAAGTGAACTAAGGGTAGGTGTCCTTGCATAGGGTAGAGAACATTGGTTCAAAGATTAAAGGGATGTTTTAATCAAAGACCAAGAAAGTGATTGAACTAGGGAAGTGATTGAACTAGGGAAGCGATTAACCAAGAAAGTGATTGAACTAGGGAAGTGATTGAACCAAGAAAGTGATTGAAACAAGGAAGTGACTGAAACAAGGAGGTGATTTAACCAGGGAAGTGATTGAACCAGGGAAGTGATTGAACTAGGAAAGTGATTGAACTAGGAAAGTGATTGAACCAAGAAAGTGATTGAACTAGGGAAGCGATTAAACCAAGGAGGTGATTGAACCAAGGAACCGATAAAGACCGCTTGAACCATTGAATTATTAAGCCAATGAACTTTAAAAGGTTTAAAGGTTCATGGTTCAATATAGTTCAAATAATCAGTTTCCATTGATGTCCCCATGAATGTCAAATTTAAGATAAGGAAATATCTGTCAATTTTCAAATATGGCACAGACCTTGTGAACAAATTCAGCGACCGGCCAAAGAAATAACCTGAGAGCTCAGATCACATAGATAAGGACAAAATATAGAAAGGAAAGGGGAAATGATGGAGAAAGATTAGAAATATCCATGAATGGGATATGTTTCTAGAAGGTAAAGTAGCCCACTAGGTAGACATCAGAGAGCGCGGACATTAAATGACACGGCCTATTTTTCTACATTGAGTAAAGTGAATAAATAGCTATGTACACATCAAGAAACACATCAGGCAGCCCATAAATACCAACCCCTGATTCTAGCATAGCCCATGGATAGAATTTAAAATTCATTTAAGGCATTGAATGCATCGTAGGCCATTTTTGTGAAATAAAGCACCCAAGTCTTTCTTGGAGCACTTTATATTGGACTCTCTCTTATTGTTTTAGAGAGATCTCTCAGTTATCAAAAACAAAACTCTACCCAAATTGAAAGGCATTAATGAGACTTTGAGCTCAAATTATTGATCATATTTCATTATTTGAATAATAAAACAAGTGACTTTTTAGACTTTATGCTGAAATAGCTTGGTTGTTGAAAAAATTGTTCTTATGTCTATTTTCTTAATACATTTTTTGTCCATTTAATTAAATAAGCAGAATTAGTGAAAGTAATCAGGAAGGTGTCCTGAAGCCAACTATGGAGAGACTTTGTGCTACCACAATTGTATTTAGTGTGTCTATTTTCTATTTCTATGTAAAGGATCTTAGGATGACTTTGTGCCATCATTATCCTTTGTATTTCACTCTTTGGCAGTTGAGGTGGAGACTTTGTGCTACATTTCATCCTGTTATAGTTACTTGTCACTACCTAAAAGGTTCCTGTTGTCTGTTGAACAACACTTCTAAAAGAAGAGGAGTGCCTTCTGTCATTTCATCAAGATTTCCCCTTTGATTTGTGAATATCATCTCTAAAAAAAGAGAGATGGATAGTGTTATCCTACCTTTGAGTGTTATTTTCTATATATATATATATATATATATATATATATATATATATATATATATAGCTCCTCATAGTTATAAGGGAACCTCCCCTTGATGAGAGGAGAGATTTGTCTCCTTTTGATGTGGTAAACCCCCACATATGGATGACCAATCTCCCTATGTTGTGGTTGAAGAGACCTATTTTGCTCATCAGTTAGCTGGTGACAAAATATTCACCCAACAATTTTTGGTGACTCCGTTGGGGATTTGAATAAGAAATTCCTATCCTTATCCATTATATACTCTGGTGACTCTCATCTGGGTCTTACCCATTATCATTATAGCCTTATCTATCTATTTCATTGTGAAAGAATGAGTTGTTCTAGTGCTTTCCCATTTTTAATGTTTCCTTCTAGCTTCACGCCAATAGTTTTTGGTGACTCTGCTAGGGAAGAACGCATAGTTTGAAGCCTCAAGATTCAAGCTAAAGCAGTGCCAGTTATTTTCCATTTTTATTTTTACACTCTGGCAGATCCATGGTATATGCAAAGCCAAAGGGATAAAGGTATTGTTGACCCTATATTTGAGTTGGTACAACAAAGTAATTTTGATATGTTTCCTTCACCATCTCACCTCCAACGAATTAGGAGCTTTTCTCATACTAAAATCAAGTCTCCATTATTAGGCAAAGCATCCATTTTTTCTATTAATAAAGCTTTGTCAATACTTACCCCTCTAAGATTTGTTATTCTACCTTTCCATAGTCATATAATGGCAATTCAATGCCCTTGGGGTAACTCTTTTAGCCCACTCAATTTAACTCCACCTCTACATGAGCTACCATGTAGTTCAAAGAAAAATTTCCTCAAGTTCTATGGTGATGAGAAGGTTCATCCTGATGAACATATTATAGCCTTCAGTATAGCTTGTGGTGTAATAGGTGTGGAATATGAGGATGTAGCAGTCAGGCTATTTGTGGAAACTTTACAATGTGCTACTACAGATTGGTTCTATCATCTACAGGCCCAGATTGTGACTGAATGGAACACTCTCAAAGCCAAATTTGAAGCCATATTCAAGCCTACAAAATATGTGCATGCCTTACTAGCTCAACTCACACAAATGAAAAATGAGCCTCATGAACCAATGAGGGATTTCATAGCCAAGTTAGACAAGCTGAGGAATAAGATTTCTACAATTGCCCAGCCTACAGCTAAGAATCTCAAATGTTTCTTCATCAACTCTCAGTTGCCTAAAGTGAGTTTTTTGCTGAGACGTGCTGGCCAAATAGACCTTGTTGTAGCTCATGATTTGGCCACTGAGGTAGAAGATGACTTTATCTTAGCAGGAAAGATAAGGAGAGATCCTAACAAAGGTAAATCTTCTTCATCTTTTGAATATCCATCTACAGGTACCACTAATCCAATGGTGCAAAAGCTTTAAAATGAGTTGCTAGCTCTCAGGAATCAAATGACACAAGAAATATCTTTAGCTCCTTTGTATTCCCCTAATTAGTCATACCAAGGCAATTTTGCCAAGAATTAAGGACAGCCAAATCCTCTTCCTCTCCCATAGGGGAAACTTGTCATTAAAGCACCCCTAACCAATTCAGTAGTTGGATATCTCAAAATAGAATCTGATTTCTCTTTCCAGCCTAAATTAAACCAAGAAAATGACACTAATCTCCTTATAGAAGGCCAAGAAGAATTAGTTGGTGACTCCAACATTAGTTTCCTAAATTACCAAGATGAACGCAGAGATAAAGGTGAAGTAGTTGATGGATCATATGTTGTATTCACCTGGTCCCAGAACTAGTTAGCCTAGAAAGCTGATACAGTAAAAATAGGAGAAAGTTCTCAGCTTGCAATTTCAATTGCCAAACGAGGAACTTCTCTGCCTTTCTAGCCAAAAGACCTAGTGAGTAATAAAAAGATAAGTACATCAAGCATTCCTCCATCTTCAACTTAAATTCCATAAACTAGTACCACCCCTCTTAAAAACTAGAAAGATGAACTACCTTACTCTATTCCTAGTCCATTTCAGTCATTTGACATAATCGACCATAACAAGAAGACCAAAATTCAAATGTCTGAATTTAAATTCTTACAATCCAATCCTGAGTAGTTGGATAGGTTAGTTTAATGTGTAAAGAATAAAGTCATCCCTACATGACAAGATGTTAAAAAGGTAACTCATGATCCCCCAAGGAACATGTCCATCCCAAATAATCTTGTCATTACTCCTCCAGCTGCCCCTGGGAAGATAGAACCTTTCTATGTTTCCCTGTTGATAAATAGTCACAAACTAAGCAATTGCATCATAGACTCAGGTGCATCTGACAACATCATGCCTACCAAGGTGGTATAATCTCTTAGTCTCATGCTAACCAAAACCTTTGGAAGATGTTTCTCCATGGAGAACAAACAAGTACCTTTGTTGGGACAAATCAAGGATGGCCAATTTGCATTTGCAACATTCCTAGACAAAAGAATCAAGATGACAGTCCTGGTGGCTGATGTTCCAGCCTCATACGACATTCTTCTAGGGTGAAATTTTTTTAAGGATGTTGGTGGAGAATTGAGCATCGATATATCTAAAGCAAGGATCTCGATCAAAGGCATCATGCAGAGGCTACTTCCTAAAAAGGAATCAAAATATGTTGTCACTCAGACATCAGTGCTTGAAGCCCAAACTCTGTTTGAGTCTTCAAGCATGGGTAATTATTTTTTGACCATAGAAGATACTCATGTTTTAGCTGATGAAAATCTTGAAAATGATAGTCTGAAAATTAGTTCAGATAGAATAGTAGAAGACATGATAGAGCACAATGCAAACATAGAAGAATTCCTGCTTCCAAGCAAAGAGAAATCTGAGAAAGGATCAATTTCAAATAAGGTATGGATGCTAGAATTTGATGGTAGTTGTTCCTCTACCAGTTTAGGAGCCAAAATTGTGTTGATATCTCCTCAAGGAGATATTTTTCCTTTAGCATACAAGTTGTAGTTTAGCAATACTAACAATATTGTTGAATATGAATCTCTTCTGCTTGGATTGAAATCTTTTAAAGACAAGGGCATCAAACTCCTTCATGCCAAAGGAGATGCTGAGTTGGTTGTTTATCAGGTGAGAAACTTGTACCAAACCAAAAATGAGAGATTGCACCACTATTGCAATCTAGTCTGGGATCAAATTGAAAGCTTTGATGCTTTCAACATCTCTGCCATACCCAGGGAATTCAATGAAAGAGTTGATGCACTAGTGGTTTCAACAACTCTCTTAGTCCCACACCTAGACTTCATAGGAGATAAGTACACCATCGAGCTAGTATTTTGACCAAGCATACCTGATAATACTAGTCATTGGTAGGTGTTTAACAATGACAACCAAATCATTGCCTTCTTGGAGTAAAAAGATAGCTTTAAATAGCTTCACTTTGAAGGTAGTAAGCTCCAAAAACTTGAATAAGCTCCTGAAATGAACTCAGATGTAGGTGAAAAATTCCTACAACTAAAAGGGAATAAAATTCCCAAAAGACTGGTTTTTCTTGAGAAACTATTTGACAAGCATGATAGGTTCATCAAACAGCAACAACTAGATTCAAGCTCCTCCCAGGGGTTTGATCAGATAAATTTGGGTACCAAGGAAAATTCTAAGATGGTGAACATTGAGAAGTATTGTACTCTAGAGGAGAAACTCAAATTTACTGACCTACTTCACCATTATATGGATGTTTTAGCGTACTCTTATGATGATCTGAAGTCACTCAGGCCTAAAGAAATTCACCATGAAATTCCTCTCAAGGATGATTCAGTACCTTACAAGTAAAAATATAGGTAATACAATCCAAAGATATCAGGTACTATTCTTTCAAAAATATAGAAAATGCTAAATGCCAGGATAATCTTCCCAATCCATCATTCCACATGGATTGCCAACATAGTACCTGTGAAAAATAAGAATGGCAAAATTCACCTCTATGTGGATTTCAAGAATCTAAATCAGTCATCCTTAAAAGATAACTATCCTTTGCCCATCATGGACCAAGTACTTCAGACAGTGACCAGTTATGAGATGTTATCAATGCTAGACGGCTTCTCAAGATACAATCAAGTAGAAGTTGGTGAAGTAGACCAGCACAAGACTGCCTTCACCACACCTTGGGGCACCTTTGCATATCAAAGGATGCCATTTGGCCTGATAAATGCCAGCAGTACTTTCCAGAGAGCAATGGACCTTGATTTAAAAGATGAAATAGGTAAGTTCATTGTGGTATACCTTGATGACTTGACCATTTTTTCCAAGCATCACCCTGACCATGTGTGCCATTTGTAACAAGTGATAGAATGATGCTACCAAAATGGCATTTCTCTAAACCCCAAGAAGTCTATTTTTGGAGTAATAGAAGGGAAGCTTCTCATACATATTGTATCTAGAGAAGGCATAAAGATTGACTCAGAAAGAGTCAATCCATCCAAGAGCTTATTCTGCCCATAAGTAAGACTGCGGTTCACTCTTTCTTCAAAAAAATAAATTTTTTATGAAGGTTCATTCCCGAGTTCACTGAGAAGACTCGTCATATTGTAGACATGATAAAAGGAAAGGCCACTTTCAGCTGGACTAAAGAAAGCAAATTAGCATTTCAAGACATCAAGACAGCCATTGCCCATGCCCCAACTCTAGTTTGTCTAGATTATACCAAAGATTTCATCATGTATAGTTATGCTTCTGAATACACACTTTCAGCCATTCTAGTTCAATAGAATGAAAAAGGTGTGTAATCTCCCATTTTCTTCATGAGCTATCCTCTCAAAGCTCATGAGCTAAAATATTCAAACATGGAGAAGCATGCTTATGCGGTGATCAAGGCAGTGAAGCATTTCCATTTTTATATCCTGAACTCATGTGTTACTACCCTGGTTCCTGATACCATAGTCAAATCCATACTAACTCAGTAGGAGTTTGGAACCAAAAGGGGCAATTGGATTGTTAAAATCTAGGAGTTTGATCTAGTTATCAAACTGACAAAGCTGGTGTGGGGAAAGGGCCTTTGTCAATTGATTGCTGATAATAGAACTGAAGAAGCAAGGCATGAAGAAAAAGAAGTAGAAGACATGCCAACATTCCTCTTTGTCTCTACCACAAATGAGTGGTATTCAAGTATTTCTCATTTCCTTACTTATGGTGAGTGTCTTGCTCACTTATCTCTTAAAGAAAGGAGGAATGTTAAACAAAAAGCTGCCAATTTTTTCCTCTGGAACAATGGCCTATACAAGAGGAGCCTTGATGGAGTGTTCCTTCACTACATGGATAAAGTGCAGCAAAACAAACTTCTAGAATCCTTCCACAATCTATCATGTGGAGGACATTTTTTTTCTCCTGTAACTTCCCACAAGATTCTTAGAGCTAGGTATTACTAGCCTAATTTGTTTCAAGATGTATACAAATGGGTATGAAAGTGTGAACTGTGCCAACAGTTTGTTGGAAGACCCAAGTTAGCTGCCCTACCTCTCAAGCTAGTAGTGAATAAGAAGCATTTCAGCAATGGGGAAACAATTTCATTGGTGCTGTGAACCCATCTTCAAGTGTTGAACATGATTACGTCCTCACAGCCATAGATTACTTCACCAATTGGGTGGAAACAATTCTAACCAAACATGCTATTTTAGAAGTAGTATGTGATTTCCTCAAGAAGAACATCATTTCCAGGTTTGGGGTCCCAACCAAAATCATGATCGATAATGCAACCTATTTCTCTTCCCATGAGATCACTTAGTTCTATTTTTACTATGGGATGACCCTCTCCCACTCCTCTAATTATTTACCACAAGGGAATGGCCAAGCTGAATCAAGCAACAATAACCTGGTGACCATCATCAAGAAGCTGGTAGATGACAACCAATGAACTTGGCACAAAGCATTGTTTGATGCTTTATGGTAGATAGAATTACACCCAAAAGGGTGATAGGTATGTCACCTTTCCAACTTTTGTATGGTCTTAATGCAGAGATACCAATCACCTTGGAGTTACCAGTATTGAAATTAGCAAAGGTGGTCGAAGATCAGACATATGAAAGCTCCATCGACAAGAGGATCATGTGCTTAACTGAGCTGAATGAGCAGTGAACTATGGAGGTGGACTAAATTATGTAGCATCAAAGTCTAGTGAAGAAGCTCTTTGACTAGAAAGCAAAAAACCATAATTTTTAGATTGGCGATCAAGTTCTGTTATGGGATAAGAGAAGAGAACCAAAGGGAATGCATGGGAAATTTGATTCCCTATGGAGAGGCTCGTTCACTATCCATGAGCTCAATGGTGAGAATAGTTTCTTATTGAAGTACCAAGATGGCACACCCTTTTCTCTACCTCATAATGGGTAGCATCTAAAGCACTTCAACTCTTGAAGTATCAGATAAGATTACATGTACATATGTATATTTATATAGTCTTTAGTTTTATTTTGTGCTTTTCATTTTTATTTTTGGTGCCTTTATTTTTGGATAGCATGACTCCGTAGCCCAATGACACACTTAAAGGCACTAGAGATTTTGGTTTCTACTTCCCTCAGCTGTTCCAAGTCTTCAACTGAAAGAAGTTCCCCAATTGGAGCCAGCTATTGTTCCTAAAATTTGTCACTCATTTTTGGGACAACATATGAACTATTTTGGTCCTATAGGCCAAAATTCCCTCTTACCTTCTCAAAAATTATTTTGGGCATTCAAATTCTCCATTTTTCAAGCTTTTTTAGCTAATGGACTCTGTAGGTTCATTTCTATGGATTTCGCATGTTCATTTTTACAGACTCTGTAGGCCGATTTCTACAAGCTCTACAAGCTTAAATCTATGGACTCAGTTCTATAGAATTCACAGGAAGGAATCTAAAAACTCATTTATATGGACTCCACCAGTTCTATGAACTCATTTCTATGGACTCTACAGGTTCATTTATATAGACTCTACAGGTTCATTTCTATGGACTCTGCAGGAAAGAAACAAGCTCTCAACACATAAGCATTTTTCAAGGTTGATTCAATGCTTCAGTTTAACTAAAAAGGTTCATTTTCAAGCTTCAAACAAAGGATTGAACTATTAAACCATTGAACCATTGAACCTGAACCAAAAGGTTTAAAGGTTCAAAGGTTTAACAACATCGGCAAGCTTTAAGAGTTAAGCGCTTCAGCAAAAGTTCAAAGTTTAACTGCTTCAGCAAGTTTAATGGCTTCAAAAGACTTAGCAAAAAAAAGAAAGTGATTGAACTGTTGAACCTTGAACAAAAATGGTTTAAAGGTTCAACAAATTTGGTTCAACATAATTGGTTCAACCGATCAAGTGAATGAGTGGAACACAAGAAGAAAGTGATTGAACCGTTGAACATTTGAATCGTTGAACCAAAGTTGGTTCAAGCGGTCAGTTCAATCGATCGGTTCAAAGGAGTGCCCCAAATCCCATAAGATGAGTGCCTTTGTGGAGGGTAGGTGATGAGCAAAATTGACCTTTCTCGAAGCTCGAAGGGACACCTTCCCTTCAGGGTGTTCCAAAGACATAAAGCCGAAGGAATTTTAAGGCTTCAAAGGGACTTAGAAAAATAATGGATTCATGGAATAAAGGATGAACCAATGAACTGATTAAACCTTGAACCAAAAGAGTTCAAAAGTTTAAAGGTTCACAAGTTCAATGGTTCAAAGGAAGCTCCAAACAAAGAGCAAGAAATCGATTGAACCGTTGAATCATTGAACCTTGAACCAAAAGAGTTCAAAAGTTCAAAGGTTTAACGGTTCAACGTGGACAGTTCAAAGGAGTGACCCAAAGCTGAAAGAACAAGTGCCCTTGTGGAGGGTAGTGAACTAAGGTCAAGTGCCCTTATGGAGGGCAGAGAACATTGTTTCAAAGATCAAAGGGATGGTTCAATCAAAGACCAAGAAAGTGATTGAACCAAGGAAGTGATTGAATCAAGAAAGCAATTAAACCAGGGAAGTGAATGAACCAAGAAAGCAATTAAACTAGGGAAGTGATTGAACCAAGGAGGTGATTAAACTAGGGAAGTGATTAAACTAGGTAAGCAATTGAACTAGGGAAGCGATTAAACTGAGGAAGTGATTAAAACAAAAAAGCGATTAAACCAAGGAAGTGACTGAACCAAGGAGGTGACTGAACCAAGGAACTGATAAAGACCACTTGAACCATTGAATTATTGAACCAATGAAATTTCAAAGGTTCAAAGGTTCATGGTTCAATATAGTTCAAAAAATTAGCAACCATTAACATCCCTGCAAACATCAAATTTAAGATAAGGAAATATCTGTTGATTTTCAAATATGGCACAGACCCTGTGAACAAATTCAGTGACCGGCCAAAGAAATAGCTCGGGAGCTCAGATCTCATAGATAAGGACAAAATATAGAAAAAGGGGAAATGATGGAGAAAGATTAGAAATATACATGCATGAGATATGTTTCTAGAAGGTAAAGCAGCCCACCAGGTGGACATCAGAGAGTGCAAACATTCAATGGCATGGCCTATTTTTCTACATTGAGTAAAGTGAATGAATAGCTATGCACACATTAGGAAACACATCAGGCAGCCCATATTTAAGACCAATGCCTGATTCTAGCATAGCCCATGGATAGAATTTAAAATTCATTGAAGGCATTGAATGCATCATAGGCCATTTTTGTGAAACAAAGCACCCAAGTCTTTCTTGGAGCACTATATATTAGAGTCTCTCTTATTGTTTTAGAGAGATCTCTCGGTTATTAGAAACAAAACTCTACCCAAATTGAAAGGCATTATTGAGAATTTGAGCTCAGATTGTTGATCATATTTCATTATTTGAATAAGAAAACAAGTGACTTTTTAGACTTTGTGCTGAAATAGCTTGGTTGTTGGGGAAATTGTTCTTATGTCTATTTCCTTAATACATTTTTTGTTCATTTAATTAAATAAGAAAAATTAGTGAAAGTAATTAGGGAGGTGTCTTGAAGCTATCTATGGAGAGACTTTGTGCTACCACAATTGTCTTTAGTTATTTTGTTTTTTGTTTCTATGTAAAGGATCTTGGGATGACTTTTTGCCCTCATTATCCTTCATATTTCACTATTTGGCAGTTGAGGTGGAGACTTTGTGCTACATTTCATCTTGTTGTGTTACTGCACCTTGTTACAGCTACTTTTCACCACCTGAAAGGTTCTTGTTGTATGTTGAATAGCACTTCTGAAAGAAGAGGAGTGCCTTCTATCATTTCATCAGGAT
Source organism: Torreya grandis (assembly GCA_037957365.1). Classification (NCBI taxonomy): domain Eukaryota; kingdom Viridiplantae; phylum Streptophyta; class Pinopsida; order Cupressales; family Taxaceae; genus Torreya; species Torreya grandis. Next base: position 355,896 of record JARHVA010008998.1, read on the forward strand.
TTCCCCTTTGATTTGTGAACATCATCTCTAAAAAAAGAGAGATGGATGGTGTTATCCTACCTCTGAGTGTTATTTTATATATATATATATATATATATATATAGCTCCTCATAGTTATAAGTGAACCTCCACTTGATGAGAGGAGATATTTTTACCCTTTTGATGTGGTAAACTCGCACATCTGGATGACCAATCTCCCTATGATGTGGTTGAAGAGACCTATTTTGCTCATCAGTTAGCTGGTGAAAAAATATTCACCCAATAGGTAGAATAAGAATTATTTTAACCTTTAAAGGAGGTGTAGGAATCTGAGTAACACCTATTAAAACATGAGAAATAAATAAATAAAGGGTGAATTTTAACAAAGCATCATAGACCCTCAAGTATGCAAGCAGGCCTATTAAGCATAGTCTTGGCCTAAAGCCAAATGGAGAAAAAAATTCACTTATAGTATGGGTTGAAATTTATAATGTATTGGAACATGAATATAGGGTACCAATAGAGGTATATAATCTATTTTTATGTAGGTAAAACCATATAAAAAAGGTGCAAACAAGCTATTAGGCATGGTTAGGCCTAGTACCCAAATGAGAAGTCATCTTCAATTCTAACATAATATAAGAATACCAATGGATTATATAATGTTTTTAGGGTAAATACATGTGTTTTAAATATTTTAATTTTCATATGAAACATGAGGAATTAATTTTGAGCTTAGAGACAACATTAGGCCTACAAGAAATGAATAGTCAAACTTAATAACTATAGAAGCTCATATATCTTTTGATTATTTACATGGAGGTAAATAAAGTTTAGAGGGGTTATATAGGGTCTTTATATTTTATCTTATGTAATTTTTTTTCAAATTCAATGGTCCATATTTATTAATCAAGCTTAAGAGCGTAAAACAGGCATAGACTCACCAAAACCCTTGCTAGTGACTAGTTTGAGGAAATGAAGATGGAAAGCAGCCCTAATGGTATAGTTAATAAAAAATGATTATTTAATGTTGTATAAAACTCATTTAGGATCCTTAAAATCATGATTGGTTGTATGTAATTATACAGATGGAGTATAAAATAGGGTATTTTTGACTATTTTGTGCATTGTGTAGGTTTTAAGAGGTTTCAAGATATTAAATAAACTTTGGAAGGAATATTATGATTTAATTTAACTCCAAATTTAATTTAAATTCCCAAAATAACTTATAAGTGCCTCAAAAATAGATCTCCTCTTAGCCAGTCAAAAATGGCATAGTGAACATTATGGTGAGAAGTGTGAGAAATTCAAGTGGATGGATTTTTAAGGTTTACCTAAGTATTATAAGGCCATGGAGGGTCTTTAAAAGTTTTATCCACTCCATTTAATTTATTTTCATGATAAAATAAATTCAATTTTGAGGCCAAGTGTGAAGGGTGATTAGAAAAGGAGTTTTTTAGACTACAAGTAGTGATGGCTCACTTCTAGGAGATTATAAATGAGTAGGAATACAACCAATGCATGAAGACGAATGTCTAAAATCATTCCATCTCATTCCAATCATCAAACCTATCCATAGTCAATTTTAGGATGTTCAAATAGAGGTGAATAATGAAGGTAATTTTCTGAGCTAGTAAAGGGAATTTCATGCCTCTTTTCATGAGTTGCATGACTTGGGAAGCCACTTATCTCTTCTATACATGAATATTCCATTTCACACCCTATTATAATGCACAATTAACACATTCTCTTGGAATTAAAATTTTACTTGTGGCCTTTGGACTTCTCTCTCTCAAGTTCTATAAGAACTAGCCATTTTGGCTTTTGTAACTTATTCTCCACCTGAGTATGGTGAAGCCTTTCTCATTTACATACCATGGATAAATAAATAATACTTATTTTTACCTATTCCATTACTATTCATAGTGTTTTTTAATTTGATGATTGATCTTTCTTAGTGATAACTCTTATTTCCTTAGCATGTTGTCTCATTCTCTCACCTATTTACAGTTGGAAAGCTTCTTCTTGTAGGTCATGTGAAGTGTTTTATAAAGTTTCAAGGTTGAGTTAGTTATCCTATTAAATAGTGTCATTATATACCTCTTTTCTAGTCCTTATAGCATAAACATTCATCCATAACCTCATAATGAAATATTGATGTGAGAAGATGCAAATTGGAGAAGTGTATATTAGGCTAGTCCCTTGTTCTCATGTGCAACATGCAGTTGGTTGGTAGTCATCAACTAATTTGGTGTATCACATCCTTTAGGATATTTTTATTTTAGTTTTATCTCTCTTTTTTCCCTCATAATTTAAGGTGTAGTAGTGGTCTATAAGTGGTACATTAAGGGAGTTAGCCCTATCTAGAGATATACCTCATTTTTAGGATCACCCACAACCTATAGGTGTTTCAATTGTGCCATTTGGATGAGAAGATCTGATAAATCTCCTCAAAGGATTAAAATCCAAGTGATAATAGTTTTTGGCATGCCCAATGGGAATCTTAGTCTAAGAAGTTGAAAGATTTTTGTTGTTGTCTTTCAACACATCAGCCTTTAAAAGCATCTATCTAAGCATCAATAGTGGCTTTGAAGTTACATCAAGTGGTAAAAAAACATAGGTATTCCTTTTGAATATTTTTTATAGTCATTCCTTATTTTATTACTTCCTAATGAATTTCCATGGTTGAATTTAGTGTTGAGTATTATTTTACACAAGTTGGTGAGGTATATCAATCTTATGGCATCCCCTATTAACCTTGTCATGATCCTTACCAGCTCCAATATGATTCTTATCAACTCCAATATGACCCTTATCAACCTGGCCATGAAGTGTATCAGCCCTATAACCAACCTTCTCAATATATTTCTCCTCCTAGTCAACATAGTCACTTCTCAAATCAGTCCATTTCAACCTTCAAATAAACACTTTTGGGATATAAAAAGTACATGTTGGATCTTGATACACTAAGGGTACATAGTTAATATTTTCCTATTCATCATATTATTAAGGTTATATATTCATTAGATTTGGTAAAAGAGAGTGGGCACATATTAAGAGAGCCAATTGGTAAAGGATTACAAGTGAGATGCTAGATGTGAGTGGCTTGGTTTCATCCTTAGAAGATAAGCTAAGAAGTCATGAGGAGTAGCCTCAAAAAACATATCAAGCCTCATATCCACTTCCCTAACTATCATTCCTACATGATTCCTACTCATAAACCTAATCAAGCTTATCAAATCCATTCTTTTTCCAATCAACTAGGAGAAAGAGTTGGAAAGACAAGCCTTCTTTTTGAAACAAACCTTGATAGGTGGATTGAGTTGGCCAATAATAAAATTGATCATTCCATATAATTAGAAAAGGAAGTGGAATTTAATCCCTCATTTTCCTCTCCAATTTCATCCCCACCTCAATAATTGACCTCTAGATATGAAATCCCAAGTTGGAGACAAGTTGGATAATCTAAGCCTAAGGAGATTACAATTTTCTTAAACACTTCATCCACTCTTAAAATTTCATCACCACCTAAAGAAGAGAATATTAATATTAAAATCCTAAATTGGAATAATATAGTGAAATCATGGGGAAAGAAAGAGGATAGAATCCTAGACAAAGAATGTGAGGTTGAGAAAGAGTTTGATCCTATGCAAGTCCCTCCCACCCTTACTCAAGAGACCTCTAATTCCCCATGTTATCCATATTTTAATCCTCATCCTCATGAATATTATTTTGAAATTTAATAAATACTTTTCCAAGAGAGCGTATCTAATCAAATTGAAGAGTTAGAGTCAAGGATGAAATTGTTAAGTCAAGGTGTGATGGAAGGTTTAGAGCCCAAAGAAGATTATATGCCTAAACACACCCCATATAACCTTCCTCAAGAGAGTGCTCAAGCTAAATAAGATGTAAATGAAGTGATTTTAAAATTTAATGAATAAAATCCAACTATTTTAGCCCAAGGTTTGCCTCCTCTTACTGAAGAGATTCTAAAAGAATCCCCTACATTTCACTCTCAATTTGATTTTGAGTTCTATGTTCCACCTCCACCAACTAGTTCATCTTGTCCTCACCCTATAAATCTTTATGTGGTGTTGTAACCTAAATAATATCAATTTTTTATAATAATTCATAACTCTTTCTTGAATAAAACATACCTCCTTGGAAGCCTTAGTGGGCTAAGTCGCCTGATTTTAAGATGCCTAGTCTTGGCATCACCAAAAAGGAGAAGGAGATTGAATATCTTGCAGCCCTTCAAGACCAAAGTCTTATTATGATAGTTGAGATGAAACTTGAGAGACCTTAAGAGGTTATAAATTTTTAATAAGATTAAATAATTATATGGACTCCCTTTGGTGATCACAAGTGTAATTTTACCTTCTTGTATGAAAAGAAACATGCTAAAGACTCTTTTACAACTGTCTATGAGGAATGTGACAAACACTTGAAGAGGCAAGTAGTTCAATAATAATCTAAATCTGATAAAAAAGTTGTGGATAATCATATAAATCATGAATATGAATGTTCTATTAAGGATGGAGAACAATTTTAAGTCATCCCCAAAGAGGTTGCGGTCCTAGAAAAATCTCTTGAAACCAAGGTGGAAGTTATTGTTCTTGAAGATGACCCAATACCTCAGCTTGATTTTGAATCACCCTTAGATGCATTGGAGCTTTAATAAAACCAAATTTATGACTTCATACATCAAGAATAGAAGATTAAATAGGTAGTAGTGCTAGATGATAAAGAGGACAAAGATGATCGGTAACTACAAATGAAGTTCTTTCAAGAGCTTGAAGAACTTTGCCAAGTTAAGGGTCAATTACATGACAAGGTAAAGAAAGAGTTTTCCATGGAGGAAAATTAAAAATATTGGGTAGAATTTTCAAAGTTCTTTGATGAGCTATAAGAACTTGCAGCTAAGAAGAAACCTAATCTTATTGAGAGCACTATTGAAATCAATAAGGTATGCCTTGTTGAACCACCATCAGAGGTTGTAATTCAGGATCCATATGAAAAATTTGAGGTAATTTGGATGAAATAAGAGTTAATTTCCATAACCAACCTATTTGTAACTACTTATTTCTCATAGAACATCATGCCAATGAATTTTTAAGACATCATGAAAAAGTTGGAGGAATCAATGTCAAGGATCAAAAGACTATATGTCTCATTCATTCCTTCATGTCATAAATAAATAAGGGTTTCAAACTTCCCCTTTGATAAATGAGATAGTGTTCATCTTAGGTTAGTTAGTGTTTGAGTCAGTTTGTTAAGTTTGGTGTGTGTGTTCCTTAAGTACTCATGAAGCACACGTGTGTTTGTTTTTACTTTGTGTGGGTCTTTTATTTTATGTGGTTGAGGTAGTCATTAGTTTCATCTTGATAAAATATTTTTGTCAAGTGTCAAGTCATCTTCTTGTGTTTCATAATTTAGATGACTCCATAAGTCTAATGGATTGATAAGGCTACTGGTCTAGTTAGTATAGAAGGCATGCTACCCCTATGAGTCACCAATTTATTGACCAAATTTGACCTTACAAGGTCAAATTGGAACCCATATAGGTAAAAAATTTGATTTTGAGATGTTTTAGGGGTCTAATATTTTTTCATGGGGTATATTATAGACCTTTTGATGTCATTTAATGTTATATTAGCCTTAGTCTTGGTCTAATTAGTTAATATGTCATTTTGAGTCATTTAGAAGCCATTTAGAGGTCATAAATGCAAGTGGCATGGTTTTCAAGGTTTCCAAGTGTCCTGGTTTCCTTTCAAATTTCCAATAAGTTAGATTCCCTATTAGGGTGTCAGTCCCATCTGAATCTTGTAGGTTATCTAACTGAAATTCAAGAAACCAACTAGAAAAGAAGGAGTTTGACACTTGTAAATTCAATGAGGGAAGGTCATGGAATGTATATTCATCTTAATCAGACTCAATTACACATTTTAAATTCTCTATAAGTTCTAATTATGATATAAAACCATTCTTTTCCTTCTTTGCCTTTCTAGACACATAGAAGTGATCAATAGGTTTATGTTTGGTATAGACAGTTGAAGAGGTTTCAGGTTAAATTCCTTTGGGATGTGGTATTACACTTAGATATATTAATTTACATAATAATATTTCCAATATTGGTCAACCATGATTTATGAACCATCCTTTACAAGCTGACTATGTGTTTTACTCACTGTTTCTTGCACCTTATAGGTTTTGCTCTATTTTGGATAAGTCTATATAATTCACTTTTTGGGGTTATTTAAAAATGATTTTTACTCCCTATTCAAATTATTCCCATGATTTTTTTAGTGTTTTAAGGTGTTTGGATATGAAAATCATCTCATGTTGTAGGAGAAGGTACCATTTTGTGTTACAAGCATGTTTTCACTAGTTTTAGATCTCCATGCTTTGATAATGACTCCTAAGGATGATGATAGGTTTGTTTAAATGTTTTAAAATTCATATAAATTATATCACCTTTAAATCCATTTATCCAATCAATGTTTCATGAGGATGCAGTCTTAAAGTACCATACAGTCAGCCTACTATAGGACTGTCATATACAATCATTAGAAAGAACTATGCTAAAGCTTGAACATGTTCCTAAAAGATTGGAATAGAGTTCCATGGTGGTGTACACATATTTATCACATGTTTTATAAATTTTATTTCATAAAATAATGTGTGGATATCAAGAGGCAACCTTTTTAGCACTTAACATAGTTTCCTACCATTAATATGCACCTACAAGTACTCTCATGAAGGTTTCAACATTGAAAGGATGTGTGAGATCTTGTTTTGGGTTTTGAATCATATTAAGTTTTTATTTCACACCATTTATGGGAGAAAAATTTATTATGAAGGTATATTATTCCAATACATGGACTATTTCATGCTCATTGTCCATATGTAGCTCAAAATGTATCTACAAATGTTTAAAAAGGGAATACCATGTTGAATAGATATTTTAAAGACTAGTTTCAAGATATTAATGAGGATAAACCCCTATTTGGATGATTTATAAATATTCGAACTCTTCCCATAAGGTCAAAACATGCAAATTGTCCACCCATGATCACTACCTAAACTTAGTCTGCCTACACTATATAATAACCACCTACAAGTGGTACCACAAAGAGTTGAAGAGCCATTTTTAAGTGTTAAAATAAGTGATGAAACTCTCATTAAGTTATTATTATGGTGAAAGTATCATGGTAAACTCATTTGAGGTGATATATTATTTTACAAGGTGGATTAACCTTTTAAAGATTATGACTATGGAATTTAGGCCCCTTGTCCCTAAAACATGAAAATAAAGTTCCTTCATGTTTTGTTGGTATTTTGTAGCAGGGTTGTTATGAGATTTGAGGCATATTGATGACTAAATATTGTATCCCTATCATAAGACAAGAACTTTTCAAAATTTTAAGGGTAAATATCTAAGGTAATATGATTATTGAGAGACTTAAATTTTCTATTTTATGCATTAAACTCAATCAATGACATCTTCAAAAATATAAATCTTTGAGCAACCTTGAATTCCAAGTTGGCAGTCCTAACCATACCAACATGTTAGGATGGTTATATATGGTTAAACAAGCACTCATGGTCTAAATATCATCTAAATAATAGTATGATATACTATTTTTAAAATCCCATACATACCTATAGGGGTGTCCTAAGCCTTGAAATATCCACCTATAGCTGTAACGAGATGAAGAGTGATTTAGAGTAACAACTCAGGAGGGTGGAAGCTTAAAATATGAATTTGAGTGTTTGAGATTGGGTAAGATGTTTAAAGTGAGTTTAGGGAATATAATAAACCAAGATGAGTTTATGATGAATCTAAATTACTCTCATACCTTATTATGCACACCTACAACCTACATATAGATGCTCATAGAGCTCTTGAAATGAGCTTGAGAAATAATAGGCCTATAGACATGAGCATCTCATTATGAAGGGTTTAATTAAGTATTAAAAATGGTTTCAAAGGATATATGATATAATCCTCATGGATATAAGTCACCTGTAGGGTTATTTTTGTTTGAACAACGTCAACTACTATTGACTGTTACAGGTAGTCAGCAGGAGATAGTGTTTTCAATGTTAACATAGTTTAAGTGTGAATAAAATAGACATAAAAAAATTTAAAATGATAAAAATTTAATAATATTAGGTTTTATAAATTGTATTTTATTTCAAATCATGCAATTCCACCTATAGGTATGTTGCCTTGGAGCAAACACAGTCAGAAATATATTCAATCTTGACTAGACAAGATGTATGTAAATGTAGGTAGAAGTTTGAGGTGATAAATGGAGACTAAAATGACTTAATAATTATCATAATATTCTCATATAACTATCACAATATATATTTAATAGAGAAAGGAATCATATCAAACAAGGCACAATCCATATCTGGAAACCCTGCACAGTCTACCTTCATAGAAGTCTACCTTAGATTTTGAAGGTGTTTAGAGGTCAAATGACCTAACCAAGGGATAAATTTTGGTATGGATAATCCTTGTCACTTGGATTGACTCATAAAATAATCATTTTTCATGATAAAATAGGTTCATCTCCCTCTATTTTGTCTCAAACAGAGGGTACTCCCCTTATGTATAAACCCTATAGTCCTAGCAAGAAAAGATGAGAAGCTGGACTAGGAGTTATTTGAAAATTTAAAGTAGGTGTATGAATCTAGATAACACATATTAAAACATGATAAAATAGGCAATAAATGGTGAATATCAACATGGTATCTTAGACCCTCAAGTATGCAAGCAGGCCTGTCAAGCATAGTCTTGTCCTAAAGACAAATGGAGAACCACTTTCAGTTATGGTATGGGGTGAAATTTGTAATGGATTGGATCATTTATATGGGGGAAAAAATGTATATAATATATTTTTATTTATGTAAAACCATCAAAATTCATTTTGGGCTTTAAGGTGCAAATAGGCTATTAGGCATGGTTAGGCCTAATGCCCAAATGAGAATTCATCTTTAATTCTAACATAATATAAGAATATAAATGGATTTTAACATGTTTTCAATGTCAATCCAAGTTTTTTAAAGATTTAAATTTTTAGAGGAAACATGAGGAATTCATTTTGAACTCAAAGATAACATTAGGCCTACAAGAAATGGAGAGTCAAACTTGATAAGACAACTCTAGAAGCTCATATATCTTTTGATTATTTACATGGAGGTAAAGGAAGTTTATAAGGGTTATCAAGGGTATTTATATTTTAGCTTATGTAATTTATTTTCAAAATAAATGTTACATATTTATGAATGAATATTAAGAGGGTAAAATAGGCCTAGACTCACCAAAACCCTTGCTAGTGACTAGTTTGAGGAAATGAAGATGGGAAGATACACTAATGGCATAGTTTGTCCAAAATGATGATTGGAGGTTGTAGAAGACTCAATCAGGATCCCTACCATCAAGATTGGTTGTATGAAATTGTATGGATGGAGTATAAAATAGGGTGTTTTTTACTATTTTTTATATTGTGTAGGTTATAGGAGGTTTCAAGAGATGAAAAAAACTTTTAAAGGAATATTAGGACATAATATAAATCCCCATGTTAATTTAATGCCTTATAAAAAATTATATGTGCCTCACCAAGAGTTCTCATCTCGAAAAATCAAAACTGGCATAGTAAACATGATGGTGACATGTGTGAGAACTTTAAGTGGATGGATTTTTAAGGTTTACCTAAGAATTATAAGGCCATGGATGGAATTTCCAAGTGTCATACACTCCCTTGAATGTATTTAATGATAAATTTAATCTAATTTTGAGGCCAAGTGTGAATGGTGACTTAAAATTGAGTTTTTTAGACTACAAGAAGTAATGGCTCAATTATAGGAGATTTTAGATGAGTAAGACTACAACCAATACATGGAGAGGCATGTCTGAAAGCCTTCCCTATAATTTCAATCATCAGACCTATACCTAGTTATTTTTTGGACATTCAAATAGATTTGAATAATGAAGGTAATTTTTTGAGCCAATAAAGGGAATTTCATGGCACTTTTCATGAGTTTCATGACTTAGGAAGCCACTTGTCTCTTCTAAACTTACATGGTCCATTTCACATCCTCTTCTCATGAAAAATTAACTCATTCTCATAGCATGAAAAATTTCCTTGAGACCTTTGGACTTCTATCTCCTTTTCCCTCTCTCAAGTTCTATAAGAACTAACCATTATGGCCTTTGTAACTTATGTTCCACCTGAGTATGGTGAAGCCCTACTCATTTGCATACCCTGGATAAATAAATAATACTAGTTTTTACCTCTTCCATGACTATTCATAGTGTGTTTTACTTGGATTATTGATCTTTATTAGTGATAACTCTTGTTTCATTATCATGTTATCTCATTCTCTCACCTATTTGTAGTTGGAAAGCTTCTTCTTTTAGGTCATGTGAAGTGTTCTAGGAAGTGTCAAGGTTGAGTGAGTTATCTTATTAAATAGTGTCATTATAGACCTCTTTTCTATTCCTCCTATCTTAAAAATTCATCCATAACCTCATAATGAAATATTGATGTGAGAAGATGTAGATTGGAGAAGTGTATGTTTGGTTAGTCCCTTGTTCTCATATGTAACATGTATCTAGTTGGTAGTCATCAACTAATTTGGTGTATCACCTCATTTAGGATAGTTTTATTTTATTTTTATCTCTCCCTTTTCCCTCATAATTTTAGGTGTAGTAGTGGTCTACAAGTGGTACATCAAGGAAGTTATCCCTATCTAGAGATTCACCTCATTCTTAGGCTTACCCATAACCTAGAGGTGTTTCAGTTGTACCACTTGGATGAGAATAGCTAATACATATCCTCAAATGGAAAAAATTCAAGTGAAAATATAGTCCACACACTAATTTTCCTCTTAGATCAACCACCAATTTCACATAGTCTTCACCTTGCCTTCACTCACATTCAAATAGTAAGATCACTATTCTACAAATAGAATTATGGCTAATAGGTCATGTAAATAGTCCTCAAATTGATCTACTCATACAATAATTCATAGGTAACTTTACCCCTCCTTCACTCCATAATTCACACACACAAGCCTCTCTAAAATAGCCTCTTGAGCATACTCACCCATTCTACCTCTTCTAGGCTTATTAGGTCTAATGAACTTTGTGATCATATTTAGCACCTTGCTTAGACTAGAATATATTATACTCTTCACTCTTTGTAGGTCTTCACTAACATGTACCTTATTTTTCAAAGGTCATCTCCTTCGCTTGGATCTACACTTGTACTTCCTCACTCTAGTCTTACAAATCTCAATTCTAGAACCCAACACATTTGGTTTCACTATATATAGAGAAATCATGAATTAACAAGCTCACAATGTTTCATTTTCAGCCACAAAACATGCCTTCACCCTTAATGAATCTCACATGGGTCACACTTAAGCACAATCTCATTTAAAATAGGCCCAAGTTCCATTTAAATCCTATAAAAACCTTTTCACCCTTTTTGATACATCTTCAAGCAAATAAAAAACATAGGACCACTTAAAAATACATAGGTCGACTCTTTTTGTCCCCTAAGATATCTTAAAATGATCATAGTCACCTTTGCTCACCTCTGTGTATGCTCAATCAACTCAAATAGATACCTTATACATAGGAACACCATTAGCAAACATATAATCAACTTCTTAAAAATTATTCATACTCAAGATAGATTGGTCACATCTCCAAAATCCTCATATAGCATCATCATGGACTCTACAACACTCCCCAATAGAAAATTAGCCATGAAACATTAAAACAACATCTACATAAGCTCAAATATACTTTTTGGTTCACTTACAGAACATATACAGAAACATAGCCAACTTTGGAGCCAATATGCTTGTCTATACACACTTTCAAATCTTCAAATCCATTTTTCCAAATGTGCCTTGGAGTCCTCTACCACTTTGGTTTTTACTAAATGATAAAATTCATCTTCTATTAAAAGATATGTCCCAAAGACTAGAAACTCACATTTCCCTTAGCAAATTCAAATATTCAAAAGGCAATGGTCACAGTTAAACCTCAAACACAATACTCACATCTCATGTCCTCTCAGCTCAGATCAAATATGCTTTGTTGAGCTTGTTCAATCTTTAACACATAGGCACCAATGCTCAAATGTTAAAAATATATCTATTTGACCTCATCTCGCGTAATCTTAAAATTTTTACTTAATGTGCTCCATCAATCTCTATGGATCAATCAGGGCTTTAATCATCAATGCTCACCATTCGATCAAACTATATGAATACCCACTTGCCATTGGATCCTTATATTATACCTTTGCTCAATAATTAAACATTGTGAACCTATCCTCATCACATTACTTCCTAACTTCTTGGAGCAATGTGCACTGTTGATCTTACTTGAGCTTTAACTCTTGCAAAAATGACTAAGTATGGGGACCCTTTCAATATTCTTGAGTAGACAACTTTACACATCAATAACTTCTTTCATGTTTACTCACATGATCTTAAATTTAGACCAAATGATCTCCTTACATAGGAGAAGCCAATCATATGACACAATAATCCTAAAACTTTTGCACATGTGAGATATAATGCTATTAAAAATCCTTCTCAAAACATTATTTTATAGAGAGAATTATGTCAAAACCTTCCTGAGAGGCCAACTTTGCACAAGCATAACTTTAGCCATGCTTTAGTGTATGATCTCAAATTTAGTGAAAATCATCTATGCTCAAAACTAAAAAAAACCATATGATCAATTTATATTAACACCTTCACACGTGAAATATATTCCACAATCAAAATTCCTACTTATCTCTTTCTTTCCTTATGCAAATTTGGCTAAGTATGGAAAAACACAATCAAATAGTTTGAGAGCCCAAATTTGCATATGCATATATTTTGGTGTGCCATATTGCATGATCTAAAAATTAGCATAAATAAACTAGGTCAAAAAATAAATAAAATAATGTGATCACCTTCTCCTAAATCATCCACACATGTGATATATTCCATCATCAAATTTTTTACTTGGCTCTTTCTGGCCACATTGTAAATTTGGCTAAGTATGGGAAACATAATGAATTCTGACTGAGTAGCCAACTTTGCACCCTTGTATCTTTTATTGTGATTTAATGCATGATTTTAGATATGGTGTATAATAAATAGGGACTAATTTGATCACAACTATATGACCAACTCTCCTTGACTCATTATCACGTGGTAATGGTGATGTCATCAAACTGCCTACTTAGATTTTCCACCATTGGACCAAAACTATCTAGATGAAAAAATGATAAACCAGGTGAATTCTACTCATTTACATAATCAATAAAAAAAATTAACTTTTTATAGGACCCCTTTCACATTATCAAATCACCATACTCATCCCTAAACATCTCTAACCAGTCAAACTTTGGAGATCGACCAAGAATACTTCAAGTATACTAGGATAAGCACATTGCACACTTTGTCATTATTACTTAGGCTATTAAATCACTTCATCCACTCACCAATACACCTTAATTACATCACTAAAATTTCTCCAATAATCTCCCCCTTTGTCATTTATGTCAACAAACATCATATATCGTGATATACAACTCACCTTCTCTCTCTTCAAGTACTCCCACAACAGGAATTTTCTCCCCCTTTGACACAATGAAAAAGTGGGAACCAAATGATCCTAAAGACCTAAAAATATTATCAAAATAGGAAATGACTATCTTATAAATATGATACAAACTCCCCCTTACCTGCAACCTACTTCATCTTTCCTTGACAATATCCTCTTGTTCCATGTTAACAATTTTATTCACAATCATAGTATTTAATGAAGATATAACACATATAAACCACTAGAATTTGATGAAACTCACCAATAAACATTTGATAGGGTCTCCCAATAATATATTTAATCCTTTGTACCATTTGATCATCTTCACATCTCCACATACCATTAGGAATCACCATGCAAGCTTACCAACCTTCTTTCTAAGACACTTCCATGACCACCAACAGAGCATCATGCCACTCACCAAATAGTAAATATGCACTAAACCATCTTGATAACTCACCTTGCTCTTTTGGATAACTAAACAAAGAACACAACTTCAAGACTATGCATGCCTAGACTCTTTATAGCCCTACCTAGAATTTGTAGAGCCCACAACTTTCTATAAACACATCGTCAAGACCTAAAAATTTAATTTTAGAGAATTATAATATACCCCCTTGAGCACACCAATTTGAAACAACTCTTGCATCCTTTGTAACATACTTCCTTCACAAACCTACTAGCCAATTAACCCTCCAATTTGATAAAAAATTGAATAACTTGGTAACCAAAAACCTTCAAAACTATATGGATATTGATTTGACAACCCATTTGGCTCATTAAACATAATAAGAAGCCTCAGAACTCAAATCATAAGATACACCACTTTTATATCAAATCCAAAAACCTTAGAATCTTAAAACAAATAAAGTCAACATAACACCTTATAGTTAATTTTCACCTATGAAACTTCTTGTACACTTGAAGATGACCATCACACACTTCTAAACCAAGATTTGAGCTTCCACACCATAGGGAACCTTGACTTCCTATAACCCATATTAGGACCTTGATAAATCACAAATCCTCCTTTACCATCTGGGAACCTTCAATTTGACCCTGTAGATTGTTCCAATTGAAAAAAAACCATAGAAACACTTTCTTTTCTACTCCTTTCTCAAATTTAACTACTCAGTCCTCTGATCGTAAGACCTAACCAATTACAAAGCTCCACATAACTTCATGCTTCATCAAGAACATGACATCTTTACAAAGTGTTCAAACACTATCTAATTATAGTCAATACTCATATAGATATACATCATCTTCAAAACACTATGAACTTCCATGACATACACAAATTTATACTATAACATTCAAACCATGATCAAAAAGATAACTCCTTCTCAAGATAAGACCACTAATATTCTTCACAAACTTATTTTCTCTAACAGATAGATATATAAAAAGAATGCACAAACAAACCTTATTTTCATATCTTATCATCAAATAATCTCTGACAACCACCAAGCTTCCTCTGACTATAAAGTGTTTCTTTAAAGCATAGCTAGAAACACCCCTTTGACATAGTGAGACTAAAAGTCCCAAAAGTCAAGAGAATCCCACATCCCCATATATTTATCTATCTTGTAGTCCTGCTTGATTGTACTAAATCCTTAACTTCATTCTTTTCTTTATATTTGTCAATAAATGTTAGCATCATAAAATCTTGACTTTCCTTCATTTTTTATCCTTTTTCCACCTTGACAAACAATCCATTAAGACTCTTAGAATAACAGGGTTAGTCTTATTAGTCTTTAGTGTCTTAGGTCCCCATACCATATTTTTACTCTTCTTGTCTTCTATAGACATCTTACCTACTTGATTATTGAGCTTATCCTTATTTACAACATAGCCTTCTAGAACAATTTTTTTATCACCCTTATTAATAGAAGAATTGGAAATGATTAACTTTGGTTTCCATTCCTGAGTTTGTCCCTTTTCAAACCTTCTATGATCTCTATATCCTTTGACATACCTTGAAGATCTCTTAACAATATTTAGACATAATCTAGAAATATGTCTACTATTTTGACAATTGAAACAAATAACATCATTTGTATCATTATGACTTGTATTTTCCCCCCTTGAAGAGATGCCTAAATCTCCTCATCCAAGTGGCACAATAGAAACATCTCACTTTTTATGGATAAACAATTTTATAAAATGAATCTCTAGAAGGGCTAGTTCCCTTGATGCACTCTTTGAAATACTCTCTTACCTATCAAATTTGCAAGAAAATGGTTAATAAAAAAAATTAAGAAAATAAAGGTTATGCACCACTATTTAATTTCATCCTATTGACTGAACTTATACTACTTAGAGCTAAACAAAGTTTCTTTCACACAAAACTCACAAATCAAGATAGATTGTCACATCAATGTTTCATATGCTAGGTTCAAGAGGTATTTTGATGCTTAAGAGGGTAATTAATTATTAATTTAGGGAATATAGTCATGAACCACTTATAAAACACATATACACATAAAAGAGAAAACTAATAAGGACTTATAACATTTATTCTTTTGTACATTTGGTGAATAGTCAAGGATAACATGTTATAAAAGATCATATTCTGCTAAACAAGACCAACAAGATTGAAACAACACTCAATTTCACAACATGTAAGTAGGAAATTAAATTTATTTATTTATTCAAGATACGTTAAAGTAAAAAATTGGCTAGGGTTTTACCATCAACCAATGTAGACTACCAAAAAGAGCCAAAAAGGTTAATATTTATAGCATTTAGAAGGGGGATATGGCAATGAAAGTCCAAAGGTCACTTGGTCACATATAAAGATGAGAGAAGAGGTTAAATTTTCATGATAAAGAGATATGAAATGAACCATGCAATTTTAGGAGGTCTAAATGTCCATACAAGTCATGAAACTTATGAAAAGTGGCATGAAACTCCTCATTTTGGCTCAAAAAACTACCTTCATGATTTAGACCTATTTAAATTTCCCAAAACTGACTAGGGATAGGTATAATAATTTGTATGAGAAGGAATCATTTCATGAATACCTCTCCATGCATTGGTTGTAGTCCTACTTGTCTGGAAACTCCAAGAAGGAAACCATTACTACCTGTAGTCTAAAAAACTCTTCTTTTCTAGCACCCCTCTCACTTGGCCTCATAATTATCATCAATTTTCCATTAAAATACATGGGATGCAGTGGATGACATTTTTAAAGACCCTCTATGGCCTTAGATTACTTAGGTGGACCTTAAAAGGACATCCACTTGAGGTTTTCACACTTCTCACCCTTATGTTCACTATGCCAATTTTGATTGGTTCAGATGAGAGATCTAGTTTGGACATGTAGTAATTTTTCCTTGGAATTAAATAACCATATGGAGTTATAACAAGTCTATATCTTACTCCCAAACTTTATCTTTTGAAACCTCCTATACCCTACACAATACAAAAAATATTCAAAAAATCCTATTTTGTACCCCATCCATACAATTCCATAAAACTCATCCTAATGGGGAGTATCCTAATGGAGTCCTGTATAGTTTCCAATATATTTCATGATCAAACTATGTCATTTGGATATCTCTCCAAGCTTGTTTTCTCCATCAGATCTTTACTGAGGGTTTAGTAGGGTTTTATGTAGTTTTTAGGCTTAAGATTTATTTATAAAGATCTGATGTTTAACTTGCCAAAAAATGCCACAAACCTTATGACAAGAGACTCTACTAACCCCTAAAAACTCCTTTGGTTCATATTCAAACTTTTATAGGAGATATGAACACTTGAAGTCACCCTATCAAACTTATCTTCATAATTTTTGCATGCTTGGACTATCTCTGAGCTAAAGGTAGCTTTATTGGAGTGTTTTCTATGTACAAAAATATAAAACATGCCTAAATACATCACATAAATATGTTCCAATCATCTAGATAGCATACCTCATGCTATAAGTGAAGTGACTTCTTATTTGGCCTTAGGCTTGAACCTTGCCTAATAGGCATGTCTACACCTTTGAGGATCTAGACCTTCCTCTAAGTCTTCTCCCCTTTTTGGGATGATCTTCATGTTTCCCTATATGTTTTTAAACCTACCAAGTCACCCTACATCCTTCCAAGTTTTTTTATCTCTTCTTCTCATTCACCAATTAGGCCTAGTTAAGACCCCTCATGTTTGACTGCATATGGTTGTCCACCAACACTTCCTCATGTTTTATCATCAATATTGGGACAAATTAATGTTTTTTACAAATAAATATATGTTAATAAATCATCCCAAATTATTACATTATGTTTACAAGGCACCCAACATCCATTTAGGTCACATTTTCTCCATTTTCTACCTTTATGCATGCCTAAAAGTGGCCTACCTCTGAGACAAAATAGAGGATTATTTCTCTACTTTTTTAAGAAAAAAAATTAAATTAGGGTGTTATTTATGTCATTAGGAATATTTTTACAAAAATTCAAGTCAAAATGACCTCTCTATCACCTTCAAACATCTAAAACCCCAAGGCAAACTTCTCAAGGGTTGATTGTGTGCATAAATGGCATGTGGACTATATTGCTCATTATTTGAACCCTTAATTTATTTGGTTTACATTATTGAGATTAAAATAAAGGTTTAAAAATCATGGTATATACTCTTAAAACCCATTCATCACTCTATCCTATTGTAAACCCTCTTCTATTCTTGAATTCTCAAGACTGCATGTTAAACTTGACTATGTTTCATGTTTCCTTCCTCAAGGATGACCTTCTCAATGTTAACCCCAAGATGTTTTGGAATATTAAACATGTTATTTATTTCCAAATTATGATTATGAATATTTTAATTCACCCAAAACACCTCTCTTCTTTATATTCCTCATTTCTACCCATTAAACAACATGGGTTTCCTAGTTCACTATACGAAGAGTGGGTGGTCATCCTGAAGGGAGTTATGGATATTTTGTAAATTTTTTGTTTATAAATCATGAAACATTTCATTTTACTATTAAACTTATTTCTCTTCCTTAACACATTCATCTCTTTAGCCTCAATTCGTGTTCAAGACTGTAACATGGTGGTTGTAAGTGCACACAGGGTTTTAAGAGGTCAGTATAGGCTTCTTTACATTGTTTATATCTTTTGAGGTTTATCATGTATATTTATAAATTACTCATAGGTTTACTTCATCATTATAACCTCTCATTAGCCCTTCATATTCACTTTTGGTTCATAACTGAGTCCTTCACTACCTGTTGACTGAGGCACTCTACTTTTGACCCTTATAGGTGCATATTAGCTCATTTGAACCTAGTTCATGATGTATGAATACATTTAAATCTCATGGTATTCACCTAGTAATTTAATTCATCTTGGATAGGCAAAAACACCATTAAGCACCTTGACTATGTCACTAACTATCTATCATGTTATAGGTGCCTATTTTCCATTAAAAAGACACTTGTAGGCACTCATAAGCTTGAAAATGTATGAATTAAACTTATAATTATGGTATCCATGAAATTTTTCATACAATTTAACTATTTTAACCATCCTAGTCCTGAGTGAATTCCTTATTTGCTTGTGGAATGCAGATGTCTTTCAAACTTATAAACCTATAGACAAGAATGCAGGCTTTTAGTATTTTTTTAGGCCAATTTGAGGCTCTAAACTTCCATCTTCTCCTCACTTTTGACCCTAATATTTGTAATATCTCTTTTACATACTATATTAAATAATTTTTACCAATCCAGATGTTTTGGAACACTTTGTAGCATGTTTTAGGAGATCCACAAAAACCTCATGGAGCTCTATTTTCACATTTTAGGGAAAGTTTCCCTAAACTCAGTCATCATCTTCAAACATGATTTACACACTTATTTTTACCCTTTTTAAAATTTATTTTTTAATCATACCAATACCTTAAGGAGGTGTCAAGTTGTTTCAACCTCTCTATATAAACATCTTAGTGCCCTACTCAGCGACTTATAGGTGAATATTTTGATGCACAAACAATGGGTTGAATATGAGTAGTATGAAAGATATCCATGACTACGAACTTTATATTATCTCAAAAAACATGCCAATATACTTTTATAAATCTTAATATATTTTAAACCATATCATTCTTTCCACCTCTCAGCATGATGTCAGCAAAAAAAAAATTAGGTGTACATTGGGCTAAATGTGGATAGTGAACATGAAATAGAACAATGGCATGGAGGAAAAGCACCATGGACAACTAAAAATAATTTAAAACCTATCCAATACATTATTGACATCAATGAAATATTGATACAAGATTCAAACATTCCTTTCAATGTTAAAATCACTTGCATACATATGAAATAGAGCAGGTAGGGTGCATAATGACTGGTTTAGCATGGTGAATGAGATTATGACCACACTTGCACCTTTTCAAAACATCTAAATAAACTATATTAAACTCTTTATGG
This sequence comes from Torreya grandis, assembly GCA_037957365.1. Classification (NCBI taxonomy): domain Eukaryota; kingdom Viridiplantae; phylum Streptophyta; class Pinopsida; order Cupressales; family Taxaceae; genus Torreya; species Torreya grandis. The sequence continues at coordinate 375,926 of JARHVA010008998.1, forward strand.
CTTGTACAACTAATACACTATGATTAAAACTCCATGGACAAGATGGACAAGCTCATACATGTGATTGTAAGTGAAATTGAATAAAATTTGATTATGAGGAATGGTAAGGCTAAAAGTTACTCCAAAGTGTGATATGGTGGAAAAAAATAGAATGAGGTGAAATATATGAAATTTATACCTTTGTAACATCATTTCCCAATTACATGATACTTATACATGAAACCAACATTTTGCAAACAAGAAGAACTTTGACTAAGACTGTACATGGTGGCACCTTCCTTTCAACATGGACTAACTTGCTCATCAAAACACCATGAAAGAAAAAAATATGTGTGGATATCATCCAATAGTGTATACAAAATCCTCTTGAGTTAACATCACTAATTGGTTTGTATGGATTTCACCAAAATGGAGCAAAACTTATAGGGTGCATGAAATAACTACAAGAAAAGTATAGTCAACTTCAAAAGGATGAGTCATAAAGCACAGTTGATCAATCCTTATAATCTTGGTATGAAAATTAAGGTTTATAAGTGTAACATCATCTCCAAAAATTATTTTCCTTGAAACCTCATGAGTTTTCCATACTAAGCACAAACCTAAAGGTCACTTATATATGTCTAGGAAAGCAAAAAAGGAGAAAAATAGTTTTGGATTTAAAATGGTAATTCCAAAGAATGTAAATAATTTATATGAGTGTGAATAATATTAAGATTTATTTCATGATCCTTGCCCATGTGTCACACTTCCCCATGGGCTGTACAAGTGCCAAATGCTCCCCTTATCAATTGGTTTCTTGAATTTCAATTAGACAACCTACAATCTGATGTAACTAACATCCATAATATATAATTTTACCTTATTAACATTTTAATGTAAAAAATGACACCTAGTCATCTTGGGAACCATGTCACTTGCATTTATGACCCCTAAAATCCCATTAAATAATCCAAAATGATAAATAAACGTATGAAACGATGAATAAGGCTAAAAATACATTAGCTAACATAAATTGAACCATAATATAGCCTATGACAAATTAATAGACCCCTAAACATCTAAAACCCCAAGTTTTTAACTATAAGGGTCTAAATTTGACCTAAAAATCAAATTTGGTCAACATGTACCTTTTGACAGATTTCAACTATGATAAATCTTTGCCCAAAAACTCCTATCATATCTCCATGAATTTTAATTATTAATTAACTTCATTCTACAATCCTTAGCTTTATGACCATACTTATTACATGTAAAACAATGACCATGAAATAAACTAGCATACCTTGAAGCATTTGGTTGTCTAACAGACCTTCTTTCATTACTTCTCAAGTTTACAATCTCCTTAAATTGTTCAGACTTCTCATATCCTTTCTTAGCTTGTTCAACTTGTCTATGAGCTATTCATGCTCATTCTTCAACAATTTTATCTTAGTTTCCATTTCATCATACTCACCTTGCCTTGAACTCATTTTGACATTTACTTCTTCTAACTAAGTCTTAAGATGTTTGTATTCTTCTTCTCTTATCTTCAGATTTACATTAGCTACCCCTAATTGATCCTTGAGATTGTTGTTCTATTTTCCATCTTATTTGACTTGTTATTATTTCTTTTGTTCTTCTTCAAGCTTGCATATCTTTATTATTACCTTTTTATACTCGTCTTTTAGGGAAACAAGATCAGTCTTTAATTGATTGATTTCAACTTCTTTAGCTTTCATGTTTGAACATGCAACCTCCATCTAAATTCTATGAACTTGGATAGTCTCCTTATCCCTCTTGGCTTCTTTAACCATGCCATCCATCATTTTAGATGATTTCTCTTTAATATGACTAATCTATTATTCAAAACTTTTGACCATTGATCTCAACTCAAGATTTTCTTTCCTCAACTATTTAGCCATCTTTGTACCACTCAGAATCTCCTTCAATCTGTTAAGCTTCCTCTAAAGGAACCACTCTAATACCAATTGTTAGATGTACAATAATTTATAGGTTGGGGTGAATCATTGAGCCTAGATATTTTAATTTCAATTATATTCCCTTTCATACTATTAAATAATCAACATTTATCAACTTGATCAAGCAACATTAACAAGAGACCTCATTAATTCAGTACATACACAAGATCAAACACATAACACATAGTTCTTGTCTAAAAACCTCATGGGGAATAAAACCCACACTTAAGCTTGCAACACAAATGGACTATTATCCTATAAGAAATTACAAATAAGATAATGATCAACTCCTTTGGACCAACAAACCTTGATCATGTCCTCCTGACCAAAGGTATTTAGTGAAACACTTGTTCCACAAGGACCACCTACCCCTAAGATGATCAACTCCTTTATACCACCTTATTTTAGTAAACCACATGTTTTATAAGGAGAAATTACCCCTAAGTAATACCAACTCCTTTATACCCTCCTTTAAAAATAACACTTCCACCTTAAGACTGATGCCTTCAACACCTAATGATGGACCTTTGGATATCACTTTTCTCCCTTTCAACAACTCTATAATCAAACATACCCTATTGGCCAAAGCACATTACATACTTCAACCAACATACAAAGATAAATTAGGGCACATTATATATCTCAACTAACCCCACTCTTTAACTTTGCACACGTAATGTACATTTTACAACAACTTTGTCAAAGCTTCAACAACATGACTAGATGGTCATACACATAGTCCACACACTGATCTACCTCTCAAATCAAACACCAAGTTCACATAGTTTTTACCTTGCCTTCACTCACATTCAAATAGCAAGAGCACTATTCTACCAATAAAATTATGACCAATACATCATATAAATATTCCTCAAATTGAGTTTCTCATCAACTCATTCATAGGGCACTCTACCCCTCCTTCGATCCATAATTCACACACACAAGCCTTTCTCAAAAAACCTGTTGAGCATACTCAACCATACTTCCTCTTCTATGTTTATTACTTCCAATGACCTATGTGATCATCTTGAGCACCTTGCTTAAAATACCATGTCTGATCCTCTTCACTCTCTATAGGTCCTTACTGACCTATACCTTCTCTTTCAAAGGTCATCTCCTTTACTTGGCTCCACACTCACACTCCCTCATTCCAATCTTATAGATCTCAAGTCTAGAAACCAACACATTTAGTTTCACTATATATAGAGTAATCATTAATTGATAAGCTCACAATATTTCCTTGTCAGCCACAAAACATGCCTTCAAACTTAAGGCATCTCATATGGGTCACACTTAATCACACTTTCCTTTCAAATAGGCCTAAGTCACTTTTAGGTCCTATGGAGACCCATTCACCCTTTTTGATACATCTCTAAGAAAATAAAAAACATAGGACCACTTAAAAATACATAGGTCCACTCCTTATGTCCTTTAAGACATCTTCAAATGATCACAATCACCTTTGTGTATGTTCAATCAACTCAAACAGAGACCTTTTGCACAGGAACACCATTGTTGAACATATAGTCAACTTGTTAAGCATTATTCATACTCAAGATAGATTGATCACATCTCCAAAATCCTCATAGAGCATCCTTATGGAGTCTACAACACCCCCCCAATATCTAATTAACCATGAAACATCAAAACAACATCTACATAAGCTCAAATATCCTTCTCAGGTCACTTGAAAAACATATATGGAAACACAGTCAACTTTGGATCTCAATATATTTTTTCCATACACACTTCATATCTTCAAATCCATGTTTCTAGATGCATCTTAGAGTCCTCTACCACTTTTATTTTTAATACATGAAAAAATTCATCTTCTATAGAAAGATATGGCCCAAAGACTAGACACCAGTATTTCCCTTAGCAAATTCAAGTATTCAAAAGGCAATGGTCATAGTTAAACCTCAAACACAATACTCATATCTCATGTCCTCTTATCTTAGCTCAGATCAAATACACTTCATCGATCTTGTTTAATATTTAACACATAGGTGCAAATACTCAAATGTTAAACCTCTATCATGTTGAACTCATCTCATGCAATCTTAAAATGTTGACTTAATGTTCTCTATCGATCTATGTGGATCAATCAGATCTTTAATCATCAATGCTTACCATTAGATGAAACTGTATGAATACCCTCTCGTCATTGGATCCTTATCTTGTACCTTTGCCCAATCATTAAAAATCACGCACATATCCTCATCTCACTACTTCTTGACTTCTTGGAGCAACACGTACCATTGATCTTGATCAAGATTTAAATCTTGAAGAAATGACTAAGTATGGGGACCCTTTCAATATACCTGAGTATTTAACTTTGCATAATTTCTTCTATAGTTACTTGCATGATCTCAAATTTAGACTAGATGATATCCTTACATAGGAGAATCCAAAAATGTATCACACCACTCCTAGAAATCTTATGTGTTCAAGATATAATGCCATTAAAAATCCTTCTCAAAACCTTGTATCATAGAGGCAACTGTGTCAAAACCTTCTTGAGAGGCCAACTTTGAACAAGCATAACTTTAGTCATGTTTCAGTGTATGATCTCAAATTTAGAAAAATTCATCTATGCTCAAAATTGAACAAACCCATATGATCAGTTTATCTTGAAACCTTCACATGTGCAAGATATGGCACCATCAAAATTCCTACTTGGCTCTTTCTTTCCTTATGCAAATTTGCATATGGAAAAAACACAGTCAAATAGTTTGAGAGCCCAACTTTACAAATGCATATCTTTTGATGTGCTATATTGCATGATTTAAAAATTAGTGTAAATAAATTATGTCTAAAACTAAACAAACCCATATGATCACCTTCTCCTAAAACATCCAAACATTTGAGATAATCCATCATTAAACTACTTACTCGGCTCTTTCTATCCACATTGTAAATTTAGCTAAGTATGGTGAAAATAATGAATTCTAATTGAGAAGCCAACTTTGCACCCTCATATTTTTGGCATCAATTTGATGCATGACTTGAGATCTGATGCATAATAAATAGGGACTAATTTGATAATAACCATATGACCAACTCTCTTTGATTCATTCCCATGTGGCAATGGTGACATTCAAACTACCTACTCATATTTTATACCACTAAACCAAAACTATCTAGATGAAAACAATGACGAACCAGGTGAGTTACACTCATGCACATAAGAACTCGAAGCATTCTTAATCATTATAGGGGCCCCTTTTACATTCTCAAATCACCATACTTATCATTAAACATCTCTAACTAGTCAAACTATGGAGATCAACCAAGCATACTTCAAACACACTAAGACAAGCACATTTCACACTTTGTCATTGTTACTTAGGATATCAAAACACTTCATCCAGTCACCAGGACACCTCCATTACATCACCATGAAACAAATAAAAATTCTTCAACATTTCCTTCACAAAATATATATCCTATTTTTTGGCATAGGTATAATGCATGAAAAATACCCCTATTTTGACCCAAATGGCTAAAAATGGCTAGTTTTTGGACTTTTGACGGATGAGGGTTTATATATGTATTTTTCTCATTAATTTAAGTGACTCTTCTCTGATTTATCTCCTACATTCTTGACATGATCTTCATAATTTATCATCACACTCAAATCTTGGTTTCCTCCTTGAATCTCTCTTGGTTCTTGCTTGGCATAATAGCTTCCATTGTGACAGGGGATGCTGTATTCAACTGTAGCTATTCTTGTGACTCACATCATTATCTATATTGTTCCTAAAGCTTATAGGTTATTCATTTCTCCCTCAAGACTCCATTCACCTATCTCGTGTGTTCCTTGTATTATCTCTTCCATATATTGGCAACTTTTTCTTCACCTCTTCCATAACTTTTGGCTCTTGGTCTGGACATAGCTCACACATAGCCTAATCATCTTCCTCTCTTGCTTCCTAACATGGATAATTGTTTGGTATAAATTATACACATCTCTCTTGAGTTTGATATGATGTCACTTTTATTTTCAAAGTGAAATTCTTTTTTATTTGTAGTAGCATACATGCTAGGGTTTGATTTGTTCATTGATTTAGCTTGTTTAAGGTAGCTTCAGAATAGTTTTTGAAGTTTATGCATTTGTATGTGGTTAAAATATATTATCATTGCTTGAAATATTTTCCATAATATGCTATGCTTACATTATAAACATTCTCTCATTACATAGTAGGATTATATATGCTCAAAATGATCTATACAACTTCCTTAGATAATCTCTCTCTCTCTCTCTCTCTCTCTCTCTCTCTCTCTCTCTCTCTCTCTCTCTCTCTCTCTCTCTCTCTCTCTCTCTCTCTCTCTCTCCTCTCTCTCTCTCTCTCTCTCTCTCTCTCTCTCTCTCTCTCTCTCTCTCTCTCTCTCTCTCTCTCCTCTCTCTCTCTCTCTCTCTCGCTAAACTAGAAATTGCATTGTTAGAAAATAATAGTGTTGAAAGTAAAGAAATAACTCAAAATTAAATTAGGAAAGTTCTTGAACCCTTGATTAAAAACATCTTTATTTCTTAAAATTTATTTCATTTGACCTGAAAGTGGCTTTGCTTCTAATTTTATTTATTATTTGTTATCTCTCTTTATTTAGCATTGTTATTTCCATAATTTGTATGCAATTAGTTATCTAGTCTTAGCTACTTACTTTACTATGGTTATATCCATTATATATACTTATGTCCTTTTTGAAATTTATCATGTTATCCCTAACATGGTTTTCAATTATATCTATATCTTGGTACAAGATGGAAAACTATATATCCATTATAGATCTCTTATAGCCCATAAAAGCTTGAGCCTTCTAGCCTCCTAGTTGTTTGTTAAGTACCCTATGTACCCCCCTACCAAACACTAGTGGTTCCATTTATATTCTTAGAGATACATTATGGCACGCTCAGTGGGACCTCAAATATGATATCATGTTATTTATATCTTGTTTAGAGATCTCTTAGCCAACTCCCCATTATTAGTGATTAGGTTTTTCTTTTAGTTGTGTTTCAACTCTCACCTTGGTTAGTTTATCCTACTCTAGTTTTGTATTATTCACCTAGATGGTTATCTATCAGTTTGCCTTTTTATTATCTTCCATATTTATCTTGTTTCATTACATCCATGGCCAACCTCCCACCCTTGAGATGCCAATCCTATCAGATTTAGGGTCTCATCCCTGAGCTCACTCATGAGCAAGCCATGGCTACAATGGAATGCTATTGACACCATTAGATCCAGGAGTTTCCCTTGGCCTACCATGGTAGTCTACACCCTCTTGTATTATAAATAGAAAAATATTGGTAGGACTATAACAACAAATTTTGTCTCCTTTCAACTAGTTTGATTTTCATTTATTTGAGGATGTTTCTTCTTATTCTCATAGCACATTTCATTCACCCATTCAAGGTGATGAGGATACTCTTGTATGATGGTACCTAATGAGCTATGTGTGATAATTTATGATTACCTTAGATTTATTTAGGTTAATTAAGTGCATCCTTCTCCCTTAGGAGTTGGTAGCATGCTTCTTCTAGAGACAGAGCTCACACATATTTAGTTTTGAGTACCTTGACCAGTTCTCGCATGAGTTCCCTACCTCTTTCTTGGTAGGAGACTATACAAAAATAACACCCTCATATCTATGATATGGTTCATATGTATTCCCAATTGAAAAGGTATATTCATCATGAATATTCTTTCCATCCTCTTATCCCTTCTTTTAGATTTTTTGATGAGCGTGCTAATTTTGATCACCACCTATGCGCTAAAGATCCATGGGATGCCTATAGGAGCATCAAATATGACCAGCATCATGGATACTTTGGTTATCATGACCATTTCCATGGTTATGCCATGTCTTCCCATCATTCCAATGGTTATTCACCACCCCATGGTATAAAAAATTTTCACCATGAGCATTTTCCATATCAGGAACCACCTCAGTATCATCCTCTATGTGATCATGGTTATGATGATGTATATGGGAATATAGAACATCATTACCATCATGAGCCCCCTTTTGGAGCTCATTTATATCTTGTTATCAACCATTCCTATGAGGATCTTTGTCAAAATCCTCTAGCCCCTTGGTATGTGTTATTCCCCTTCCTACTCTTATCCCTGAACTGCCTAAGTTCAATGGGACTTGGGCCTCTAGTCCCATGGAACATATTATGAAATTCATGATGGCATGTATGGATTGGTAACTAGATAAAGGCATAACTTTGAAGTTATTCACTCATTCTCTATTTGATAAAATTCTTATTTAGTTTTAGAGCCTACCTCCATATTCTCTCTTTAGTTTCCATCTCCTTCTAGATTATTTCCTCTAGTACTTTTATATCTCTAGGCCTTTCAACCTTATCATCCAATCACTCACCTCCATGGCACATGACAACGATGAGTCAAAAGTTAATTCTATGTATAGGTAGAATTCAGCCATCCGTACATGTATAACAAGGTTCTCAAATGATTAGCTTTATGATATATTCATGTAATCATTGAGGTAGAAGGTTCACCTTGAGATTATCAACTTTGAGCCCACCTTTTATGATAAAAAAGTTAATGAGTGTCTAAATATTGAATTATTTGAGGTGAATTTGGGCATATGACCCATACCAACCTAAAATTCATACTCTTTGCATGATCATAACCACAATGCAATCGATGATGGTGTCACTGATTATCCTCCTAAGAAGAAGGATAAGAAGGACAACCATGAGGTGAATGTTTTGAGAAAGAAGACAACCAAAAAGAAGGCTTTAGAATAAAGCATAGAAAAACAATAGATGTTATTTATTTATGATACCACTAAGTTTTTTAATTACCATCAGATGAAGGGGCACAATGATACCAATTGTGCCACCCAAAAGTATGGTGCACAAACCTCATCTCCATCTTAGAGTTATCTTTTTGTGAACGCAAGCACAAATTAAATGTGTTTAAGGAGTCTCTACCTGACCACAATAAGGAGAATAAGAATAATAATAATAAATCAAAGGTTAAGGCCCCATGTTCTCTTTCTTGATCTTCCACCTCTTTTGACTCCTCTTCCCAAGTTGACCCAAGAGGGAAAGCTAAGCATGAAAGTAGCAAGATCATTATTGTATTGACATAACCTCTACTGGGTATGAATTCTTTGTCAACATGTGATTTTATCAAGTCACTAATCTTGTTGAAGAGACTAGTGGTGTTGGGCCTCCTATCTAGCCCATGGGGGTAGGGAATCCCAAAGTCAGATTTGATTTTTGGTGTAACATCCCTCCTGAGGCTCAATAGCATCCTTACTCCATCATAGAGGAGTTGCAAGGCCTCTCAGCTAGGATCTCCATTTGGGACCTTCTTTGCCTTTGCCTTGAGTAAAGGGGTCTCATTTTTATGAGATTGGTCTCTCTCATAAGGGTCTACTATGGGATGATATTGAAGTTTTGTTCAACTCTAATGCATCTGAGCACCCTCATTCTCTCATTTTATCTTTCAACCCTACCTCTTTACCAGATGCTTCATTTTGTCAAAGAGGTCTTAGTTCCCTCTTTATATGAAACCTCCATTGAATAATGTCATGTTAAGAGATACATCATTGATTAACGAGCTATATTGAATATCAATTCCTCTACATGTGTTTAATGATATTGGGATCAGTTGGAAGAATTCTTTTTGATTCTCACCATAACTATGTTGGTTTCAA
>JARHVA010008999.1:0-262500 GCA_037957365.1 Torreya grandis
TGGTATTATATGTGCATTTAATCTTTTTTTCCATCACTAGTCACTATTAGGGTTTAAGAGAGGCTTAAGACCTATTTGGGGTCTTAACAAGTGTTCATAAAGAACAAACATCCAATGGATCTCCTTACACTTGGAAAAAATTATTTATATAACCATTAAAATATCCAAATTTTCTTATAATCCCATTAAAATTTTGAGTGATATTATGAGCATTTGAAGTTGCTCCTCAGGTGGCTTGCTTAGCTCTCTTGAGGCTAAAGAGAGGTCAAGTTTGAGTTTTCAATCTTAGATGTCATTATCACTAATACAAGTAGTTCATAAAAATTTAGATAAACCCCCTAAATTATTATAAATTCTCTATAATATATCATTACCCATATATATTTAATTAGTACATTGATCAGGGTACTTAGGGTTTACGCTTGTTCTCTCTTTAACTAGCGCTCAAGGACACGCAGATGAAAACTTGAGATTGAGTACCTCCTATTGGTGCATAGAAGCCTTTTTAATGTCTGTATGTTATCTCAATATCCCCCATGAGGGTATAGAAACTTTTTTCATGCCTTTTATCTCAAGTGGAATCCTATGTATCATGGCTTCCCCTTACCAATGGAGTGGGCAAGGTCTGAGACAAAATAATGGGTATTATTGACTACTAGAATTTCACCCTTATGAAGGTAAATTTAGGACTTAATATTTTGAATTAACATGGAGACAATCCTAAGATATCATTTTACTAATAGGTGTATTTAATCTCTAGATTCTAAGGGCTAAATCCCCTTGATGTATGAGTTAGGATCTCTACTCTATACTACAATCTTGCAAGAGAAAAGAGAAGAAGGTAAACTCAAAAAAAAACCTATCTAAATGGGGTGATACACCAAAATATGACATAAAATTATGTATTATACACTAATAAGGTTTAATAAGAACATAAACTTGATTACACTTCTCAAATGAAATCTTCCAAACATCATTGTTTCACATAGAGGCTCAAGCTTGATGCATGATCTAAGGCTCCTATTCAATAGGTCTCTCAAAAACACTAAATAAAGCTTGAAATTTCCATAAAAACAAGATGATAAAATCACACTATGAAACTTATGAGATAAAACCTATAAATAGGTAATGAAGAGATTATAAAATGAAAGGAAGTTTGTACTATCACTATCATTCATCAACAAACCATGAAAATACACTAAAAACAAGCTTTGAGGAGGTATGAATTTAGTCTTATTCATTAAAATATGTAAGTAAAAGTGTTTTATGATCATGACCTTTCCAAAACTTAGGTTAAGGATTGTTCAAATGCCAAAAATTGGATTACATATAGTGATAATGAGAGAGAGGAGAGAGAAAGAGATAAGAGCCCCCAAAACTAGGAAATATGACCTTCACTAAGTCCTTTTCAAACTCCAACATAGCATTATTTGATTAATATATTTTCCTCCTTAAAATTGTTTTATGGGTTGAGGTGAGACATGTTTTGAATATTTTAAGGAGTCTTGAAGAGGTCATCAACCTTGATTGGTGGATTTTGACCAATAACAATGCCTAAATCCTTGCTAAAGACCCCTATATTATTTGTTGAATGCCTGCATTGATAAAAAATGTCATTTCATTGAAATTAGATATTCAATTAACATTCAAGTCTTAATTTTAATTATTCCTCTCCTTTATTGATGGGGTCTCTCCAATTAGATGAGGTTGTTAGGACTCTTTATGCACCTTTGACTTTATCTTTTGACTAGGTGTTGGAAGGTGAGAAGGTTATATTAGAAGTTCTCAAGACCTTATCCACCTTTTAAATCCTCCTCCAATAAAATATTACTTTTTAATACTCTTAAAGTGTCATGTAAATAAGGATAAAACTCAATAAAACCCTTGGAAATGTTTTTATGCGTCCATTGGTGCTTAGCTCACTTGATTTTTCTTCATGCAAAAGGCTTAGGAGAGAGAAATTGAGTTTTTTCATTATAAAAATCAAAATCCCACCATGTATGGATTATAATAATTAAATAATACCTGTGAAAAGGAATTTGGATCCATCAAGTATCCCAAAATATTTCATTTTGCTCATATAGCATTCTTTAGCACCCCTTCCTTATAACCCTAAAAACTTGAAAAGCACCTTATCTAGAATATTGTATTGATAAAAATTGGAAACCTAGGAAATTTTTTGAGTACCTTATACCACTTATAGATACAAACAAAATTTCATGATTAGAATCCAAGTGGAAGTATTCCTTTTCCTTCATTTTCTTCTTCAATCAGTCCTAATTAGCCCTCCTAAGCCTAGAAATAGAAAATTGGCCAAAATGACCACCCACACATGTGAAAATGGAAAAAAATTTAATTTCAATAGGTTAATACCATCCTCCATTCCAAATTTTGGGGTCTTGAAACCCTGTTGAAGTATGCAAATCATGAAACCACCTTGCTACCTATTCTCATTTTGAGCTTGTTTGGGATTGCCTTGGAAAACATGCATGGTTTGATCATTTAAATAATATCCCTTGAAATTTTATGAGATTTAATATTTATTAAAACTCCAAAATTACCCCATCCCATGATTGGTAAGCTTTGACCTTCTTATAAAACCTGAGAAAAAACAAAAAATCATGAAACATAGGGTATTTGTAGTAATCTGTACAAGTGACATCAGCATCAAAATATATGTGGATAACCTCCTTTGAGTCCTCAACAACATAAAATAGTTTTAATGATAAAAATTTGGAATTATAGGTGAATTTTAAGTTTTTTTTTCATGAATGGTCACTATTTGGGTTTAAGAGGTTTAAAACCTATTTGGGGTCTTAACGATTGTTCATAAATAACAAAATACAATTGACCTCCTTCCACTTGGAAAACCCTATTGATAGATGCATTCAAATATTACAAGTGGATAAAACTCCCATTAAAAGTGTGAGAGATAGTATGATCATCTAAAATTGCCCTTCAAGTGTCTTGCTTAGCTCTCTTAAGTCTAAAGAGAGGTCAAATTAGAGTTTTGGGTCTCATAAGTCATTTCCATTGTAGTGAATAGTTCATAAATATTTATATCAACAAACTTTATGATTATACATGCTTTGGAAGTGCTCATTACCCCTCTATATGCAATTGGTACAATGATATGGGTACTTGGGGTTTAAGATTATTCTCTCTTTACTATCCTTCAAGGGCACTTTGATGAAAACATGATCTTGATTACCTCATATAGGTAATTGTAAACATTTTAAATATTTTTATGTTGACTCAAGATCCCCCCATGAGGTCTATAAACTTGTTTCATGACTTTGAACTCAAGTGGACTCCTAAGTCTCATGGTTGCCCCTTACTAATGGAGTGGACAAGGTCTATGATAAAATAATAGGTATATCCCATATTTTAATGAATTTTATATGTCCATAAAAATATTAATCCAATCACAATAACCCTCTATACCAAATTCCAAATCATGGTCATGCCTATAAAGGCCCCAAGACAACAATTTCTCAAAATTAGCTGTAGCCTAAATGTGTGTTTGTTGACTGACTATGTATAAGGTTTTGAATCTCATTTTTGATCAGTATTATATTATTTTATCTTTGATATCAACACAAATTATGACTTATGTATTAATATGAGGTATAATTTAGAGTTCTCTATCATCTCTGCATCTTCATTAGGCTTAAGGCTAGCCTATCTTAACTTGCAACTTGTAGGTGCTAGGGACTACATGTAGAGACTCTTGAAACTCAAAATTTGATCAACCTCCCATGTTTCATTTATTTTCATAATGAATTCATTGATTATTGGATATGTTTTAATAGGCCTCAATTTTTTTCCACATATCTCTATTCTTCCCTACTTAGGCCCAATACTAGTTTATCTTCACCTATGACTTATAGGTGGCTCTAAGGTCACTTGCTTGTATTTCTTGTTTTATGACCTCACTATTCACATTGCTAGCCCTATTCATGTTTTTTAAACTTTATTGAGGTCTTCATTTATGTTCAATATCCATACCAACATTATTTTATAGGTCTCTTTAGTCCTAAAGCCAACTTGCTCCATAAACCACCTATAGGTGTCTTTAGAGGGTCTGATTGTGTGTGTCATGTGTTCTTGGTTTATGACCTCTCTTTCAATGGTATTAACCTCACAGATAGTCCATAATCATATATGGATCCTTAATTGGGATAAATTTCCTTTCAACACTATTATTCTCCTCTCATATATGTACCTTTGTCATGATCTATAGTACATATTGATTATGTATCTTTATGATTGCTATAGATGACTATTTAGGATAGTCTGACTATGAATAGAGTGTTCTAGACCTTACTCTCATTAACATTGATCTTCTCCTCTAAGTATTTGAACTTGGTTGAGTATTCAAGTTTGGCCTTAGGAATATTTATAACACCTCTACTCCTAAAGGTTTGAAACAACTTGTTTCACTAACCAACTATAGGTGATTGTTATGATGGTTGATTGTACATGACAAAGCCAACTGTAGGTGATCCTGGATCTTAAGACCCCAAAATTAATTCTCAAATAAATTTAATATCTAATAAATTCTCCATGATTCATAAAAATTATTAAAACATGATTTCATATAAGATTTAACCTTCCACATAGGTTTGAGCCACCAAATTATAATAGAGGGTTTTTTAGCAAAAAAATGTATGTTGAGCCTAGAGGTATGTGAATTAAACTTATAAAATTTAATGGTGAAAATTTTGGTAGGGTATTCATAAGATCATTATCATTAATTATTCTCAATGTCATACTCTAAATTCCTAGTGAACAACATGTTCTAACACCCCTTTTTCTGGTAGACAGTGCTTATAGGTCACTATTTGACTTTATGCAAACAATACTTGTGATTGAGTTCATGATCTATTAAGAAACTTTAATGAACATGGAAATCAATAATATTTTCACTCAAATCTATTGAAACTTATTTATAACATTATTACTATCTCATTCTTGATAGTTGTCCTAAACTCTACCAATAATCTCTTCATGCCCTTGGATATACATAGGTTGAATTGATTGTAGGGTTTTGATTGACTGTGTGTAGTGAGTATAAACTAGCTTGGTCAATCCTCATTTTTATTTATTTGGTCTTAACATAAACTTATAACCTTATGAACTTTTGAGGTATACCTTAGAGTCCTTCATAATCACTTTGTTCCTTTTTAGGCTTTAAGACTAGGCTATAGATACTTGTTTGGAATACTCACTTGATTGTGTATTTTGGGTTTAGGAACTCAATACATTCACATTATTTAATATCATTATATCATGAAATTGGATGAGGTCACAAGTTATATTAAAAAAATTTTAACATATTTTACCTATCTTTAGCTTGAAAATGAACTGATCCTATAACATACATGTAGGTGCTTCTTTAGGGCATTAACTGAATTAAGATCCTTTAGACCTCACCATGAAGGTCTGATATTCTCCTAAATCCTTTTTGAATATTCCCTAATAGGTTAAAACACTCTCAAATATGCTATGTTAGCTCTTCATTATATGCATTTTAACCAAAACCTAATAAGGATGGCTGTAGGTACCTCTTTAGGTCATTGACTATGTGTAGTGAGATTTGAAGCTTAGTCCTCATTTACCATAATACCTAAAGGTTATGTATCAAGAATATAAATATTTTATGTACACAAGTTTTAAAAAATTAAAATTGTAACCTTATCAAGTCACTTGACTCTTGTCATCAAGTATATAGTATTGTACTGACTTGCAGGTGATGTTAAGAAACTCTCAACAACTTAGTAAGTGACTTAGAAGATCTTAAAGGGTTTGTAATAATATTTATATATTCATTTTGTTTGAATTTACATGTTTTAAACTCACTAATGTTAGTATGAGGTTGATCTTGGTCTCAAAAAAGGACCTACAGGCTTGAGGCTTGTAGGTCTCATTTACTTGTTTTAAGGCTCAAAGCCACTTCTTAACTGACCCAAGATTCTCAAACCTATCAAAAATGACACCTCCATTGTCTTTTTTTATTCTCCAAATATAAATTAAATCTTATGACCGAGCCTTATATCACCTTGAACTTACCCTACAGGTCTGTATAGACTATAGGTACCTATTTTATATGTAAGGTCTTGTGTGTAAAGACTTGGTGCATGCAGTGAATTTGAGCTCATATATTTATATTATCTTGATTAAAAAGTGAAATATGAATTAAGGAACCTATATCATGATATATCACTATAATTTGAGATAAAATTAACAATCAATCATACATAAAATTGCTTAAACAGAGGCCATGCTCCCAAAAATAAGGACACTTGTAGAATATGGACAAAAACACATCTTAGACCAAAGTAGATGAACTAAATGAAACATAGGGAGTATCCATGATTAGCGAAGTATTATAAACCTCTAAGAGTGACCAACATGAATACAAAATAGAGACTTGCATTAGAATCCACTAAAATCACTTGTATACCTAGAAACTCCTCTTTCAAATGAAATCACCTCATAGAAATGAGTTAGATGATTAAAACACCATTAAAATAATCTACATGACCTATAAAATCATACCTTAAAACCATTCATATCCATAATTTTTTAAAGTGGAGACACAAGTGCAAGAACGAACCCCTCTTAGATGAATAGGCCATAGTGACCTGCTATCACTCTTATTGGTAATAAATAATAAGCCACATATATGGAGCCTAATGATACTGATTTCAATATTAATATAACTTGTAATAGCGGCCAAAGTTTTAGCTCCTAAATATCTCTCCTATGTCCATATTGAGCACTTAAAATCTACCATTCTAGAGTTGCCAAGGAGGTTGATATGAGAGATAAATTGGTTTTATTCATTTCAAGACATGAAAACTTGTAAAAATAACTTGTTTTAACTTTTAATGGACAAATAAGTTCCTAAAGATGTCTAAGTCTCAATTTCACCTAAAAAAAACATGGATATCCTTAAAACACGCCTTTTTAAAATTGAGAAGTCTAATTAAATTGATGTAAAATGTATCAATGGATATTTTCATGCCTTAATAATTACACCATGTCCTATTTTTTGTTTCAAGTGGTATGGGTGATAATTTGTCCTATGAGGTCAAAATTTTTAACAGGTAAAAATATTTGATTCTAATTCTATTGTAGGATACCCCAAATGTTTTATTAATCTTAATGTACACAAATTCAAAGCTGATCTATTATATATAAACACCCTTTTTTAATTTTTCTTAGATATTGTGATGTATATATATAAATTTAAATCATATGTAGATCCCATAGGGGAAATATTAGAATGATCAAATGTAACTTGATTATCAATGGATAAATTTTCATTTAATACTAGAAAATTGGATGGATTGATGAATTTAGGAACCTTAGAATATTTAAGGGTTTTATACAATATATATTTATATATAAGTGATACCTTAAAAATCTCTATGATGGATATATGAGTTGGTGTCTTCTCAATTTGATCTAGAATATTGTACTTACACTCAACAATAGGTAAGGAAGCACTTGAAATGGTAATCTTGGTGTGCCTTGTTGTAATGGTACAACCTTGTTATTTTACTATGATAACAAAAATATGATGATTCATAAAATCATCATAATTTACTATAAAATCAAAAGTGTGATTAGTTGTATTGACATTACTAGTTTAGGATTGGTATTTACCTTGTGTATTTTTCCCTTGCTCATGTTTAAGAAATGAATATTTATATATATCCAACTTTTAGTTATTAGATGATGTGGAAGCTTGATTTTTAATTTCTATTCCCCATAATATATGAGATATTGGATATAATGTTTTATCCTCATACACCGATTGTTTTAAAGTCCCTTAATTCTATGGTATTCAAAATATTAATTGTCATGGTACCACCTAGGTTTATGAACACTTTATTTCAAGGGTCTAGTGTTGGGCCATATGATAATGTTCATTTGAGTCAAATTTAAAAATATATATTCATATGAGTCTCCTAATTGAGTGAATTAACCATGGGATATTTTGATTTTATTGATAGGTTATAGGTTTTAATCTTGCTTCACATATGTCACCTTGTCACCTACAATGTTTTTATTTTTTGAAAAGAACTTTGGTTTGTCTATTTGGTTTGAGAAATTTTTATTTGGTATGAAAAAATTGATGACACCTTTGGAAATTAAATTTATTTCAATTTTAACTCCATTTTCTAAGATGTCATTGAAGGATGTTAGGAAATGAAGTTGTAATTGATGCACTAATTCTTAATTGAGATTGTTGGTAAAGATGGAAATAAGTTTTTTTTTAGGTGGGGACCATGGAAAATGGATCACCAATGACCACCATCTTTGTAATAAGGATTTTTTTTGCCATTTTTTTTCTTGGTATTATATAATTCAACCGTGGTTAATTCCCACTCAACATTTTAAGATAAGTAGTACACAAATATTTCAAATGAATATTCAAAGGTAGTAATTGATCCTTTGGGCAAATGAAGGAACCACTATAGAGATTGAACCCCTAGAATACATGGAGAAAATCTTAATAAATATTCATTATTATAGGTTATGTTTATGAAAGCCATAAAAAAATCTTTAAGATGCTCCCTAGAATCTCCCTTATCTTTGTATTTATCAAACTTAGGGATTTCAAAGTGTGTAAGAAAAGGTGTCATCATGTTATTAATATCAAGTGGATAGGGGAATATTTCCTCAAAGTTGTATTATTTTTATCTATAAATGGCACCATCTTGTAATCCTTGGATTTTATCATTCATGCTTTTCCAATATTGAATGAAATGTGGTGATAATTGATTTATTTGGCTTGAAGAGGGAAATGTGTTGGATATTTTAACCATAAAATGGTTTGGATTGGTGTTGACTTATGAAAACTAATATTGATTATGAGGTGGGTTATTTAGTTGGGAAGTGTATTGAAAGGGGGACTTGTATTTCTTGATAGTGTGAAGAGGTTTGGGTTTATTGGGTTGGTGGAGAAGTTGGTATTTGTTTGATTTGTGAAGATATTTAGATTGGTGGTGTTTGTAAAAATATTTGGATTGGTTTGGTTTGTAAAAGGATTTGGGTTGGTTTGATTTGGGGATGAATGGATAAACACATTTTGGTTCAAGTTTGTATTTGAAAAAGAATGTGAACCAAAAGTTTGGTTTGGATGAGTGTTGGGGTTAAAAGGTTAGTGTTGATTGAAGGTTGAATTGGTGTTGATGAATTGGCTTGTATTTGTGGGTGTTTGATTTTGATGTGATGGTGATACAACTATAAAAGAATTTGGACTGGTAAAACTTAAAAATTGATTTGATGTACTTCATAAAAAAACTGATATTGGTTGATGGATAAATTTTAATACTCATTCAAGTTTGGATTTGGATTTTATTAATTGTTGATAGGTGAAATAGAATGAATATTCAAGTTTAGATTTTGATTTTAATTTATATGGTTGATTATTGAACCATAGAAGTTTGGATTTTGATTTGATTGGGAAATCATATAAGTATGAAAGTTTGGATATAATTGATTGATTATTGATAAAATTGAATAAACATTCAAGTTTATATTCAATTGATTGATGATTGGTGAGGTTGAATGGACATTCTATATACACATAATATTTTCAAACTTTTATCAATTATTGATGCTCTTTATCTTTCTAGAACCAATTAAGTTTTAATCTTTGTAAGTAAAAGCCTTAAGGGGTGTATCAAGAAAGGGGTAGGTACACCATTGGTGATTCATAGGATTGTTGTATTTTTTACCACCTACTATCTACAAACTTATCTCATAAAAACCATTTTATAAGCTTGGAATTCTCTTTTTCACACCCATCTAACATTTTACCATCTTTAGTAGCCCTTTTTCTAACCAAAAAGCTCTTTTGACAATTTACATGACTATGTCAACTGTGTCGATCTTTTACTCTTATTGACAAAACTTATTTAGGGTCTAGGTCAACTCTTGGCCAACTTAGTTTGTGACCTATTGATTTTTTCCCAATAAAGATACTAGGTTGACCAAGTTGACCTTATTGGTCAAAACTTTTGGAAGGGTTTAGGGTTAATTCCATCTATATAAACACAATCATTTTTTCATTATTTAAATAAAATAAGTATTATATATTACATATCTGCTTATCCACCATTCTACTTGAGCAACAAAATTAGGGTTTCATACTTTCTTTGGAGATATGGATCTTGTCTTATGGAGAAGTATTTTGGATGCATTGATAGGTTGTGTAGCCTAGAGTTGATTTATCCTTGTCATCCTTACACACCACAACAACCACTTACAAATCACCTTGGCCAAGGGAGAGATTGAGGCTCAGTGGATTCGTATTCAAAGGTAAAGTATTCCTAACTTTGTTCCTCCTTTATAAGAGTAGATAGATGTTCATTTGAACTTGTCTTCCATGTATTAATATTCTGTATACATTTACTTGACTATATGTCTTCTATGCATGTTTACTTTTATTATTTATTACCACATCCACTTTTTGCCATAAGAATTGATGAGCATTAGATTATAATTTTTATTTACTTGTTATTAGTATAGTGAATATGAAAACATAGGACTTAGTTAGGGTAATTACATAGTTTTACTTGACTGGACGTTTTGGAAGCCTTCTTAGATATATTATTGTGGTAAGAGATCCCATAATTTAGTCTAGTAGATCCATATTATTCATGTTCTTGATTATATAATGTATCACTAATTATAATTATGAGTAGGATCTATCTTCTTTGAGATCAGATTAATTTGTGGATTTAATGCATTTATGATTGCATACATTCTAGTGAACCTAATATGAATCTAACCCTTACAGGTTTTATTTCATAGTTTTTATTTCTATCATTTTGTTATTTTTATATATTTGTGATATTAGGCTGACCAAGATAGTATAGTTTCTAACTTATGTACACATGTTTAACACACAATCCCATAAAAATAAATCTATTATTTCTATGCAGGTCTTTATCAGATATAGGTTACTAGATTAAGCATGTCAACATAGTACTCTTATTATTTTTAGACAACAAACTATGATAAACAAGTTGACTTAGTCTTTTATTTAGATCCATAACAACAAACTAAGTTATGAAGGTAAACTTAGTATTCTAGATAAATTCGAGATAATAAAATAGGTCAACCAGGTTGTCTTAGTCATCTTAAATGGCTTCAGTAAATAGGGAATTACAAAACTAGGTCGACCAAATCAACATAGGTTGGTATAACTTGAAAGAATCATTCAAGGCACTTTAATAGAAATTTCACAATCCTCAGTATCTTCTAAACCACCAAGGCTCATTCCTTTCTCTCTCTTTCAATTCAATTCTTCATTAAATTTCTATTTTGCACAAGTTTGAAGTCTTAAAAACTACAATCCTATAACAAACTAGGTTGACCTAATTGACCTAGTTCTATAGTCTATCTTCTATTTGAAAGACTTGTTTGACCTAGTTGACTTAGTTCTTAAGGTATCTTGTTTCTAAAATATAGTTGTGAACCTATCAAATCTATTCTAAAATGTTTTTATATAATGCCATATGAACTAACTTTGTATCATGCTTAAATTGGGAATTAATAACTACATGATAATAATTGATTCACAGTTTCATTTTTAGTTATTTACATGCTTAACATAGATCACATAGTATAATTAGGTGGTTTCTCAATATACCATTTAGTTATACTATTTTTATCTTTCTTGCATAGACTACCAAATCATATAATTTCAAAATGCATTTAAACATTTGTCTACCCAAGGCCTACCTACTTGGATTTCATCACCAAGGGGGAAGCTGACTTGGTTTTTTGGCCAAGTATAAACATGTGGTTAATGGTATATATTATCTAAACACCCAACACCCTTATCATTATGGGATTGTGAAGTGAGGGGGTATGTCCCAATACCAAGCTAGTACCATTACCATCATAGATCCCTTTAAGCCTAAACATCCTGAAACCATCCATAAATTACTTTCTATTTCCTTAATTTCAACCAAATTCCTTATCACACTTAAAATAAAAATTTATAATAATCTAAGAACATTTAGGATGAACACTTAGTATTTAATTTTTAATTGATTACTTTCTCTTTGCTCATTGTATGTTGTATTGCAAAAAATTGCATTAGCCAATGTTGGTACAAAGTTTTATGTTGTGTGCCATTTATTGTTGTAAAATACATTAATTTTTTTTCCTTATCTTTAATAAACTATCATTCTGTTGACATAATCTCTTATAAACTATCTATTTTTCCCTATTTATAGTACTCCATCGAACTAGTCAACTCTATACCCTTTCTACTAGTCAGGTTACAACACTAAGTCAACCTAGTTGACCCAATACTCTTTTTTGCCTCTCAGTTTATAGTATTAAATTGACTTGTTTGACTCTTTATCCTTATCAAGCTATCCTTTATCCTAGATTATAGTACTAAGTTGACCTGTTCAATTCTGTATCCTTGTTGGCTTAGTTTTTATACCCTATTTTAGTGCTAGGTTGACTTGATTAACTCTATACTCTTATCTACATCTTATATCTCCTTGATTTACATCAACATTGTATTCCCTAATCTCTCTCTTTCATCATGAAATTCTTGTTTGGAGATAACACTAAGTTGAACTAAATAATATTATGAGTCCTACTGACCCTAATAAGTTCTCATATAAACAACTTGTGGCTCTTTTCCTAGATGAAAATAATGTTCATATATCCACTTGTACTACAAACTATGGGATCCCTCATTATTTTTTGCTTGTAATCCTCTCTTCTCATTTGAAGATCAACCTGAATTAGAGTATACACCAAAAATTCTCTTTTTCAACAATAATTTTCCTCAACATTAAGGAAATGATCCTTTTAATATTTACCATCTCAAGATAAGTGGTCAAATCAGAGATCTCCATTCACCTTCTCCCATATTTTCCACATTCTCACATGGATTTGGTGATACTAGATTATTTTATTATCACCATATTCTCTCTATTTAACCCCTTTCTTATCATAACTTATTCCTCCTTGATTTCCTCTCCTTCTGTGCCTATATTTCTACTAACATGGCAAGTTATACATCTATTGGGCGTCTTCCAAGACTTACTCTTCTTAATTATTACATTAGTGAACCATTTGATACACATGGTAATCATGCCTATAGTGATGATTCTTCTCATCCCTCTACTAGTCCATATTTTACCACATAAGTAAATTATGCCACTAGTGATTTACTTATTAACAATTCTTATCAAGCTCCTACTAATACCCATAGTGGTACCCAAGATACTATTACCAATTCTAATAATTCACACAATGATAATAATGCAACTCAAACCCATCAAATACTATTGAAAAATATTAATCAAATTAATGATTTCCAAGCTAACAATGAAAATCAAATGATGCAAATGCAAAATGATCTTATCCATCTTCAAACCCACACTCAATAGATGCCATGGGGAACTATAACCAAAATGTTCCCCAAACTCCACTTCGAGATTCCCATGGTAATATTACCCATCAACATCCTCTTGTTAATAAAAAAATTAAGCATCTTCAAAATGATCCTCTTACATCTCAAATTACTAATATTTATATATGAGGTATCACCCCTACAATTTATTATAATGGGTTAAATAATCCTACTCTTCATTTAAAAACATTTAGAAATCTAAATAAATATTGGGTCAAGATAAATAAATTTTCCACTACCAATATATTATAAAAACTCTCATGAGTGATGCTTTAGATTGGTACAACCAACTCAAATGTCATTCTATTACTAGTTTGGAAGATTTAGTAAATGCTCTAGTTCAAGAGTTCCAAACTAGTGATCTACATGAGAATACCTTGGACCATTTTATCAATTGTAAGTAACTTGAGACTAAAACCACATAAGATTTCATCAAATGATGGAAGACATTGTCTAGTAAATGTGAACATAACATGGCAGATGACAACCTCTTTCATCTATTTACTAATGCTCTTTTTCCCAAGTTACAATATAAGGTCTAGAATCTATCTTCACATACTTTAGAAGAGGCCATAAACCAAGCCAAGAATCAATATATAATTATGCATGAATTTAAGCCATCCCAACCTTCTCTAGGTACTCACATGATAATCAATAATAATAACCATCACACTACCTATGATGGTGTCACTGACTCTTATGATACCATTCATACTATTCATGTTATTGTTCCTAATCAAACTTTGGAATAAGCTTCCTGTATGTAATAAAAAATGAATCATGTATATAAATCAATCCTATCTTAGATAAGATAGAGAATACCTATAGTTATGATTGGGGATACACTTATTAAGTGGGATCATGACCAATATGGGGATCTGTTAGACCTAATTAAGGGATCACTTGTCACAACATATCATGCTAGGAAGGGTTCTAAAGCCTATAGTATAACACAATCTCACAAAAACCCTAATGAAGTCCTAAGGTTTAAAAAATTTCACTTATTCTAATAATAAGAAATTAAATCTAATCTAGTGTACACCAAAGCTTATGGCACAAAATGGGGGTTAGAAACAATTAAAAA
Organism: Torreya grandis; assembly: GCA_037957365.1. NCBI lineage: Eukaryota > Viridiplantae > Streptophyta > Pinopsida > Cupressales > Taxaceae > Torreya > Torreya grandis. The sequence goes on from JARHVA010008999.1 coordinate 14,550, forward strand.
AACTAAACTAAACATGTATTAGAAGACATATACTCATGATAATATATACTAAATCCTAATACATGGGAGAATAATACAAATGTATTATCTATCTACTCTTACAAAGGATAAATAAAGTTAGGAATACTTACCTTTGAAGATGAATCCACCGAGCCTCAATCTCTCCCTTGGCCAAGGTGCTTCACAAGAGATTATTATGGTAAGGATAACCAAGATAAATAATATCTAGGATACAAAACCTATCTAAACATATAAAATAATTTTCCATAAGACAAGATCAATATCTCTAAATAAATTATGAAACCCTAAGATTTATTCCTCAAGTAGAATGATCAATAAGTAGATGTTCACTCGCACTTCTTTGATAATAATTCTTCTCTTATGAAATGGTGGGAAATGAATTTGTATATATAGGTGGATATTGCCCAAAATCCTCTTGAGAATGTCATTTGTTTAGGATCAACCCAATTAACCTAGTGTGTTTAGAGGGACAAGTCACTAAGTTTGAGCTAGGTCAGCCAAAAGGCTAACAAGCCAAGAAAGTGAAAAATACCCTAAATTGTACTAGGTTGACCCAATCAACCCAATACAACTAACTATCTAAAAGGTTGTCAAGGCAAGAAAAGGAGGGTGAAAAGAGGAAAAATAATGGAGGAGGTAGGATTGAGTTGAACAAGCTTATGGAAAATGGTTTTAGGAGACAAGTGTGTAGATGGAAAATGGTAGAAGGAACAACAATCTTATGAAGCACTGATGGTTTGCCCACCATTTTATTAGTGCACCCATTAAGGCATGCACTTAGAGAGATTGAAACTTGATATGTTCCTAAATGATACAAAGTGTTAGTAATCAACATAAGTTTGAAAATATTATGTGTATACATATGCCCCACTCAAAGCTCATCACATGTTATGTAAGTGCAACACAAGATGGTGCTTTAAGATAAAGCATGATATAACACAACACTAATGATAAGTAAAGTGCAATAAGTAGAAAATAAGATAAATTAAAGGGTTAAAAAGAAAAACACATACCTTTAACTTACCTTAGTGACACATATAAAGAAGTAGACTGCAAGAGATGTGAAGGTGTCCAATGTAGAGAACGCTAGATGAGCCTTTAGAAGTTAGTTCCAAAAATAGCCAAAAATAATTTTTTTTTGGATAATAGGAATATAGTAGTGGAAATTAATCTCTACGTCATCATGAATCTAATGCATTTTATGGTTTTCAAAATGGATGAGTAGAAACAAAAATAGAAGCTAAACAAGGAATCTACAAGATAATAATTAAAAGATTTGTATTTTGAAAATTGTTTTAACATAGGGTAAAAGACAAGTCATTTGTTATTTTAAATTGTAAAGGAGAGAAAAGATAGCTCTATAGAGAAAAAAAGCTAGGATGGTGAGGAGATGACATTTTAGATAGGGATAGATTCTAGAGGTGGCAATAGGTGCACTACAGGTATGTAGCTAAGAATCTTAAACTAGTTTTTGAAATTCATATTGAATTAAGTGATTTTTGTAGTAATTTTGAATTTTAATAATTTATAGAGGTAAAAATTAGGAAAATTTAGACTCTAGGGGTAAAAAATAGGAAGAAAAAATATGGGTTTGGAGGGTTTAGGTAGAAGACAATAAAATTACACTTTTTCTTGAAAATACAAGGGGTTAGTAAGAAAAAAGCAATGGGTCAACCCAGTCAACATAGTAGGATAAAAATGGGTAGAATCCATAGTGCCAACCTAGTAGGTATGGGTTAACCCTATACAATCTATAGGCTAAAGGCCTAGTTTAGAGTTTTTTGATGGTCTGAAAGGTCCAGAATGGAAATTTAGCACTAGGGAGGGGAAGAGAAGGGGGTTGACTCAGTTTTTTTAGTTAACCAGGCAAAAAGATAGAAAATTTTTGGTCATACTAGTTTGACTAAAGAACTAGAATGATATGAAAAACATGCAAAAGGCTGAAAGAGGGATAAAATGGCCCAAAATGACCAAGTAAGGTTAAGAAGGACTGAGAAGGCTAAGAGTAAGCTAAAATGAAAAATAAAGCAATGTAGGTTTGTTTTTGCTATAAAAATGTAGAAAGAATGTATTATGACTATACATGACATGGAGGAACTGATACATCCTTTATTATTTCTAAGGTGCAAGGATGACAAATATTTTAGAGACTTGTGGATGTAGCATGGTTACCAAACATTTTAGATAGGTTTTCAGATGGAGATAGGGGTAGACTAAGATCCATAAGTCTAGGTCGAATAGTAGAGATGTGCCAGATCCCCCTCAATGATGATCTATTAATCATGTCCCTCAATTTTTAGAAATGATTAACTAACACCTTCAAATGGGAGGTGGATAAGGATATATTAAAGGTGTTTATCATGCTATAGTATGTCCATGCCATCTTGGGGCTACCTATAGTAGGAGTGTAAGTGACTGTAGGGATGCTAAATAGTCTAGAGGAGAGGAAAGCCTTAGCTATGTAGGCTATATGCTTAGAGATGATATTACTAGGTAGGAGAGTGAGTATGTTTGATGTCTATACATCATATATTCTAGATATCCAAAAGGCCATGATAGGATTTGTGACATAGTGGGTGCTATGTCATAAGTCAGATGGTAAGGTACCACTATTCATGGTAGCTTTGAGTAGGATAATACTAGAAGAGTGAGTTCTATATGATCTAGGCTCTATCATTTGGGTCCAACTAGTACATGATATGTAAAATATGCTAATAAAAGGGTAGTGGACCATGGGACTGATCATATTATTGACAACTTGGATATATGAGAGGTTTACTATGTACTAATTGGTTGGGTTGCCCCATGCGATTAATGATAGGTCACCTTGGGTATAGAGATGGAGGGAGGGCCACATAGCATTGGATATGCCTCATATTATAGAACTGTATTCAATGAGATGTGTAGACATTGTGTGGTATCCATATGAGCACATAATAGCTACATGGGTGAGATGGGACATAGTTACACTAGTGACAAAGAGGACATAGGTAGTTGGACATTATTTATGGTGGAGAGATCCACATCTGGTGGTATGGATACTAGGGAGATGGGCCTATGCCATCTAAAAACATTGATACTAATGCCCAAGTAGTGGGCTTGGCATGTGAGGGAGCCATGAGGGAGGAGAGGACTGAGGCCACTAGTAGTGAGGTCGACATTGAAGCTATATTGAGAATGACCATAGACTGGTCAGGAATGAAGAGGAGTTGAGTAAGAGGATAGGGATACAAAGATATAAATACCAAATGTACCACTAATGAATCCATAATGAGATGTGCAAAGACCATTGAGGACACAACATTGATGGAAGCAAGAGATAGAGGAGAGAGTGGAGACTATTACCATCCTACATGAACCCATAGGTGAGCTAGAGGAGATGATAGAGAAACCACTTAGATGTAGGCTAAGATGGACACAAGCCATGACAACTAGGTTTGAGCTGAGGAGGTAGCCTATAGAGGAGGTGATAAGAGGCTATGTAGACAAGGAAACTATGTTAGGTGGTCATTTAAATGGTGAGATCATAGTAGTTGAGACATAGGTAGGTAAAAAAGATGGTTAAATTATTTATTATATTTTGTTTGGAAAAAAAGGTAGATATTTTGAGATATAACAATGATCTAATATCCATCTTGTGTGATTTTTTAGGTGTAGGTAAGGATGAGGAGGAGAGATGAGGATCCTTGGTGAGGGGAACACTCCATGACATCCTAGATGAGACTTTATAGCCATATGACCCCATGATACTAGAGGATCCTAGTTTACCATCTGCCCTAGATTACGTGAGTTGGTTTAGATTTGTTGGAGAGGCAATAAGATAGATACGAGCATAGAGAGAGGATGCAACCACTAGTAGTGATGGGTTCAGAAGAGCTACATGCATAGAAAACCCTAATAGATGAGAGAGTTGTGCATCTAGATATAATATTACATATGATAAAGATCTAGACTCAACTAGCATAGTCATATATATGGGAAACATACCTATAGGGATACGTAGAGGGATTGAGATCTTGAATGGCCTCCTTACAACATACCATTCAGAGGAGTCAGACCAAGGCCTTAATAGATAATGTGGCTAGGCCATGAGATTGATAGGATGGGACCCAACCATACAAATGAAGCATTATATATGATTTCATTTATTGTATTAAACTCTCTCTCTCTCTCTCTCTATATATATATATATATATATATATATAACATTTTGGCATATTTTTGTTGGATGTGTATGTTGTGATCATTATGGTTGATTCTAGTTTTTTATTATGGTTGAGGCTATGGATACTTTGGATATATTTATTTCTATCACATGTATTTATATTTTGTTGCATATGGTATATGAAATATATGAGATGTTTTTTTTTCTAGCACTATGAAAGACACATGCATGGTTTAAAAAAATAGACAAAAAAGTCTTGGAAAAATATAATTAATCAAGAAAATGCACTACACACTATTTCAAGCTAGGAAATGTGTAATTACAAAAAATGACTAAGTATAAAGAACCAAGAAATGTAAAAACAAGATGGTAAAAAAAGAATTTGTTTTTAAACCAATAATAAATATTTTTGCTCCAAATTAAATTAAGTAAAATCATACTAATATCATGTTGGAAAGTATGACAAACAAAATAATAAGATGAAAGGTGTGTAAAAGGGAACAAATGGTAATAAAAATAAATTAATTAAGTCAACTAATAATACTAAATCATGTTGGGAAGTATGATGAAAAAATAAAATTGCAAAAGATTGGTCTTAAATTGATCATACTAATTCAAGCTGGGAAGTATGAAAAATTCATGAAATGATTGAAATCTTACATGCACTTGGAATGTAAGAAGATAAAAAGGTGAAATAAAAATGAAGTAAGCATAAAACATACTAAATTAAGATGGGAATCATGTAAAATGATGTGTAACTTCATAATCAATCAAATCCTATCTCAAATTTGACGTATATAATTTGGATGGTGACTTGGGTATTGGAAAATTTTGTGAGGAGGGTTGGGTCCTATCGACAGTCTTACACTATAACTTGATAAAGAGAAAACCACTTGGGTGGAATAAATAGTAAAATTTGGTAATCAAGGATGTGGATAATAAGAATGAAAAGATGGTAAGTTATGAGGATGGTTGGGTCTTATTCATAATCTTATAATACAACTCACAAATGAATTCCCAATGGGAGTGATTAGTAGACAAAAATATTTCTAAAGAGGAAATATAAGGGATATAGGGAAAAAAAGGGAGTGTAAAAATTAAGACTTAGGCATCTTATGAGAATACCTTAGGAGGTAAGATTCATACTAAGGACATGAGAAGACACCAAGTGACTAGTGATAGTCTATATACAAGGGAAACCTGTTCACTTTAGACATAAAGATTTATAGTTAAATTGGTGTGCTACTAAGATAAAATAATGAAGGTAAATTGGTAAAGGAAAATAAAAATGGTCATAACTTCCCATGATGTGTTCCCCATTATTTAGGACCCCTTATAGAGCCATCGGTCTACTACAAAGATTGGGTACTTGCATGAGAAAATAGGTAGCATTAAATATTTTATTTTTAATCTCCTCTTCTAATATACTAGCCTAACACACACAAAGTACCTTGGATCTATCTTGAGGCCAAATATGGACTTTGAGATCTGACTAGAAGAAAGAGACGTGCTATGAATCACATCTTTTAGTGTGATTAGACTTTTAAGAATAATTTTTCCTTTTGACATCATTTCCTTTTATTTAAATGATTTGGATTTTAACTTTATTTTGAAGGATTTTTTAAGATTCCTCCTCCATATGGATTTGGAATGACCAATGATGAGAGAGATAGAGATATACACGAATGAGCTATAGGCTAAGGCTAAAGGAACCTAAGTAACCAAAGACAAAGACTGACTATGACACTTAGGCTTGACAATGAACTATCATGTGATCTCAAGTCTCAACCATGTATATGCTTAGTTTGTAGATAAAGGAAGAGGGAAAAAGGAGATCCAAAATGGACCGGTGAAAGGAGATAATAATGAGAGAGATTGTTTTCTAATTGATCACATGGTAAAGAGAAATAATAATTAATGGGATTAGGGTAGGTATAACCAAATCACCATGATAAATTATACATGAAAATAAGGATAAGAAATTAAAAAAATCATAAATATACAAAAGAGAGTTTTGAGAAAAACTCTAGGGAAAAGGGAAGGGTAAGCAATGATAAAGAAGAGACAATCATATGCAAATTATAAAAGATAAGTAAGATATATTACAACAACTAAGAAATCATGATAGAAGATAAACATAAATTTGACAAAGTGTCAAATGATATAACATATATAAATGAGTTTGGAGCACACACCCAATCCAATATACATGTGAAACACTATGCATATGCTCATAAATACTGGTAAATCTATTCACACACATTTTTTGATACATTAGATAAGTTTCTATAAAGTTTTATTTAAACTAATTTTAAAGTTTAGTCAATTTTCAATGAATATTTGGAAAATATTTCTTTTCTTATCTTCTCAATTGAAAAAATAGGAATTCTCAAAGGATCATGCTGAGGAGAAAATTTAGGCAAAGTTTGGCTAGGAGAATGTGTGGGAGTAGGATCTATGTGAGGATAAGGAATTAATGGTGGAGAAGGATCCATAGGTGAAGGACTCATGAGTAGAGAAGGATCCAAAGGTGAGGGAAGGTACATAGGTGAAGGAATCATAGGTGGAGGTACATAAGGTGGAAAAGGACCATAAGAGGTAATGGAATCACTAGAGGTGGAACCATAGGAGAAGAAGGTGGAGACTTATTTCAAGAATGACTTGTGGGAGTAGTGGTAGAAGGTTTGAGAATGGATATAAGGTGATATTTTAGATGTTGTTGTAGGATGCGACAATAATTAGTTTGATGGGTGCCACATAGATTCCATAGATAATATACCTTGCCATACTTAGACAAATATTTATTAAGTGCCTTTGGGGGAGGTATGGATTTGTCTAATGATGGGGAAGAAGGACACAAGGTATTAATATATTATCATAACTTGATACAATGGGTGGAAGAATGGTTATCTATCCCATAGAAGCAATAAATATGCTTGTGAGTGGTTTTAGTAGAAACACGCATGAAAGGAGGATAAAAATATGGAAAAAAATTGAATAAAACTCATCAACCCACTTGGTGGGTAGAGGATCCATCTTAGGCAAAGGAAACAAACCATCAGCAAGGGGGGGGGGATGATGAGAAAGGAATGGAACTAGGATCAATGAAAGGAGTAATAACATCAAAAATAAGGATAGGATTGGTAATAGTAGGATCAGAAATAGAATCAACTATAGTAGAAGTGAGAAGGGGCTCAACTATAGTAGGCTCTATTAAGGGAGGATTAGGATCTACAAAAGGTCAAAGGAGAGTTGCACTAACCCTAGGGGTAAAATATCTATGAGGGTTAGGGTACTTATTAAAATGGTAAGGCCTCATCATAAAATGATCCATGAACATAGTCTTACATGGCTCCTTAGAAACTAAATGTGTCAGTGCCATCTCTACCCTATGATAAAGGGGAAAATTGAAAAAATCAAAAACAATAAGTGAAGGAATATAATGAGATGCATGAAAAGACTCAAGTAAATAAGAATGATAATGGAAAATCTTGGCATCATAAGTCTATACAAGACCACATAATAATAGATCGTCTAAGGAACAACCATCATCATAATCTAGGGTGTGAAGATCAATAACATAGGTAGGGATAACCTTATCATTTGATGAAGCATGGTGAATAGAGTGCCTAGTCTTGGTTAAGACTATGGTAATGTCATCACAAGGAGGTTTTTAAAAATGAGGTTTCAAGGAAGCATGAAGCTATGAGATGATATGGGGTGAGATATCATAAGTTTTAATATTTAATTTAATCTCATCAGGTTCATCATAATTAGAATCTAAAATATTAAGAAGAATGTTACCAAGGAGTTCATGATGCCCATTGTAACCTCAGGTTAAGTTAATGGGAAAGTTGATATGTTGAGACTCATGAAATAGAATACTAGGAAAAGGTTTAAGAGTAGGAATCTTGAAGACACCATGATCTTGGAATTGTTCAAAATTCCAAGGGTTATTGTCACCTTGAATCTTGTAAATGGCTCCATTGTGAGGGACATTAACACATTGGTAGGGACATTAACACATTGGTAGGTGAAAGAAGTGATAACTCTCATGTGGTGAGTCCAAGGCCTACCAAGTAAGATGTTATAATAAATGGGTAATTTAAAGATCATCACCTTTACATAGATGGTGATAGGTGTGATGGTAATTGGAAGCTACACATAACCTAGAGGAGGCATTTGCCTTCTATTGTATCATTGGCATGTGTAGTGTGTATACTTGAGATTGCATTTGGAATATCCAAGAGTCTTAATGAAATCAAGAGACTCAACATAGGTGTTATAACCCTCATCAATAAATGCATGATTAACTTAGATATAACCTATCTAAATGCTAATTAATAAGGGATGATCATCTACACTAAGCAAAATCTTGTCAGGAAACATAGAAGTTATGAGAAATTGTAGAGAAAGAGAAGGTCTATAGTTTCATCAACGTTGATAGACATCTCTTCACATTGTTGTAAAATATTATCGTTAAAACTGGATAAAGTTGTTTCCCATCCTAATAGTGGAGGATGATAGACATTCATCTTGAATAATAGTTGCATAAGGTAGTTTCTATGATGTGGGGAGGTCCTTATAAGCTCAAGAAATGGAATTTGGGATGGGAGATTAGTGATCTCCATAATGAGATCCCACTCATCATATCCCATAATAAGGTTATTAGATATAGGTGTGTAATGGTTAAGGAGGTCCTTGGAAGTAAGATCTAAAGTAAATTGGAATTTTTGTTGATAATAATGAGAAGAAGATTTGGAACAAAGTTGTAAATCATGTTGAGATGATGAACTAGTTGGTTTAAGTTTATTTTGAGAATTGGAATAAGAAGTGTTAGTAGAAGCTTGATTATCATTAATATTGGAAGGTGATGGAAGAGTGATAGAAATAGATTGGGATGTGTTATCTAAGGGAGGATAATAGATTAGATCATCAAAATTGGTAAGATATTCTTGCCCTAACTCATTTAAATGAGTTGGAGAATAATCCTAGATAACACGATATGTCTTATATGAAGGAGGAGTGTAGATAGGCTCAGAATCAATGAAAACCACCACCCTTTGCATATTAGTCATGCTAATCACATTATCTTTGGAAGTTGGTTCAAAAATACTTTATAAATTGTTGGTAGGAATGGCCTTAGCTTGATTTTCTTGGATAGGTTGATGATTAGGTAAAGGATCTTTATAGATAGCTAAATGATCATTTTCTTGATTCAAGGCTTGAGTTTTGTCATTTGATTTATAGTCCTTGAAAGCAATCTCATAGGATTATTGATGCTTACAAATAATGGAATCATTATCAAAATTAATTCCAAGAAGAAAGTCCATTGCCAAATTACAAAGTTTCTATAGGTCTCATGAGAATAACCCCAACTAGCGTGAAACCAATATTTTTTTGAGGATCATAGCAGGATTTCATAAGATGGGTAGGGTCAAGCTCTCATGGAAAAGGTCTAGGTAGATGCTTAATAAATTTATTCAAGGATAGAGATTTGTAAACATTAATGTTATTGGGTGAAGAAAAATGAGGATTATTATATTGTTGAGAAGAAGGAGTTGGTTCCAAAGAAGGGTTAGGCATGATAGCTTGAACATTATGAAAGGTGTTATAATAATTGGTAACACCATCACTGGTCTTATTGTATTTTTTATTGTTAAGTAATAAATGAGGACCTACAAAAGGTTGGGGTGGCTTAAATTGATTCATTAGGAAATCTTATCATTTAGATTGGTCAATAGCCTCCTCCAAGGTACATGGAGAGAGAGTACGGACTCGATATTGTAATTTATGAAAGAGAGTATTTGTAAAGAGATGAACCATATTGTCATTGGCCATGTTATGTTCATATTTATTTGACAAAGTCTTCCATATCTTAACAAAGGCTTGGGTAGTTTCATTCTCATGTTGTTTTCAATTAATGATGGCCAAAGTGTTTTTAGGAAGATCATTAGTTTGGAATTCTTGAACTAAAGCATTTACTAAGTACTCCAAACTAGAAATGGAATGAGCTCTAAGTTGATTGTACCAATCCAAGGCATCACCTATGAGGGTCTTGGCTAGGAGCTTGGTAGTAGCAAAGGTGTTTAATTTGAACTAATCCTTGTAAATATTTCCAAATGTTTTAAGGTGAAGGGTTGGATCAGATGACCCATTATAAAAAATTGTAGGTTTTATACCTCCTATATTAATGTTGGGAATTTGAGTAGTGAGATGTTCATTTGGTATATGCTTAATGGTTTTATTGACTAAGGGATATTGAGGAATGAGATTGTCTTGATAATATTGAAGAGGAGGATCAAGAACATTCCAGTTATGTATGCCCCAAGCCATTGGTTGTAGATGAGATTAAAGATTAAGAAGGTAGTTTTGAATTCTCATCATTTGATTTATGTTATGAGCTTGAAAGATATTCATTTGATTGAGAGTTTAAAATAAAATTTGGTGTGTTTGATTAACATTAGAAGCATTATGATTGGTATTTTTGTTGGTATTAGTGTCTTGGGTACCACTATTAGTGTTGATATGAGCTTGATAAGAATCATGAGAATTTAAGGCACTAGTGAAAAAATTTGCTTGTGAAGCAAAATATGGACTAGTGAATGGTTGAGAGGAAGAAGCACGAGAAACATGATTGATTTGGGTAGAAAATAATGAACTAGTGTAAAGATTAAGGATGGTGTAACTTATGATAGGCTCACTAAATTTAGGATTTGCCAGGTTAGTTAAGATACTAGGCATGGTTGTAGAAGAGGTTAGAGAAGGTGTCATGGCATAAGGAGTCAAAATTGAAGGAAGCAATTAGGAACCAAAGAAAGTGTCACCTATAAATCCTATTGAGAATGTAGGAGTAAGTGAATGTGGCTATTCAACTTGGTTACTAATTATGAGGTTATAAAGGGTATAAGGATCCCTTCCTCTATGTTAAGGAAATTTAGAGATAAAGAAAAGCATTTTAGGAGTATACTCTAACTCAAGTTGGTCTTCTAATGAGAAAAGAATATTATGCTATGAAGAGGTATGAGGATGGGTACCATAGTTTATTATGAAAGTGGAAATATGAACATTAATAGCATCCAAATATGATCCTTATTATGCCTATGGGAGACCTTATTAGGATTGGTAAAGTTCATCATGTTTGTTGACTATGACTTAGAGTCATTATCCAATAGAAATTCCATGATGAAGGGAAAAGAAGAGAGATGACAAATCAAAGGACAAAGAGGTGACTAAAATAGTATAGGGTCAGTTGGGTCAATTTAGTACAGAAATTAGGACTATAAAAATGTATAGGGTTAACTAGGTTAATCCAATATAGTATACAAAAGGCAAAAAAGATACTAGGTCAACTAGGTTGATCCATTAAAATAGATAGGAAATTAAAAAATCCTAAAGTAGATTGTAAAAATGAAACATGATAATTTTAAAAGTAATAAAAATTAGTAAGTATTGAAAGGAAATAAATAGTTAATTGGATTAAAGTTGGCCAATCCAATTGAAACACACAAATCAAAATCTTGCACTAACACTAGATAATGCAAGATTTTACACACATAATTAAACAAAGAGCAAGAAAAAAACTTCAAAAGTAAAGATAACTAATTGGTCAACCTAATTTTTAATTAGATTATTAAGATATGATTTTTAATGTGATTAGATGTTGGCTATAAGCAAGGTACTAGATAACAATCTAAAGATGGTTTTAGGTAGTTTGGGTTGAAAGGGACTATAGTGGAAATGATAAAATCTTGGTATTAGGGCCTACCCCCTCACTTCACATGTTACAGTGATAAGGGTGTTGTGTGATTATCTATAATATACCATTAACCATGATTTATACTTAACCAGAGCATCATGTCAGCTTCCCCCTTGGTGATGAAATCCAAGTAGGCTAGCCTAAAGTAGACAAAATGTTAAAGTGATTGTTTATGTTTTTTTATTTGGTCATGTGTAAATAAAATATAAATAATGAAATTAAGTGATTAATTAAAAATCCCCTAATTAGACTATGTGAACTATTTTAAGCATATAAGCAACATGAAAAGAAAGTGTGAATTAATTACTAATAAATATGAGGTTAATTCCAACTTGAATAAGGTATAGTGTTGAAATTATATGCAAAAAATATAGAAAAGGGTCAACAAGGTTATACTTGTACTATGAAAGAAAAGTCTAAAAATGAACTAGGTTATTAGGGTTGATCCAGTTATTTCAGACAACACACATAACACAAAACTAGGTCAGCAGGGTTGATCCAATTGACTATGAAAGGATAATTTTAAAGACTACAAACTCTGAAAGGAAAGATAGAAAGGAAATAAACAAAGATGTATAAAGGAATATTTGTGGATCAAAGATGCAATGAAGAAATATTGATGATGAAGAACCTTGAAGTATGCTTGAGAAAACTACAAACTAGGTCGACATGATCAATCAAGCTGTACAAGAACCTACTAAAAAATGGTGAAACTATAAAGGATCGATTGGGTCAACCTAGTAGGCTAAAGTGGGTGTATGAAAGGTTGGAAACCTATTATAGGCTTATTTGGTTGATCCAATTGCCTATTCTTGGAAACATATGCATAGATAAAAATAGTTGGGTCGATAGAATTGATCTAATATGTCAAAATATATGATCAATAAAATGAAATAAGTGAAATAAATCTTGAAAGGTTTAGTTTTACATTGGGTTCACCATAATGTATGCAATCAAAAATACATCATGTTTATAAATCAATCTTGGCTCAAAGAAGATAGAGCATACCTACACTTCTGATTTAGGGTACACTTGTTAAGTGGGAGCATGACCAATATAGGGATCCACTAGACCTGATTAGGAGATCACTTGTCACAACATATCATTCTAGTAAGGGTTTCGAAGTATATAGTCTAACATAATTTCACAACAACCCTAATGGAGTTTGAAGGTTTTAAACATTTCACTTATTTTAATAACAAGAAAGTAAATCTAATATAGTGTACACCAAAGCTTGTGGCACAAAGTGGGGCTTAAAAATAATAAAACAAACTAAATTAAACATGTATTAGAAGACATATACTCATGTAAATGTATATTAAATCCTAATACATGGGAGAAGAATAAAAATGCATTATCTATCTACTCCTACAAAAGAGAAATAAAGTTAGGAATACTTACCTTTGAAGATGAACACACTGAGCCTCAATCTCTCCCTTGGCCAAGGTGCTTTGCAAGAGATTGTTTTGGTATGTAAGGATAACCAAGATAAATAATCTTTAAAATACACAACCTATCTAAGCATCCAAAAATATTATCCATAAGACAAGATCCATATATCCTAATAAAGTATGGAACCTTAAGATTTATTCCTCACATAGAATGGTCAATAATTAGATGTTTGTTCACACTTCTTTGCTAATAGTTCTTCTCTTATGAAATGGTGGAAAATTAACTTGTATATATAGGTAGATCTTGATGTAAATCCTCTTGGGAACATCAGCTATATAGGGTCAATCCAATAGACCCATTTTGTTTTTGAAGCCAAATGACTAGGTCTAAGCTAGGTTGGTAGAAAGGCTAACAATCCAAGAAAGTGAAAAATACCCCTAAACTATACTAGGTCAACCTAGTTGACCTAGTACAACTTACTATCCAAAAGGGTATTAAGGCAAGGAAAGGAGTGTGGAAAGAGGAAAAAGATTGGAGGAGGTAGATTGAGAAGAATAAGCTCAGGGTAAATGGTTTTAAGAGACAAGTGTGTAGATGGAAAGTGGTAAAAGGGATATCAATCTTACAAAGCATTGAAGGTTTACCCACCCCTTTCCTGGTGCACCCCTTAAGGCATGCTCTCAGAGAGATTGAGACTCAAAAGTTTCCTGAAAGATACAAAGTGTTAGTAATTGAGAAAAGTTGAAAATATTATTTGTTTACACTTCCCTCCTAACCACATCACTAATCCTCATTTATCTTCAACCAATAACATTAATATTCATAAACCTTTATACTTAACATAATAACAGAATGTCTACCAAGGCCTCTTCTATGAGAACTTGAACTCACTCATCTCATGAAATCTTGGTATGATCCCAATAAATTTTGTTGGTTTCACATTAGTTAGGGTCATTCTCATGAGACTTGTAGTCAACTTTGTAATTTTTCCATGGATTTCCTTCTTGGTCCCAATTTTGACCATGATTCTATCATTTATAATTGAAAATAATATTGTAACATTTCTTTCAAATCTCATGAAAAATAAATTAAATCTTATGCTTTAAACTAGGCTAATACTCATTTGGCCATCTATAAATATCCTCTTATAAATCACCAAGATAACCAAGAAAAGCCTATCCCTTCTACAATAATGTTGACAGTCTTCTTGACCCAACTCTTGAATGGTCAATATGACTAATATGTGAAGGGTGTTTTCTTTCATTTATCCTCAACCCATCCACACACCTCAATTATCTTGCACATTTTATGTTATCCAAGATTCTTCTCCAACTCACTTAAATAATTTGGGGCAAGAAGAACTTATATATTTTTATGAACCAATTCCAACACCTCCATTGGATAACACTACTCATACCATTTCTACCATTCTTCTACCCTCTTTACCTATCACCAATGATACTCAAACTTCTCTCAATACTTCTCAAATAAATCCTGCATCAACTACCCCATCTTCTCAAGACAATCCACAAAGTTGTCCTCCAATTAAACCTTCTACATCTTAACAACATAAATTCACATTTACCTTAGTTCCTCCTTTTGAGGACCTCCTTTAACACTATGCACCTCTTTCTAACAATCTTATTCTAGGTTATGATGAGTGGGATCCTATCACAAAGCTTACTAACCTCCCATCTCAAATCCAATTTCTTGAACCTATGCAAACCTCTTCATGTCATTGTAATAATATTATGTAGCTTTTGTTCAAAATGAACAGCCCTAATCCTACCCTAGTAAGATGTGAAGCCACCTTATCTAGATCATAGGATAGCATTTTACAACAATGTGAAGAGATGTTCATACATGTTGATTAGATAATGGACACTTCTCTTTCCCTAAAATTTCCCATTGCCTTTATGATCCTTGATGAGATTCTACTTCATGCAAATGATCCTCTCCTTTTAGTCAGTGTCCAAATTGGTGATATCTAAGTCAAACATGATTTTATTGATGAGGGTTTAGGAACTTGTTTTGCCTTTCTCAATTTTATCAAAATACTTATATTCTAAGTGTAATATTAAATCCACATGTAACACATGTCAAGGCTATGACCAAATGTAAATGCATCATTTAGGTTGTGTGTGGCTCCCCATTACCATCCCACCTATCACCATTCATGGGAAGGCGATGTAATAAAATTTCCTCTCTTCTATAATGATTTTATTGGTAGGCTATGGAGTCATCTCATGAGAGAAATTGACTCTTCACCTTATCAATGTGTCAAATTTCCTCACAATAGAGCCATTTTTAGGATTCAAGGTGATACCAACACTTGGAATTTCAAACAATTCCAAGGCTTTGGTGTATTCAAGATTCCTACCCTTGAACCATTGCCAAGTGTTCCATTTCATTTATCATAACAATTCAAATTTCCTATGAATTCCACCCAAGGTTACAATGGTAACCACAAACTCATTAGGAATATACCCCTAACCTTTTATATTCTAATGATGATGAGCCTAACAAGATCAATCTCAAGATTAAAACTTTGGATATCTCACCTCATCTTCTCTCTCAACTTACCACTTCTTTGTAACCTAATTCTCATCAACCACCTTATGATGACATCCCCATTTTTTTAACTAAGACTCAACATTCTATTCATCACACCACATCAGATGATAAGGTCATCCATACCTAAGCCATTGACCTTCATACACCTGATTATGATTATGGATATACCTTAGATGACCCATTCTTAAGATGTTTTTAGACCTGAGATGCTGAGATTATTCATTATCATTCCTCTTTGTCTCAATTTTTATTATACATTCTAGTATTCCATCCTATATCATTTTTAATTTTAGCATTTTTCCTCTTTATCATAGGGTAGATATGGTGTTCACACCTCTAATTTATAGATAACCTCATAGGAGTATGCTTATGGATCATTCTATGGCTAGTTCCTATCACTTTTCTAGATACTAATACCCTGTAGCCAAATTATCCCAAAGATTCTTATGACTATCCTTTATCCTTCCATGCATCCCACTCCTCCCTTAATAGAGCCTAGTTTGGATCCCATTCCCACTCCCTCTATAGTTGAGTCTCTTCCTATTTCTGATCCTATTGCTCCTTCAGTCAAACCTTGTCCATTCTCTTTACCAACCCCACCCTCTCTTAGTGTTGGTTTGTTCCCCTTATTGTAGTTGGCTCCTTTGCCCACAAAATGGGCCAATCAACTTTATTGTGACATTCATAAAGTTATTAGTCATTGGACTAAATAATATTCATTATACCAATCTTCCTCAACTTTCATTTTCACTCCTCCTATGAGTACACTCACCAAGTCTACTCATAAGTGAATTTATTGCTTCCATAACATAGTTAACCATTCATCTATGCATTGTCATAACTTGTGACAATATATTGATGCATTTCATCTCACTACTTAGTCATCAGATAAGGATATACCTCCCCCAAAAGTTTTTTTTGAGTATCTTCCTAAATATGAAGAGGTGTATTGTTTCTAGTACCAATGTGGTACACATCACACTAATCATTGTCATATCCTTCAATAACTTCTCAAATATCACCTCCTAACCATTATTTCACCTTCTACCCTTCCTCCCATATGTCTCTCTTGAAAGAAGGCTCCCTCTTCTTGCCTCATAACTCCAACTCTTGTGGTTCCATCTCTACCTATGAGTCCCTTAACCATGGACCTTCCCTCATCCATGGATCCCTCTTCATCAATGACTCCACCAGTGTCCCCTTCTTCATTGGTGACCCCTTAATCTCCCATATAATCCATTACCATGCATTCTCATAAGCATCCCCTACATGATATCCCTCATCAACATTATCCTTTAGTCATTTACACATTTTTTTATTAAAAAAAATTGATGCAAAGTATTTTCTCAACTTTCACTAAAGATCGATGAGACATTAGCTAAAGTTCACATTCAACTTCATAGAGACTTATTATATTTTATGGAGAATGTGTGTATACAAATATATAAGTACTTGTGAGCACATGCATGGTGTTCTTTCATTTTCATTTGGATTGGACGTGTGTTCCAACTTTACATTTTTATTTTATATCATTTAACATTGTGCAACATTCTTATCTATCTTACATGGTGACTATTGTAGACTCAATTTGTACCTTTGGAGATGGTTCTTTAATATCTCTCTCTAATTGAGCTACACTATTGGAATAACCCTAAACTATGGGTATATTATGGTGGGGTTAAACCTCCAGAGAAGGCTAGCTTCCTCTTGATGGATCACCTATACTAATGTTTGCACTAATAAAAGGGTTAGAAAATGGGAAAGGGTGTATAAACATAATATTTTTAAATTTGTATTGATTACTAACACATTGTATCTTGTAGGAACCTATCAAGCCTCAATCTCTATGAGTGCATGCCTTAAGGGGTGCATCGAGAAAGGGGTGGGTAGACCATTGGTGCTTCATAAGATTATTGTCCCTTTTTCCACTTGCCATCTACACATTTGTCTCCTAAAACCATTTAACTTAAGTTTATTCTCCTCATTCCTACCCATTCCTCTTAGTTGTTATGCCTTATCTATCATTTTATTTCCTTAAATACCTTTTGGTTAGTGAGCTATACTAGGTCGATTAGGTTAGCCTAGTATAATTTGAGGGTATTTTTCACTTTTTTAGCTTGTTAACCTTTTGACCAACCTAACTCAAACCTAGTGAATTGTCCCTAAAAACACACTAGGTCAATTGGGTCGAGCCTATATAACCAACATTTATAGGAGGATTTAGGAAAAGATCCACCTATATATACAAGTTAATTTCCCACTATTTCATAAGAGAAGAATTAATAGCAAAGAAGTGCAAATGAACATCTATTTATTGACCATTCTACTTGAGTAATAAAGCTCAGGGTTCCATACTTTCTTTGGATATATGGATATTGTATTGTGGAAAAGTCTTTTATATGCTTAGATAGGTTGTGTAGCTTAGAGTTGATTTATCTTAATTATCCTTACATGCCACAAAAATATCTTGTGAAGCACCTTGGCCAAGGGAGAGATTGAGGCTTAGCAGGTTCATCTTCAAAGGTAAGTATTCCTAACTTTATTTCTCCTTTGTAAGAGTAGATAGAAAATTCATTTGTATTCTTATCTCATGTATTAAGATTCCATATACATTGGTGTGAGTATTTTCTTCTAATACATGTTTAGTTTAGTTATTTTATTATTTCTAACCCATAATTTGTGCTAAAAGCTTTGGTGTGCACTAGATTAAATTTAATTTCTTGTTATTAAAATAGGTGAATGTTTTAAATCTTAGGAATACATTATGGTTATTATGTGATTGTGTTAGATTGTAGGATTTAAAACCCTTCTTAGTATGATATGTTGTGACAAGTGATCCCCTAATCAGGTCTAGTAGATCCCCATATTGGTCATGCTCCTTCTTAACAAGTGTATCCCAATTAGAAATTTAAGTATGATCTATCTTATCTAAGCTAGGATTGATTTATAGACATGATGCATTTTTTATTGCATAAGTTTAGGTAAACCTGACATGAATCCTATCCCACCACTAATTGGATTGTCTTCACATTTTAATTTTCATGTCTTTTATTTTTATTATTAGCATTAAATTTAGATTCACCTTCATAATAAATTTTGGTGAACTTGACATGAAACTAATATTTACAACATTTATTTCACTTATTTTCATTCTTTTAGTCATCATTTTTATCATACTAGATCGACTCTGTCGACCCAATTTTTTAAATTTTTATCATAAGTTTCCAAGAATAGGCAATTGAATCAACCCAATATACATTTATATCCTTTCAAACATCTATTTCAGCTTATTAATTTGACCCAATTTAACTTTTATGTTTTCATCACTCTTTAGTAGGTTCTTGCACAACTTGATTGATCTTGTTGATTTCGTTTGCAAGTTTTGCCAATATACTTCAAGGTTATTTATCAAAAATCTTCCTTCATTACATCTTTGATCCACTAAAGTTCCTTTATACCTCTATATTTATTTATTTTTTATCTTTATTTTCATAGTTTTTCATCTTTAAAACTACCCTTACATAGTCAACTGGATCGACCTAGTTCTATGTTCTATGTGTTGTATGAAATGACTAGGTCAACCCTGTCGACGCAGTTTATTTTTAGAATTTTCTTCCATATTATAGGTTTAAACCTATCAACCATATTATATATTATTTTCATATAGTTTCAACACTATACCTTGTTTTAAGTTGCAATTAACCTCATATCTGCTAGTAATTAGCTCACATATTTCTTTTCATATTGCTTGCATGTTTAGAATAACTCACATAGTTTGATTAGGGGATTTTCATTTAATCACTTAATTTCACTATTTATATTTTATGCACACATGAAAAAATCACAAAAAACATAAACAATAACTTTAACATTTTGTCTACCCAAGGCCAACCTACTTAGATTTCATCACCAAAGGGGAAGCCAACTTGATGCTTTGGTCAATTTTAAAGCATGCTTAATGGTATATTTTGGTTAATCACTTGACACCCTTATCATTGTGGTGTGTGAAGTGAGTGATTAGGCCCCAAAACCAAGCCTATATAATTTTCACTATATTCCATTTCATCCAAAACTACCTAAAACTATCCTTAGATTGTTATCTAATACCTTACTTATACCCAACTTCTAATCACATTAAAAATCATATCTTAAGAATGTAATAAACATTCAGGTTGACCAATTTTTTAGAACTTTACTTTTCAAGTTTATTGCTTGCTCTTTTCTCAATTATGTGCATAAAATCTTTCATTAGACAGTGTTAGTGCAAGGTTTTGTTTTATGTGCTTTAATTTTATTGGTTGGCATTAATCCAATTGACTGTCTATTTCCTTTCAGTACTTACTACTTTTCATTACTTACAAAATTATCTTGTTTCAATTTCACAGTCTATTTTTAGGCTTATTGAATTCCTTTTCTACTATACTAGATTGACCCATTCAACCTAGTACCTTCTTTTCCTTCTATACACTGTACTAGATCAACCCAATCAACCCTGTATAGTTTTATAGTCCCTATTTCTATGTTAGGTCAACCTAGTCAACTCTATATTATTTTAGTCACCTCTTTGTCCTTTGATTTCTCATCTCTCTTATTTTCCCTTCATCATGGACTTTATGTTGGGTGATGACATTGAGTTATAGTCAATAAACATGATGAACTTTACCAATCCTAATAGGTTCTCCCATAGATAGATTAGGTATCCTCTTTTGGGTGCTAGTAATGTTCATATTTACACTCACATAATGAACTATGTGACCCATCCTAAAACTTATTTACAACATAATCCTCCTCTTTTCTTAGAGGATCCTTTATCACTTAATTTCTTCAACATAGAGGAAAGGATCCTTCTACCATTTATAACCTCATGATTGGTGGTCAAATATAAGAACCTCATTCACCTACTCCTACATTCAATACTATATTTGGTGGTACCACTTTACTTACTTATCAACCTCTTCCTTTAATTTTGACTCCTTATTCCATGCCATCTTCTTATATAACCTCTTCTACCTCCATGCCTAGTATCTCAACTAACATGGTAGGTTATACATCTAGTGGTCCTCTCATAAGATCCACAATCCTTAATCCTTTCAATAGTTCATTGTTTATTACCCAAGGTAATCATGCTTCTAGTGCTTCTTCTTCTCAACCATTCACTAGTCCATCTTTTGCTACACAAGTAAATTTTTCCACTAGGGCCTCACATTATCATAATTCATCTCAAGCTCATATCAACACTAATAATGGTACCCAATCCACTAATAATAACAAAAATACCCATTATAATGCTTTTAATGTTAATCAAACACATCAAATTTTATTGCAAACTTTCAATTAAATTAATACCTTTCAATTGCATAACACAAATCAAATGAAGAGAATGAAAAAACACCTTATTAATATTCAATATCATTTATAACCAATGTCTTGGGGCACACATAACTAGAATGTTCCCCTCTTCAAGATTCTCAAGGCAATCTCATTATTCAACCTCCTTTAGTTAAAAAAAAAAACATCAAGCATTTACAAAATGAACCTCTTAACACTCAAATTATGAACATTGATATAGAATGTATAATACATACAATTTCTTATAATGTGTCAATCGATCCTACCCTTCACCTTAAAACATTTAGAAATATATACAAGGATTGGGTCAAATTAAACAACTTTACCACTACCAAGATCCTAGCCAAAACCCTCATAGGTGATGCCTTAGATTGGTACAATCAACTTAGAGCTCATTCCATTTCTAGTTTGGAGGACTTAATAAATTCTTTAGTGTAATAATTCCAAACTAGTGATCTTCTATAAAACACTTTAATCTATTTCATTAATTGTAAACAACATGAAAATGAAAATACTCAAGCCTTTGTTAAGAGATGGAAAAATTTGTCAAACAATTGTGAACATAACATGGGGATGATAATATTTTTCATCTCTTTACAAATTCTCTCTTTCCTAACTTACAATACTGAGTTCATACTCTCTCTTCACGTACATTGGAGGAGGTTATCAACAAAGCTAAAAGACATGATTTCTTGATGCATCAATTCAAGCCAAACCAACCTTCTGTGGGTCCTCGTATCTTACTCAAAAACAAAAACTATAATATAAATAATTATGGTGTTACTAATTCTTATGAAACCATTAGCAATGTTCAAGCTATCATTCCTAACCCTTCATTAGAACCAATTCCTTCTTCTCAATAATATGCCAATCCTCATTATTCTTCTCTAAATAACATCAATGTTCAGAAACATCTATCCTCTACTTAATTTCTTAAATGCCTACCTAGGCCTCTTCCATGAGAGCTTGACCCTACTCATCCTATGAAATATTGGTATGATCCTAACAAATTTTGTTGGTTTCATGCTAGTTGGGGTCATTCTCATGAGACTTGTAGACAACTTCATAATTTAGTTATGGATTTTATTCTTGGCCCTAATTTCAATCATGCTTCCATTATTTACAAGCATCAACAAGATTATGAAATTGATTTCAAGGATTATAAATCACATGATAAAACTCAAGCCTATAATCAAGCCAATGCTCATTTAGATATCTACAAAGATCCTTTACCTAATCATCAACCAATCCAAGATAATGAAGACAACTCTACCCCTTCCACCAATAATGTAGAAATTCTTGTTGAACCAAATTATAAAGAGAATGTGGTTACCATGACTAATATGGAAAGGATAGTGGCTTTCATTGATTCCTAATCTATCTACACTCCTTCATGTAAGACATACCATGTTATCCAAGATTCTTATCCAACTTAATTAAATGAGTTGGGGTAAGAATATCTTATCACTTTTGATGATTTAATTTTCAATTCCTTCTTAGATAATACATCCCATTTCATTTCTACCACTCTTCCATCATCTTCTAATACTAATGAAAACCAAGATTCTACTAAAACTTTGTCCAATTCTCAAAATCAACTTGAATAAACTAGTTCATCATCTCAACATGATTTACCACCTTATCCCAAACCTTCTCCTTCATATCAACATAAATTCCAATGTACTTTGGCTCCTCCTTTTGAGGACCTCCTTAACCACTACACAACTATATATAAAAACATTCTTATGGGTTATTATGAAAGGAAACCCATTGCAAAAATCATTAATCTCCCATCTTAGATTTCATTTCTTGAGCTTATGAGGACTTCACCACATCATAGAAACTATCTTATGAAACTCTTATTCAAGATGAATGTCCCTTATCCTCCTCTAGTAAAACAAGAGGCAAATTTATCTAGATCTGAAGATAATATATTACAACAATGTGAAGAGATGTCTATCAACATTGATGAAACTATAGACACTTCCCTTTCTCTATGATTTCATATATCATTTATGATTCTTGATGAGATTTTGCTTCATGCAGATGATCTGCACTTATTTATTAGCATCCAAATAGGTGATATCTAAGTTAATCATACATTGATTGATGAGGGTTATAGCATATTTTTTGCTTCTCTTGATTTCATTAAGACTCTTGGATATTCCTAATGCAATCTTAAATCTACATGAATCACATGCCAAGGATACAATATAATGCAAATGCCTCCTCTAGGTTGTATATGGATTCACATTATCATCCCACCTATCACCATCTATGTGAAGGTGATGATATTTAACTTCTCTCTTTCTTAAAACATCTTGCTTGGTAGGTCATGGACTCACTAAATGAGAGCTATTGCTTCTTCTACCTACCAATGTGTTAAATTCCCTCATAATGGAGCCATTTATAGGATTCAAGGTGATACTAACCTTTTGAATTTATAACAATTCCAAAATTATGGTGTCTTCAAGATTCCTACTCTTAAGCATTTTCCAAGCATTCCATTCCATAAGTCTCAATGTCTCAACTTTCCCATCAACTCAACCCAAGGTTAAAGTGGGCATCCCGAGCTCATTGTTAACATTCCTCCTAATATCTTATATTTTTATGATGATGAGTTTGATGAGATTAACTTAAAGATAAAACTTTTGATCTCTCATCTCATCTCATCTCATCTCATCTCGCAGCTTTCTATTTCCTTGAAACCTCATTGTTGCAAGCCTCCTTGTAATGACATTCCCATAGTCTTGACCAAGACTAGGCATTCTATTCACCATGCTTCATAAAATGACAAGGTTATCCCTATATGTGTCATTGATATTTACACCCTAGATTATGATAATGGTTTTTCCTTAGATTATCTATTGTTAGGTGGTCTTGTATAGGCCTGTGATGCTGCGATTATACATTATTGTTCTTCTTTACTTGAGTCTTTTCATGCATCTAATCATTTTCATTCACTTATATTTATTGATTTTTATATAGTTCCCCTTTATCATTAGGTAGAGATGGTGCTAACACCTCTAATTTATAAGGATCCACATAGGACTATGCTCATAGATCATGCTATGACCAAGCCTTACCATTTTACTAGGTACCTTGACCCTCATAACTGGCTTGCCCCTAAGGTTAGTGAAAATCTCCTTAGACATTATGTAGATCCCACCCATCCTTCAGTAGAGCCCACTGTAGTTGAGCCTCTTATCACTCCTACTATAGTTAATCCCATTTCCATTCCTACTATGGCTAAGCCTACCCCTATTTTTGATGCTATTGCTCCTTCCATTAAGCCTAATTTCATTCCTTCCTCATCATCACCCTCTCTTAGTGATGGTTTGCTTCCATTACCTAAGATGGATCCTCTACCCACCAAATGGGATGATTAGTGCTCTCTAGCTTCTTCCACTCCTATTATACCTCCTTATATGAGTGCTTCTTCTAAACCCACTCACAAGCATATTTGTTACTTCCATAGGATAGGTAATCATTATTTCACCCATTGTTGTAAGTTGTAATAATATATTGATACCTTGCATCCTTCTTCCTCATCATCAAACAAATCCATACCTCCCTTTAATCTACTTATTGAGTACATGCCTAAGTATGGTGAGGTATATTGTCTATGGCATCTGTGTGGCACCCATCATACTGATTGTTATCTCATCCTATAATAAAATCTCAAAGATCATCTTATAGCCATTCCCAAACCTTCTTATATTCCTACCATAGGTCATTCTCACAAGAAGGATTCTTATTCTCCTCCCATAACTCCATATGTAGTGGTTATATCCCCTCTTATGGTCCGTTCACCACCTTTTATGCCACCACCTATGATTCCTTCACTTATAGACCTTCCCTCACCCATGTATTTTTTTTAGTTGGTGATTCCTACATCTCTATTAGATCCAACTCCCATGAATTTTCCTCCTAAACATGATCCATCAAGTATTCTTACTTTTTCACTTAAGGAGATTAGAAGTATTTTCCTAGTATTCATTGAAGATCGATGAAACTTTAGTAGTAGTGTATATCTAGCTTCATAGAGACTTATTAGATGTATTGGATAATGTGTGTGGATATATTTACCAATATTTATGAGAACATGCATGGTTATTTCATATTTATATTTGATTGAACATGTGCTCCAATCTTATTTCTATCTGTTATATCATTTGACACTGTGTCAAATTTCTACTTATCTTATATCATGATCTTACTTGTACTATATCTTGCTTATATTATCATTTATATTCACACATGGTTGTCTTTTATTTTTTATTTCCCTTTTTCCCTAGATTTTTTCTTAAAACTCTCTTTCTTGTATATTTTTGATTGTTTTTCTTTCTTATCCCTCCTTTTCATAGATAATTTGTCATGGTGACTTGGTTATACAAACCCAATCTTCACAGTAGACTGATAGATCTATAAGGGGTTTTAAAAAATAGGGAACATGTCATGAGAAAGTTGGTATATTTTAATTTTCCTTATACCAATCTACCTTCATGATTTTATCTTAGTAGCACACTTATTTTCCTACAAATCTTTGTGTCTATAGTGAACATGTTTCCTTTGTACATAGATGACCATTAGTCACTTAGTGTCTTCTCATGTCCTTAGTATGCCTCTTGTATCCTAAGGTATTTTCATAAGATGCCTAAGTCTTGATTTTTATATTCCCTTTTTCACTCCTTATATCCTTTATATTTCCTCTTGAGAAATACTGTTCAGTCTACTAATCACTCCCCTTGGGATTTAATTTGATAGTTGTATTGTAAGACCATGGATAGGACCCGAGCATCCTCAAAAATTACCATATTTTCTTTCCTATTACTAGAATATTTGATTACCTATTTTCTCCTATTTATTCCACCCTAGTGGTGTTATCTTTTTTGAGTTTTAGTGTAAGACCATGGATAGGACCTGACCCTCACAAAAGTTTCCAATACCCAAGTCACCATCCAAATTACACATGTTAAATTTGAGATAATATTCAATTGATTATGAATTTACATGTCATTTTACATGATTACCATCTTGATTTAGTATGTTTTATTCTCACTCTATTTTTATTTCACCTTTTTATCTTCTCATTTCTTGAAATTTTCATACTTCCTAGCTTGAATTAGTATGACCAATTTAAGACCAAAATTTTTTAATTTTTTTTTATTTCATACTTTCCAACATGATTTAGTATGATTGATTGACTTAAATAATTTTTTTTTAAAATCTCATTTATGCACTTTTACATACCTTTTATTTTATTACATTGATATCATACTTCTTAATGTGATATTAGTATGATTTTACTTATTTTAATTTGGTGTAAAAATCTTTCACATTAGTTTAAAAACAAATTCCTTTTTACCATCTTTTTTCACTATCTCTTAAATATTTATACTTAGTCATTTTATTGTTATTACACATTTTGCATCTTTAAATAGTGTGTAGTACATTTTTTTTCTTGATTATATTTTTACAAGTCCTTTTGCCTGTTTCTTTTTAACTATGCATATGTCCTACATAATGCTAGAAAAGAAACCACATCACATATATTTCCTATAAGCATATACAATAGAGTTAAATACGTGTTCTAGAAATAAATATATCCAAATCATCCATAAACACAACCATCATAATTATAACATACATAATTAACAACAATATGTAAAAATGGTCCATCATATATATAGATATATATCATAAAATTTGATACAACATATACAATCATATATAATGCTCCAACTCTATAGTTAGGCTCCATCCTATCTATCTTGTGGCCTTGCCACACTACCTACCAAGGCCTCAATCTAACTCCTACAAATAATACACTATAAGGAGGCCATCTGATATCTCAATCCCTCTACCTATCTTTATAGGTACACTACCTGTACCTATGAATCTTCTAGTTGGGTCCAATTTGGTCCAATTTTTTATCATCTATGCTATTATAGCTAGATACACAACTCTCTCATCTACCAAGTCTTTCCATGCCTATAGATCCCTTTTACCCATAATTATGGGTGGCTACATCCTCTCTTTACACTCATATCTACCTCACTGCCTCTCCAACTAATCTGAACTAGCTCACCTGAGCTGGGGTAGATGGTATACCTAAATCCTCTAATGTCATGGGGTTGTATGTCTATAGAGTCTCATCCAAGATGTCATGGAGGGTTACCCTCACCATGGAACCCCATCTATCCTCCTCATCCTCAGCTACACCTAAAAAGTCCCACTTGATGGATATTAGATCACTATTATATCTCAAAATATTTATCTATCTCTATTTCCAAAATAAAAACCTAAGTAATAATATTCAAGCACATTTTTTTTACCTATCTATGTCTCAGATACTATGGTCTCACCATTTGCATGACTGCTTAACATAGTCTTCCCATTTGAAAAACCTCATAACACCTCCTCTATAGGTTGCCTCCATATCTCAAACTCGACTATCATGGCTTATGTCATCTTAGCTTACATTTAAGTGGTCTCTTTGTCATCTCCTCTAGCTCACCTATGGGGTCATTCAAGATGGAAATAGTCTCCACTCTCTCTTACTCCTCTTGCCTCCATCGATGCTATGTCCTTAGTGGTCACTAATAATCTCACTATGGAGTTGGTAATGATACATCTAATATCTCTACCTCTATATTCCTATCCTCCTACTTAGCTCCTCATTATGCTAGACCAATCCATGGTTACTCTCAACATGGACTCAGTATCAGCCTCACCACTAGTATCCCCAATCCTCTCCTCCCCATGACTCCCTCACATGCTAAGCCCATTACTCAAGCATTAGTATTGGTGTCATTAGATGAGGTAAGCCCATTTTCTCTAGCACCCATGCCACTGGATGTGGCTCTTTCCACTATAAATAGTGTTTGATAACCTCTATCCTCATTATTGCTAATGAAACTATGTCCCAACTCACCCACGTAGCTATGATGTCTCCATATGGCTTTCACATAATATCTGTACATCTCACTAATTATAACACTGGTATATGGGGCATAACCCATTCTACCTAGTATTCTCTCCATCTCTACACTTAAGGAAACCTATCATCAACCACATGGGGCAACCCAATCAATTAGTATATAGGAAACCTCTCATATATCCAAGTTTTTAGTAATATGATCAGTCCCATGGTCTTTTACCCTCTAACTAGCATTTCATATAGATCATGTATAAGTTGGACCTATATGACATAGCCTAGATCATATAGAACTCGATCCTCTAAGATCATCCTACTCAAGGCTACCATGAACAATGGTACCTTACCATTTGACTTGTGACATAACACCCACTGTGTCACAAGGCCTATCACAACCTTTTAGATGTCTAGAATATATGATGTATAGACATCAAACATGTTAACTCTCTTGCTTGGTAATATCATCTCTAAGCTTATAGGTCAGATGAATATGGCTCTCCTCTCCTTTATGCTATGTGGTATTGCTATGGTCACCTATGCTTTTACCATAGTAGCCCTGGATGGAGTGGAAATCCTCTAGCATGATAACCACCTCTATTTTATACCAATACACCTTCCATTTGAAGGTGTTATTTAATCATTCATATAAACTAAGGAACATGGCTAATAAATCTGCACTAAGGGCGATCTGACACATATCAGCTATTACACCTAGACCTATAGATCCTAGTCTAGCCCTATCTCCATTTGAAAACCTATCTAACAAGTTCTATAACTATGTTACATCAATAAGTATCCAAAATATCTATCATACTTGCACCCAAGAAACAATAAAGGATATATCAGTTCCTCCATGTCATGTATAGTCACCATACATTCTTTTTAATTTAAAAAAGACTAAATTACTTTATTTTAGTCATTTGAACCTATTTTTAGCATGCTTGGTCCTTCTTGAACTTACTTGGTCATTTCAGGCCATTCTAGCCCTCTTTCAACCTTTTGTACTCTTTTCCATATCATTCCATCTCTTTGGCCAAACTAGTTTGACCAAGATTTTCCTATTTCTTTTTCTTGGTTGACTCTAAAATCTAAGACAACCCCCTTCTCTTCCCCTCCCTAGTGATGAGTTTCCATTTTGGACCTTTTGGACCACCTATCAACTTCAAAATAGGCCATCAACTTGAAAAATGTACAGGTTTGACCCATACCTACTAGGCCAACACTGTGGATTCTCCTCATTTCTAGCCCACTAGGTCAACTAGGTCAATCCCATGCTTTTTACTTGTTGACCCCTTGTATTTTCCCAGAAAAGTGTAATTTTCTTACTTTCTTCTTAAACCCTCTAAACCCATTTTCCATCTTCCTATTTTCTACCCCTATAATCTATTTTTTTTTCATTTTGACATATAAAAATGCTTTAAATAAAATTTTACTAAAACTACACTTAATTCACTAAAAATTTCAAAAATTGGTTTGAGATTCATAATTGCATACCTGTAGTGCACCTATTACCACCTCTGGAGCTCCTCCTCACCTAGTATGTTGTCTCCTCACCATCCTAGCTCATTTTTGTCTCTAGAGCTCTTTTCCCCCTTTCTCACAAATCAAAATAACAAATGGATTGTCTTTTTACCTATTTAAAAACACTTTTACAAATTCAAATCTTTCAATTATTTTTTAGCAAATTAATTATTTTATTTATATCTTTGTTTCTACTCATCTCTTTTACAAATCATAAAATTTTTTAGATTCATGATGACATAGAGAATATTTTACAATACCATATGCCTATATTCCAATCTTTAAGATTTTTGGCTATTTTTTGCACTAAATTCTACAACTTCATCTAGTGTTCTCTACATTGGACACCTTCACATTTATTACAATCCACTTCTTTATCTATGACACTAAGGTAAGTTAAAGGTATGTGTTTTTTAATTTAGTGCTCTAATTTATCTTATTTACTACTTACTACACTTTAATTAGCATCAACATTGTGTGTTATCATGTTCTATCCCTAAAAACATCCCATGTTGTACTTACATGACATGTGATAAGCTTCAAGTGGAGCATATATATACACATATTTTCAAACTTTTATTGATTACTGACACTTTATTTCTAGAAAGAACCTATCAAGTCTCAATCTCTCTAAGTATATGCCTAAATGGGTGCACTAGGAAAGGGGTGGGTAGACCATTGGTGCCTCATAAGATTATTGTCCCTTTTTCCACTTACGATCTACACACTTGTCTCCTAAAACAATTTACCCTAAGCTTATTCTCCTCAGTCTTACCAATTCCTCTTAGTTGTCATGCCTTATCCATATTTTTCTTGCCTTAACTTATTTTTGGTTAGTCAACTATACTAGGTCGATTGGGTTGATGTAGTATAGTTTAGGGGATTTTTTCACTTTCTTAGCTTGTTATCCTTTTGACTGACCTAGATTATACATAGTGAATTATACACAAAAACACACTAGGTTGACTTTGCACAACCAATGTTTATGGGACGATTTAGGGAAATATCTACATATATATATATATATATATATATATATATATATATATATATATATATATATATATATATATATATATATATATATATATATATATATATATATATATATATATATATATATATATATATAAGTTCATTTCCTACCATTTCATAATATAATAATTAATAGCGAAGAAGTGCAAATGAGTATTTACTTATTAACCATTCTACTTGAAGAATAAAGCTTGGGGTTCTATACTTTATTTGGAGATACATATCTTGTCTTATGGAAAAGTCTTTTGGATGCTTAGATAGGTTGTGTATCCTAAATCTAATTTATGTTCATTATCCTTACATACCACAAATATCTCTTACAAATCACCTTGGCCTAGGGAGAGATTGAGGTTCAGCAGGTTCATCTTGAAAGGTAAGTATTACTAACTTTATTTATCATTTGTAAGAGTATATAGATAATGTATTTATATTCTTATCCTATGTATTAGGATTTTTTATACATTAACATGAGTATATGTCTTCTAATACATGTTTAGTTTAATTATTTTATTATTTCTAACTTGCACTTTGTGACACAAGCTTTGGTGTGCACTAGATTAGATTTACTTTATTATTATTAAAATAGGTGAATGTTTTAAACCTTAGGAATCCATTAGGGTTGTTTTATGATTATGTTAGACTATAGGATTTAGAACCCTTCCTAGCATGATATATTTTGAAAAGTGATTCCATAATTGGGTTTAGTGAATCCATATATTGGTCATGCTCCCTCTTAATAAGTGTATCTCAATCAGAACAAAGGGCTCTTCTTTGATCCATTATTGATTTATAGACATGATGCATTTATGATTTCATATAAAGGGCTCCTAATAAATTTAACCAGGTGATGTACCAAATTTAAATGAGAATTCACACAAGTATGAAATATACACTAAAGAAGCATAAGACAGTACTAGATCACATAATCTCACAAAACTAGATAGTTGCATAAGTGTTTCATAAACTAGGTTTAAGAAGCAATGAATGAAGGTGAAGAGGAGTTATAAGACTCATCGAGAGCTTGTATCAATGATAGAAAGAACACTAACTTAGACCTACAACTAACTTAAAGACACCTATAAATGAGAAAGAAAGGACAATGGGAATGGAAGATTTTCCTTCACAATGCCATCATGCACAAGCTTTGCTAAACACAATTCAAATGGGAGAGATAGGTAAATAAAGACTTTATTGATTTGAGAGGTCTTTCATACAATTTTTTGACAAGGTTTAGCCTTATCAAATGAGAGTCTCTACTCTTCTAGAATTGAGAGAATTTTTTTTTATCAAAACTCTTAGAGACACTTTTTTAAATGGAAAATAATGAGAGATATAGGAGAAAGGGGAGAGAGAGGGGGAACATACCATCTAAGATCATTAAATGAGCTACCACCATATTTTACTGAATGTTCCATTATATTTGATAAAATCAACACTAGTTCTCTATTGACAATCTATCTTTCATTTGTCCTAATAGCCTCCAAATCTTCTCATTAGTCAATCAACACACTAGAGGAAAAAAGTTTGTTGAAGATGATGAGTCATGATCTTGCTATGAAGGAAAACCCTATAGTCCCTAAAAATTTAATTAATGCTATAACTAATTTCTCCAATCCCCAAATCCATTTTCTTTGATATTATACACCATATCCACTTGCTTTCATTATGAGGAAAAAGTACTTATATCCATGGACTTGAGAGAGGCATGCCTATGTATTCTTAAGCATCTGCACTTACATGTTTGTCAAATCTATGACCATGTTGAAGGACAAAAACACTTTTCCATAGTCACACATCTATCCCTAATTAAAATCAAGATCATAGGTCTTTACTATAAATTGAAAACATATCCAATTATTGGTTTTTCTATAGTTAATGTGTCAATGAGGATTATTTATTGAGCCATATTAGGTCTAAACAAACCTATTTATTGAGCCATACTAATCTTCCTCTCTTACCAACATTTGGTTATAACTTGAATACCCATCTAAAATGGAAAAATGTTTTGAACCAACAACTATCTAAAGGATTTTATACATTTATGGTAAGGGGTAGTGATCCTTCAAAGAGACCCTATTCAGATCCTTGAAGTCAACACTCAATTTGATTTCCCCATTCTTCCTTATAGGTACACAATTGGCTACCCATGAGGATTGCTTGATGGGAAAGATGATCTTGGATTCAATAAATTTGGTTAATTATTTCCTCATAATATCTTCTATTTTGGGATTTATAGGCCTCTACTTCTACTTGACAGGCTTGGCATTAGCCTCTAGTTCTATAGTGTGTTGGGTTAGCTTAGGATCAAAGCCTCTCAAGTCACTATATTCCCAAGCAAATATGTCTACATATTATTTATAGAGTTATATGAAATCATGCCTCTCAACTTTAGTGCTTACTTTACCAATCTTGAGGAGCTTATCCTTGAAGATAAATACTATTTTATAGTTTTCTTCACTTTTTTACATTACTACCTTATCTTTTCTCATATGATATCCCTCATGGAAAATACCTTAAAGGGTGATAATACCTTTAGTAAGCTTTTTAGATCTCAACTAAATATTTTCTCCTCATACTAGTGTTGAAACTTTTATTGGTTTATGGAGGAGAACTTTGCTTCCTACTATAAGAAATAGGCAATTTTCTTGTCATTCTAAAATACCTACTAATGAGATTCATTATTTTACACTTATGGTATCACCACCACTTTGACATGTGGCTATACCTTGGTCTTTTTTTAACTCATTTGGGATATCAAATTGAGATTCTATAATATATAACCTATCAGCATGTTGATTCAAGTTCCTTGACACTACTTAGATGTTGAAAGCCTTGAAATACTCAATTAGGTCCCACACTATATGTTTTTAAGACTTCATCAAAGGGTTCTTGGTGATATTATATCCTCTAAATTTGTTTACTATTAGCTCACTATAGCCATAAACTTGCAACTAATTGATCCCTCTCTTATTATCCCATTGAAGGCCATGGATAAGGTCCTCATACTCTATTGCATTACAAGAGATACTCAATTAGAAATTGTAATAAGAGAAATACTTATCATTGGAGGGGGATACTAGAATTTCACCTATACCCACTCCATGTTTTCTCCATGAACCATCAAATAACAATTTCCATAAGCCATTAGGATCTTCTTGAGGTCTAATGAGGGATGGTATGTACTAATTCTCTTCATGTAAGAAGTAGAAACCTAGGTTTCTATCCTTAAAACCTTCGAAGGGATCAACCAAATTATTTTCATTTCATAGTTCATCCAAGAACATGTCTAGTATCTCCTTAAGATGAGTTTTTAATTCTTAACCAATCAAGGATAGTGTAATTGAGGTTTATGCTATTTGGCCCATAAGGATCTATGTGGAATTGTGAAATGGGATCAACCTTAATAGATAGCTTGGTTCCATATCTTATTTTTAATGTCATGTATGCCCAATTTACTACAAGATAACCTCCAATATTTTTAGTGAATTTCATGAATAGGCATAGGGAAAAATTAGAAGGTACATCTAGGATCAACACATCTTGAACCAATGAGACACTAGGATAAGAATGTAGGGTTAATTTGAGGTCTTTGAAGATATCATATGGCTTGGTGCAAGAGCCATCAAGTTTTAGAACTCCTTTAGATTGGGGTTCAAATTTTAGACCAAGTTGATTAGCTATGGACTTTGGCATTATTAAGGTGCTGGCCCAACTATCTTATAATCAATTGTGCATTAAGAGTCACCAATGATTATTTAAATTTCGAAGGGAGGATGTTTGAATACATTACCTATTTATCTTTCATTTGGTCCTTTGGTTGTATTGGTGAGAACCAAATTTTCCTTGACTGGTGGTTCCTTCTTAGGAACTTTGATCCTTGACAACCCTTCTTAGAGGATGTATACCTAACCAGTCATGGAGAGTTTATCCTACATTCACACACTCACATTAGACCTTTTCATGTATTCCACAATGTTGAATGGTGAACCATCAACCTTTGGTTGTGATTTGGGAGCTAAAACTGCACCTTGAGTTTATGAGTTTTAGGGAATAAAGGCATTCCCTTGATTTTGATTCCTTAAAGCTATTAGAACCTTTGTAGTAGTAGTATGTTATTTTGGATTTGATATTGAAGGAGTATTACTAGGAAAATATTTGAATACTTCCTAATTACCATACATGTTCCTTTTTTTAACCTTGTATTTATTGCCACTAGAATGTATGTATAGATAGAACTAGCCTACTAATTGAATGCATAACACTATTCTTGATCATAATTCACCATTGTATCACCCAAATATATTGGTCCTTGATCAAGGATTTTACCTTATTGAGGCTCTTCTATTTTTGTCATCATGGGTACCTCTATGCTTTGAGCCATAAGAGCTTGATTGTACCCATAATTAGCAACCTGCTACCATTGATCATTGAAATCTTAGTTGAAGTCAGTGTTTGGGATAATGAATTTCCCAAAAGACTGATTCTAAGGCATGGTACCCTTAGTTTTTTGAGAAATATTATTTTTAACTAGGACCAAAGTGTTGGAAGTGCTTGTAACATTTGGATTATAGTTGTTTTTTCTAATAGAGTTAGGTTGCCCTTGTCCTTAGTTTTGACCTTGGCCTTGGCCGTGGAAGCTTATTTTGTAAGGTGGTCTATTTGATTGATAAGATTTATTCTAAGGTTGATATGAGGCTTTGTAAGACCTATTTAAAGTTTTTTTCCTCTTAACATTCACTAGTTCATTTCCTAAAGACTAGAACATGCTCTTAAGCTCTTGAAAGTTTTTGTGTTCTTGGGAATCACTAGATTGACTAGTAAAATCCTTTTCTTGCTTATGTGAAGGTATAGAAGAAATTTTAAACATATGAGGAATGACATCAAGGGGAGGAATAGAAATAGGGTCTGATCTCAGGGAACAAAGGCTTTGGTGGTCTAGGTGTAAGATTGCCAGCCTGCACCAGACAATTTTTTTCTTTGATTGCCACCTCATATGCATTTGGCAATGTGTTTCTTCCCATGGATTGGATAATTAATACAATGTCACTATTTAGGGCCTTTAAATAGTATAAGAATGAATAGTTAGGTGTATACCTAAAAAGACTAGGATTCTATCCCAAGTCTTTTGGAACCTTGTATTGAAGTCTTACATGAATTCATGAGGGGCCCTTTTTATTGTAGTTAACTACTCTACAAGTGATAGATGGTCACTTTTATCTTTAAATATTTTACATAATGCCTCTCTTAATGTTACCATGATGTAATAAAGTTAGCTACAAGTATTTTATACTAGTTTAAGGCTTTACCTTTGAGAGAGATGGCTAATAACTTAATTTCTACTTTTTCTTCATTAACATTATGAATATTTAAAAAATCAGCTACATCCATGAGGTGCTCAAAAAGGGTTTTAGCTTGGTCTCTAGTAAAATAAGGGACACTTTTAAGAGTTGATACTATAATATGATCATATTGAGGGAGGTCTAGAGGAATTTGGCCATTAAAAGCCATAAAGGAAAAAGATTTAGGGGCTACCATGGCTATAAAAGGGTTTAACAAAGATCTTCTTGCAGTGGTAGGCCTTATAATTGACTTAGTAATAAAGTTACCTTTATATGGTTGTGTATGAGAAAATATTAATCTCTTTACTAATTTTAAACATAATTCAATGAATTAAAAGGGAATACCTATAGAATCCAACCTTGTAGTCACTAATCTACTACTAGAATATTGAATGTTCTTTTGGAGTTGCCAGATACTATTGTTTGAAAGCTATAACTGCAACAAATTGATCAAACTAACATAAAATTTTAACCAATATTCCTTGAATTGTGTCCCACTAGGCATGTTATAAACTATTTTAAACTCAATTTACACCATTGGAGAGGGTTATTAAAGTTCTCTCCAATTGAGCCACACTATTGGAGCAAACCTAGGTTGTGGGTCTCCTATGGTGTGGTTGAATCTCCAGAGAAGGCCATATTACTCTTGATGGATCACCTATACTAATGTTTGCTCTAAGAAAAGATTTATAAAATAGGAAAGGGATCCTAAGAAAGTTAACCAAGTGATGCAAAAAAATTAAATGAGAACTCACATAAGCATGAAATATACACTAAAGAAGCATAATACAGTACTAGCTCATACAATCTCACAAAACTAACTAGTTACATACATGTTTCATAAACTAGGTTTAAGAATTAATGAATGAAGGCAAAGAGGAGTTCTAAGACTCATTGAAATCTTGAATTAATGATATAAATAACACTAACTTAGAACTGAAACTAACTTAAAGATACCTATAAATGAGTAAGAAAGAAGGAAAATGGGCATGGAAGTTTCTCCTTCATAATGCCATCATGCACAAGCTTTGATACACATAATTCAAATGGGAGAGATAGGTAAAGAAATTATTTATTTATTCAAGAGGTATTTCATATAAATTTTAATAGGGTCTAGCCTTATCAAATGAGAGTCTCTGGTCTTCTAGAATTAAGAGATATTTTTTAATCAAAAGTCTGAGAGAGCCTTTTTTAAATGGAAAAGAATGAGAGATATAGGAGAAAGGGGAGAGAGATAGGGAACACACCATTTGAGATCATTAAATTAGTTACCACCATATTTTAATGAATGCTCCACCATATTTTGATCAAATCAACACTAGTTCTCTATCGATAAGGTATCTTTATTTTGTCCCAATAGCCTTCAAATATTTTCATTGTCGAGAAACACACTAGAGGATAAGAGTTTGCCAAAGGTGATGAGTTATGATCTTATTATGAAGGAAACCCCTATAGTCCTTAAAGTTTTAATCAATGCTCTAACTACTTTCTCCAATCCTGAAATCCCTTTTCTTTGATCTTTTATCCATCTCCACTTTATTTCATTATGAAGACAAAGTCCTGATATCTATGGACTAGACAGAGCCATGCCTAAGTATGCTTAAGTGGTTGTAAGTAAATGTTTTTCAGATCTATGACCATGTCAAAAGACAAAAACACTTTTCCATAATCACACTTTTGCCCCTACATAGGTCTTTAATATAGATTGAAAACCAATCCAATTATTGGTTTTCCTATAGTGAATATGTCAATGAATAGCTTAATAAATGCATAGCTTATTTATTAAATCATATTAGGTATAAATAGACCTATTATACCTATAAAATTTTTGGAAGCTAAGGACTTATCATACATAACATCAAAAATGTAATAAAATTGAGTCTACATGCTCTGTATCCTTCAATAGAGGCCTTGATTGAGATTCAATGGCATCCTTTGAAATATTTATCTTGGTTTGACCTTAGGTTGCATTTTCTTTCCATTTAAGTCTCTATCTTTAAAATTTTAACAATGACTATTGATTTTGATCTTATACTTCTCAAATTATGCCATCTATCAACTCCCCATTTGTTCCATGGATACGCTGACTCTTTGACCTCTCACTTTCCATTGATCTTCCTTTTATACATTAGATCACACACCATTGATTTACTTGGTAGATAGCATGGTAATGACACTTGTTAATTGTGAATTTTTATTCAATATTCACTAATTTTTTGACCTCTTACTTTTCATTGATGTTCTTTTTTATGCTTAATCACACACCATTGATTAGCTTAGACCAACTGGCTTTGTTAGTCGCCACACACCATTATATATTTGTTCATGTACCTAATATATTGAAACTTATCATAAATTCATTAAATCTTAGTTGTAATGACCATTTTTCTTGATGCTAACCATTGATCTATGAATTCATGATTGAATGTGCATTGTTGGATCTTTAGGACAAACCAACTCATTAGATCACCCAATTGCCATTTGATAATGAATCGATCTCTCATAATATTGAAACTTGTTAGCCACATGTTTATCCTTAAAAAAATTTAAATTAAAAAAATTATTTACCATGGCTTAAATTTGACATCTGCGTGGATGCCCCACTTTGCAAGTTCAACTTTGGAAGTTTATATCTTGAGATAGAGAATTAATCAAGACATGAAATTTGCATAGGATGTTTATGGGAAAAAAATAATCATTTCCATTAATTCCTTTGGATTTGGTTTATCTCTCAAGTACATTTATAAAATTTTCAACTAGACTAACCTATTTGTCCTTGCATGATGTGCTTGTGATGGTCTGGTTCTTCTAGACTTGTGCAAGAAACTATTGTCTCTTTAGAAGGCTTGAATGAAATTCTAAGACTTTGTGTGCCCTAATTCATTCCTTTGAATGCTTGAAACACTATGAGAAACTACTATTATTTTTCACTTTGCAATCCTAGACCTCTTTCCAAGATTTTGGTCCACTCATTCTATCTAGTACTCTACTCATTTGTTAAAACCATTTCTAAGCAAAATATTCTTATGTGGGACAAATTTGGCCAATAGTGAAATTTTTTCTCATTACATGTTACTTATGATTCTTGTTATGTTATTTTATGGTTTATTTTTAATAATTCCATATTTATTCTTTTCTTATTTATTATCTTGTTCTTTTTCATGATTGTTCGCTATCTCATCTCTATAAACACACATATTTGTTATTATGACTTGGTTATACAAACCTTAATCCCTTTAGTCCTTCCTTCTTCACCATGTGATTAGTTAACAAAAATTTCATCTCATTATAATATCATTTTATTGGTCCACTTTGGATCTCCCCTTATTCCCCCTTTTCCCTTTTGTAAACTAAGCATACACATGGTTGAGACTTGAGATAACATGTTAGTTTGGAATTAAGCCTAAGTGTTTTAGTCAATATTATCTTTGGATACCTATTACACTATAGAAAAATCCTAAATCTCATTCATGTGTATCACTATATATCTCATGATTTTTCATTCTAAGTCCATATGGAGGAGGAATCACAAAATCCATAAAACTATGCAAAAGCTAAATCATTTAACAAAAGACAATGATATAAAAGGCAAAATTCAAAATTATCAAAAGTCAAATCATACTAAAAAATGTGATTCTAAGCACATCTCATTTTTATAATTGAATCTTAAACCCCACTCAAGGTCCATTGGGGTGTGTTAGGCCATTAGATTAGAAAAGGATAATAAAAACATATTTTAATGCTACCTACTTTATCATGCAAGTACCCAATCTTTGCAGTAGACTGACAAATCTATAAGGAGTCCTAAAGAATAGGGAACACATTAGGGGAAGGTAAGTCCATTTTAGTTTTCTTGTTCAAAAAAGCCCATATGAGTTGATTTTAGTACCACACTTATTTGTCTACACATCTTTATGTCTATAACGAATACTTATCCTCTGTATATTGATGGTCACTAGTCACTTAGTGTCTTCTCATGTCTTTAGTGTGCCTCAAGTATCTTAAGCTATTCTTACAAGACACCTATGTTATGATTATTACATTATCTTTTTCATTCCCAAAAAACCTATTATTTCCCCTTGAGAAATATTTTTTTATTTACTGATCACTCCCCTAGGTATTCTATTTATGAGTTGCATTGTAAGACCATGTATAGGACCTGAACTTCCTCACAAATTAATTTTTTTTTTCACATTATAATTCCAAGAATCCCCTTTTACCATATTTTCATATTATTTACACCCCATTGGTGATCACTTTATGAGTTGAAGTGTAATACCATGGATAAGACCTGACCTACCTCACAAAAGTTTTCAATATCCAAATCACCATGAAATTACATGTTCCAAATATGAGATGAGATGTGATTTATTATGAGTTGCATGTAATTGACATGTTTCCAATCTTTATTTAGTATGTATTATTCTTAGTTCATTAATATTTCAATTTTATCTTCTTATTTTCTAATTTCATGTAAGAATCCAACCTTTTTTCTTAAGTTTTTCATACTTCGCAACTTGAATTAATGTGATTAATTTAAAACCATTTACCAATTTTGTTTCTCTTTTATTTACTATGATTGATTGACTTAATCTATTTGTTTTTATACCATTTTTATTTCATGGGGTTTTCATCTTATAAAATTATTTTCATACTTACCAACGTGATTTAGTGTGATTTTTCTTGTTTTATTTTGGTGTTATTCTTTATCATGGTTTAAAAACAAAAATTTTCCCTCTTGTTTACCAAGTTTTTGGTTTATTGTACTTATTCATAGTTTTTCATTACACATTTCCAAATGAGAAATAATGTGTAGTGAATTTATTTTTGATTAATTATACTTTTCCAAGTCCTTTTTGCCTATTTATTTTTAACCATGCATGTGTACTACTTAAATGCTAGCAAAGAAAACACAACACATATATTTACTATAGCATATACAACACAAACAACATAAATGTGATATAAACAAATATATCCATACATCTATAATGACAAACACAACATAACACATAAGATCAACATCCAACTGTCAAAACAACATATCTTTATATATATCACATGTTTTTACAAAATATAAAAAAACATTGCTCTATCTCTAAGGTTGGGCTTTATCAAGTCTATCTCATGGCCTAGACACACTACCCATAGATTATTTAGACTATCCACTCTAAATAGTATGTTATAATGAGGAATTCTAAGATTTCAAGCTTGCTACCTATCCCAACTAAATAGTGGTAGTAAAGTTCATGGCTCTCTCCTAAGCTAAGGCCTATCATGCATATGCCTCTCTTATTCCCAACTTTGATGGTGATTTTATCCCATCTCTATGTTCCTATAGTTTCCTTGTAGCCTCCCCTACTAGTTTGAACCAACTCACTTGAGCTGGGGTAGATAGTACCATGGGATCATCCAATGTGGTAGGGTTGTATGGTGTCAACACCCCATTTAGAATATCATGGTGTGTTCCCATCACTAGGGATCTCCATCTGACCTCCTCCTCATTTTTAGGATCTAAAATATTCAAACTAGATAGATATTAGATCACATATACATATAAAAATCTATCTATTTATAATCTATCACATACAACTAGAATTTTATATTAAATAATCAAAATTATAACATTTATTACCTATCCTAGTGTCACCAATCACCATCTCCTTGTCTACTTATCTACCAAGCATGATCTCTCCATCATCTCATCCCTTGAGTACCTCATCCATGGAATGTCTCTCAATCAAACCAAACCCTAGGGTCACCACCCATACAAGTCTCGAGCCTCACCTCAGTGGTACCTCTATAGACTAGCTCTACCTTGGATTGACTGATAGGTCATCCTAGATGACCACCCTAATACTCTCTCTTATCATTAGAATATCCATTGGTGGTATGACTTAGGTGGTTACTAATCCTACTATGGTACCTATGGCACTCCTAAATCCACATACATGCCCTTTGTAGCTACTGGTTGTCATGCTCAACCATTCCATGGCTCAATCCCTAGTCTCTTGACTAGCACTCCTCCTCCTCTCCACATTGGCTCTCTTGCATTCCAAACCCAAAATATAGGGACTACTATATGATCCACTAGGTGAGGGAGTCTTAACTATCCTAGCAATCATGCCATCAAATGTGGTTCTATCCATCAGGTGTAATGACTTGTGATCTATACTAATGTTAACCCTAGCACCACAATTGCCCAACTTGGCCAACTATCATAATATGTGTCTAAGGATTCCACATGATCTCTCCTTTTGTGATTTTATATAAAACTAGCATGTGGGGCATGGATTTCACCACCTGATCTTATCTCCATCTCAAAACCCAAGGAAACTAATCATCAACCACATGGGGTAACCTAGCTAGCTAATACATCAAGAACCTCTCATATATCTAAAAACTTAGTATTACCACTAATCCCATAGTCTTTTACCATCTGGATAACATCCCATACATATCATGCATGAGCTAAACCTAGATGATAGAACCCAAGTCATAGAGTTCCCATTAATCCAATATCAACTGACATAAGGGTATCAAATATAGTGGTACCTTATTTTCTAACTTGTGACACAACACTCATGCTATCATAAGCCCTATGACAGCCTTTTAGATATCCTAAATACATATAATATAGACATAAAAAATCATCCTCAATCCTAGGTAAATCTTATTTGAGCATGTTTCCCATCAAGCTAATGCTTGCCTCTCCTCCTAATCATCTAGTATCCCCATGATCAGTGGTGTCCCTCTATAAGAAGTCCAAGCAATGGATGGACATCCTCTAATGTGATACCAACCTCTATGGTTTCCCTATCTACCACCCATCTAAATGTATTGGTCAAATATCCCCAAGATCCCAAGAGTATGACCATTAGATCAAAACTCAATGGGACCCATCACATCTCTATGATTCATCCTAAGACTAACATGACCAATCTAGCTCTATCTAAATCTGTCAAGTGCTTCAATAAATTAGGTAGACATGAAACATCTACCAATCACTAAAATCTCCTTTGCATCTATAAAAATCAAGTAATAAAAGATGTATTATACCTCCATGTCACTCATAATAAAAATAAATTCTTTTAAAAATTCACAAAAATACATAAATTTGCCTTAATTTACTCCTTTTTGACCTAAATTGACCAATTTTCCACTTAATCAGCCATTTTAGTACTAAACCAACCACCATGTGTCTTAAAAGTACTTTATCAGCTAGTTTCCTTCATTTTAGTACTATATTAGCCAATTAGAAACATACTAAATTGACCCTATAGTACTAAGTTAGCCATTTGGACTTAAAACAACTAAGTTAGCCTTCTTTTTCTCCATATAGTACTAAGTTAGCCTTTTGACTTAACAAACTAAGTTGACTATGATGTACTATGTTGACCCTTTCCCTAAAAAACTAAATCAGCCACGACCTACAAGGTCGGCCATTTCAAAAGTTTATTTTCTACCTACTAGGTCGACTAGGTTGACCTTGTTCTTTCAAATATGATGACTCTTTGACATTTATTACTCTAACCCCTTTTAACCCAGTTCCCTGTTT
Organism: Torreya grandis; assembly: GCA_037957365.1. Taxonomy (NCBI): domain Eukaryota; kingdom Viridiplantae; phylum Streptophyta; class Pinopsida; order Cupressales; family Taxaceae; genus Torreya; species Torreya grandis. Next base: position 58,203 of record JARHVA010008999.1, read on the forward strand.
GACCCATAGTATCCCTAAAATTTTTCTAGGGTTCATATTGATATTTAAATTTGGCCTAATTAACAAATTTCTATAAAACACTCAATTTGAAATATAATTCTCAAAAAATTTGAAATTTTTAGTTTCTTACTTGTGCTGCACTCATTACAGCCACTACATGTCTTCCTCATCTCATCTCTCATCTCATCTCTCATCTCTTCACCATCTTGTATATTTTGAATTTTGATAGGTTTCTTAGATATACCTAATTTTTTGTAGAATATTCAACAATATAAAATGAATTATTTTTAATCCTATTTATAGTTACTATTCACAATTATTTGCCCTTCAAATATTTACTATCATATTCCTTGTTTTGATCATATATTTGTTTTTATTAATCATTTTTTAAATCGTAAAAAGTTTTGGAATCCTAATATCATAAAGAATATTTTCAAATATTATATTACTATATTTCAATTTTTTTTAAAACTCTTTTTACACTAATCTCTACACATTTGCCTAATGTTACTCACATTGGATGCCTTCACATCTCTCACATTTCATTCTTTATATAAAAAACTAATTTAAGTAAAGGAATGCATTTTTATAAATTTTCATTTCATTTATCTTATTTTATCTTTACTTCACTTTATTTAACATCAACATCATGTGTCATCATGTTTTATTCTTAAAGAATCATCCCTTATAGCACTTACGTGACACAAGATGAGATTAGAGTGGGGCATATGTATACACATACTATTTTCAAAATTTTATCAATTACTCACACTCTATCTTTCAATGGAACATCGAGTCTCAATCTCTCTGAGTGTATGCCTTAAGGGGTGCATCAAGAAATGGGTGGGCATAACATTAGTGCTTCATAAGATTATTTTCTCTTTTACCACCTACTATATACACACTTGTCTCCTAAAAACCATTCCCTAAGCTTTATATTTTTTACACTCTATCCTTTTACCACCTTTAGTATCCATTTTTATAACACAAAAAATATTTTGATAGTTTACATGACTATGTTGGCTATGTCGACCTTTACTCTTATTGACAAAATGTATTTAGGGTCTAGGTTGACAAAGGGCTGATCTATTCTATGACCTAGTGAGTTTTTGTCAATAATGATACTAGGTCGATCAGGTCAACCATGTTGGATAAAAATTTAAAAAGGGTTTAGGGATAAACCTAACTATATAAACATAATAATTTTTCCATTATTGAGAGGAATAATAACAATTAAGATATAATGTGCATCTTCTTATCCACCATTCTACTTGAGGAGAAAGATTAGGGTTTCATACTTTGGAGATATGGATCTTGTCTTGTGGATAAGTCTTTTAGCTGCATTGATGAGTTGTGTATCCTAGAGTTGATTTATCATTGTAATCCTTACACACCATAATAACCTCTTGTGAAGCACCTTGGCCAAGGGAGAGATTGAAGCTTGGTAGGTTCACCTTTAAATGTAAGTATTCCTAACTTTATTCCTCCTTTGTAAGATTATATATGCATTTGCACTTCTATTCCATGATTTAAGATTTTGTATACATTGATGTGAGTATATTTATTCTATGCATGTTTAATTTTGTTATTTATTCCCCCCCCCCCACCCCCACCAACATTGTGCCACAAGATTTGGTGAGCACTAGATTAGAATTTTATTTTACTTATTATTAGTATAGTGAATATGAAAACATAGGACTTAGTTAGGGTTATTGCATAGTTTTTCTTGACTAGAGGCTTTGGAATCCTCCCTAGTAATATTATTGTGGTAATATATCCATTAATTTGATCTAGCAGATTCATATTAGTCATTTTTATAATTATCTAATGCATCTCCAATTGGAAGTGAAATTAGGATCTATTTTCTTTGAAATAAGTTTGATTTGCGGATCTGATGTATTTCTAATTGCATACACATTTAAGATCGGATTTGGATTGTTGATAGGTGATCTTCAATGTGCATTCAAGTTTAGATTGGGATTGATTAATGAGGGTGAATTTAGATTCACACTCAAACTTGGATTTGGGTTAGAACTTTGGTTAACTAAAAGATTATTTCTCTTATTGGCTTTGAGGTTTGAAATCTCTTGGTTTATTTGATGGGCATGGGCTCTCATAAAAACCCATAGTTTTATTCGAATGATTCTCCATTGAGGATAGTTTTTCTTTATGAACTAATGACAACCTTCCTAGATTCTAAATAGCCTTATGATGCAGATTGATCTTAGATGGGTGATGATGACTCTCTTCTATCAAGTAAATAGTGTAGGTTTTGAACATCAAAACATGATGGAAGATTTTCCCATAAAATCAAGGCTTGGAGTAAAAATTAATTATTGTTGGATAATATGAGTTGAGTGAATATGGAAGGAGGTAATATTTCCCTAGGTCTACCTCAAACTTGATAATGTCCTTATTCTTCATTATCATGGATTTCATGGATTTTGACATGGTGTCCTTGATTTTATTGACTACCAAAGTGAAAGGGGTAATTTACAAAAGGCTTTTACCTTAACCTAGGATTATTCAACATAGCCATGTGCCTTATGATATGTGATATTTCTAAGAGAAAGGCTTTGACTAAAAAAAATTAAAAAGATACATATTTAACTCTAATAAAGTGAAAGACCAGAATGACTAAAAGAAAATTGATTGATAGTAAGGTACTTTGAGTTTTGAATTTAGGGCTATTTTTTTAAATTTTTAATCTTTAGATTATGAATTTATTTCTTGGTTTCAATACTCAATTTTATGTACTTTCAATCAAACAATTTCAGCACATGGTTTTCACAAGGAAGAAAATAAACAAATCCTACTTTAAAGACATATGCATTGTACAAATAAGGATATAACTAGGATGAAGGATTTGAAAAAATTTTAGGATTTGTGTGTTACTTTCTTATCTATTGTATAGTGTCAACCCAATATTTCAAAGTAATGAATATGGAGGAAGTGTCATTACCATAACCCACTAGACCCAGTTTCAAAGGTATGTGTAAAGTATCTTCTTAGTTTAACTATTAATCGATATATCAAAGTTGAATGGTAAAAAGGATCACCTAGTCATATGGTTTTTAAAATATTATATAAGGAGATTTATATAAATACCTTTAGGTATGTGAGGCCTAAAACCATTGAATAATCTAATTTAATAGATGCACACAAACGTATCTAGTTTGAATGTGCCCAACCCAACAATAAAATTTTGTTAGTTTGATGTCATAAAAATTAAACTTAAAGAAAAATGTTGAAACCCTAGGTATTTTAGCATGAAATACCCTCACATCATGGTATTATTTAAACATAACACTGATTAGGCCTTTGAAATAGTTGACATTTGATTTATATACACCACTAGTAAACAAAGTTTAGTCTACCACATGGTGGTGAAATTTATAGTTGATAGAGCCCCTAGAAAAGAGGAAAAAAGAAGACTTACACTCACCTCTAATTCTTAGGTATCATCACCAATGCGATTTTAAGAAAAGAGCATACATTCAAGTGGGTCTTAGGTAAAAAAAAATTATGAATGTTGTTTCTAAATTTTTGAGTATTGTCACCAATGTAACACCATATAAAATAATATACACAACAAGAGTCACACAAATAAATACTTGGAAAGTAAATTTAATTAACTCCAAAATTGAAAAATGATCTAAATTACTATAGAAAATGAGAATGCTGAAATGGAAAATGTTAAAAAACTTGAAATAAAAAGAAATGGTTAGCCTAAAAAAATATGAAACAAGAAAATAAAACAAAATTTGATTTAACTATCCTTCTTTGGTTTATCTTTGACTAACGATATGCAATAAAAAATTTAAAATTATTTTTATGGACAAAGGATCAAGGTGACCTATAAAAGTTAGCTAAAAAGGTGATAAAAGATGAAAAATGATAAAGGAATATTAACATTCTAGAAAGATTTAACTGTTACATAGTAAGACAAAACAATAGATTTGATAACAGTTAGAAAACTTAGAAAATAGAGATAAAATGAAAAAATATAAGCTTATAGAATGATTTCACTACTACCTATGCTGATTTCACTAAAGTTACACTTGATTTTACCAAAACTAGTTATGATTTTGCTAAAGTTAGCGATGATTTCACTATAGTTATTCATGATTTTTCTATAGTGAAAATATTTTTATTGTTCATCTAAAAGGCAAAAATAAAACACAAAAGTAGAAAAGACCAAAATAGAAGATTGATAATAGATAAAAATAGATAGAGAGACTTTGATAAAGTTGGAAAAATGTGAAAATAGACCTAAAAGTTACCAAAAAATGATTTTTCTACTAGCCTCAATGAATTTGATGAAGTTAGCTAAAATTTCTCTACTTTGCAAGAAAAAGGTTAAACTGAAAACTAAAACTACAAAATAGATTAAAATAGAAAATAAAGACTCGTAGAAAATAAAAAACTACAAAAAAACACAAAAATAGATAGGAACAATTTCATTACTTGATGTAATGATTTTATTGAATTATTCTATGAATTCACTATTACACAGGCATCCACACATCAAACCTAAAAACTTAGACAATAGACTTGCAACTATAAAAACACACTTCCAAAACCAATATTAATTGCAAGTGTAGAAATAAATTAATTAAAAATAATTTATTTATGATCCTAAATGTAACTATGATGTACATGATTTTAAAGATGAGGGAAGGTCCCATTGGGTGTTCCAAAATGTAAGTGTTATAGTTAGAGTGAAATCTAAATAAGAAATCAAATAATGAAATATAATCTAAACTAAAAGCTAAAATTCAAGATAGAGTAGAAAATGAAAGAATTCAATAAATTAAATAATACTTACAATCATGAATTATTCATCACCTTCCTCATTATGATCAAATACATATTTACTCTTGAATGCTAAATTTGGATGCTTAACTATTTTCCAAAGCAAAGATAATTGGATAGTGTTTTGGGTTGCAAAATGACTTTGATGGCTTTGATTCGCAATGACAATTTGATAACACTTCATTATCTTGAAGGTGGATGATTGAAAAGGATGGATTACACATCAATTTATAGTTTTATGGGAGATGAGATAAATAGTTGAGGATTATTTAAATTTAATAAATTATTTAAATATTCAATAATTGAATTTGAGTCTTCATCCATGAGAATGATGACTAATTTCATGTGTTGAGGAAAAAGGGGAGGTGGTTGTGTGGCTCACCAAGAATGGATCAAGTTAGCTGGTTGAGTCATCCAAGAGGTTGAAATTTTATCATATGACTCATAATGTGGTTAAGGAATTGGATGAAATGGTTGGATGCGCTAACACACAATTGAGACAAATGTGGAGGATGTCTAGGTGAGGTGTAAAATATGTATTTTTAATTAGTATTTTAGGAAAATGATGTGCATAATTATAATTGATTAATTAAGAATTAATCAATTGTTTGAAAGCAAAGGTAAATTGTGTTAATTTTAATTTTAATTAGGGAAGGTGATGGGTTAGTGTGTCAAAGTGAATTTTGATATTAAATGGTGAAATTTAGGTGTCTACACCATGCATATTATAGACTATGCAAATAATGAAAAATTGTTGACAAAGCTCTTTTAAACAAGTCTTAAAGAATATGCTCTTAGATAGTTTTATGATATTCCTCTTCAATTAATTATGGATTTCAAATTTTTGAAAAATCAATTTTTAACACACTTTTCTATCAACATTACTGAAAAGCTATCATATGCTTAAACTGCAAAGCTCAAACGAAAGGTCTAATTAAAAAATAAGTGAAAATTTTCTAAGATACAAGACCATGTTATAAAAGATGACAAATCAAATCACTGATAATGATCTTCATGTTATCTCAAATTTAAAGTTTTATATCTCCACTCCAAGAGTCAATTATGTTTGATCAGTTTAAATATTTTGATGATTATGCTATACAATCAAAGAGCGTGAAGTAAAATTTCTTACTTTGAAAAATATCAAGTATAATTTAGATGCTTCTTAAAATGTCAAATTTCAAATCAATCCAAATTGTAAGAGAAAACCTAATGAAATCAAGAATGAAGCTAAGATTAAAGTTAATGTTATTTATAACACACAAAAGATTCAATTATAGGCTCCATAAAGAGGGAAATTCTCAAGGTTATCACCACATCCTCTTGTATTATTACAAAATATACTTGAATTTAATCTCATTTATTTTCCTTCACAAATGTAACTGAACATGTATATATCACAATATAAAAGTTTTGATAACAATGCATATTGTGACTACCATCGATGTATTGGCATACCTAGTGAATAGGCTAAGCCACAAGAAAGAAAATTTGACACATGAAATGTAAAAATATCCCTTTATAATTCATGAATAAAATTAAAAAGATAATTATAAATTACATTATGTATATAATTATCATCCTCCTCCTTTTACAAATGGGAACCCACTTGATAACACAATTGTTATAGTTACAAACAACCAAGCATCATGTCTTATGACTAAATTTGATGATAGTGAAGTTATTGATGATGATTATAATAGAAATGCACTATCTATTCAAGCATATATTGACAAACAATACACAAATAATTTTATTATAAACAATGGATAAACCAAAAATATGTGCACCATACTATTCCTCTACTCCCTTTGTTATACCGAGCAAGATTGATAAGATATTTCTAGAGTTGTGAAATAATTTGATGGTCATACAAAAGATAATATTGGGAATATAATAATAAATTTAAAAGTGGGACCTCTCATAGTTCCCACATAATGCTTAGTTATATTAAACACATGGGTTTTTGATATGCTATTAGGATGCCCTTGGATAAAAAATATTAGAGAAGTAACTTATATGAGACATAAATGTCTCAAAATATATTCATGGTAATCAAGTGGTCAAAATTTTAGGAATCCAATATGAATATCATTTATGACATTGATCTTTACTCTTCCTACATAATAATTGGAGGGAACATACATTTAGAAAGATGAAAATGAAATAGTCTATAGAACTATTCAAGAGCATATTACATATTCAATTTCTCCATATTATTATGAACATCATCTAGTTACACATGAACATATTAAAAAATAAATTTATCTATCTATATATGAGTATGATAAAATTCCACATGAGCATAATTATTTAGTTTGAAAGATCATGGAACAATATCCTAAGAAGAAAGTAACACCTAAAAACATGTCTTCATATCCTAAGGCATCATAGGTTATATAAAGAGACTTCAACATAAGTACAAGTAGTTACATATTATTCTATTAAACATGAGGATACAAGTTCACATAGGTATATGAACAATAGTTAGATGGTTATATTAAAAAATATGATCCTAATTAAGATTCAGAGGCATCTATAGTTAACAGTTCTTCAAAATAATCCTCTTGAAATCAACCTCATACTTCCTCCCAACCCATTGATTGTGTATAATATCTTGAATAACTAATCACACACTTTCTTTTGTACATAAATTATTTGATTTTACTTTATTGTTAATTTTTATATCCCTTATCCATATATTATTAAATCCCTTGGATTTATTTTCACTTTTGGTACTTTCCATTTTGCATTTTCAAACTAATTTGAACAATCCAAAAAACCTATATTTCATTACTTTCAAGGTAATTATTTATTATAGTCAAGTTGTTTACTATTGCATATTTATCATGTTATTCCTTTCATTGAAATTACATACACACACAATCCTAAATTATACATGATAACACATAGATTATTTCCCACTGGGGTCATGGAAATCCTTAACTATATGATTATGATTCAAATCCACATACATTTGGGACATTTTCCTTGCCTTTGTTTCTTGCCATACTATGCCTTAACACCTTGTTGTAGATTGTTGGAATCCCTCCAAATTCTTTTCTTTCTTAATTATTTATTCTTAATTATTTTCAAAAATTTAAATTTAAAATAATTTTTAAAAATTTAAAAAATTAAAAAAAAAAAAATTACTTTTCAAAAATTCAAAATCAAGACCTCTAAGTATTTTTTTTTATGTTTCTAGCTTATTTATTTACACATTATTTATTTCATGTTAATTAGATAGCATATTAAAATTTTTAATATAAATTATTTTTTCACAAGGTATGTGAGTGTGATATATGACATAATTTTGCATGTTTTTTTTATGTCAAGCTTCCCTTCATACCCAATAACCTTTCTAAGTTGGGGGCATATCTTCATTCTTCATAAACACTTCAATAGTTTGTATCTATCAACAAACTCTCTACCATGTCAAGATACATATCATGTAAATGTTTTGAAATCACACATACTTTCCATTGTGATATATTGATATGCTATTTTTAATAATGACATTAATACATATGGTTGATATAGGCTAGTCTTATTTGCTCTTTGCTTAATTCTTACTTTACTACATGATAAGTTAGGACTTATTTGCTTATTGTGTGTGACCATTGGCCTTGTGTGTGAAATATATAATTTTTTTATTTTATGGTATCATCATGCCATTTGAGTGTATTTTTTGTCTTTGTGTGTTTATGTGACATTCACGTGTCCCTTTTATGTGGTCTTTGTCATCTTTAATGTGACATATTATACAAACTATGGCATTGCTTGTATCTTCATTGATTATTACTTAATTCCATGAATAAAATCATGAAATAATTATATTTTATACTTTATTCTCATGCCATGGTATATATCATGAAAATTATAAGTATGTGCTCCAATGCTATATCTGCTTGACACATGTCTCATATGCAATTCAATTCTATATTCAATATTATGATGTAATATAATTAAAATATTCATATGATACTACATGATTACATATTTCACATATTTTATGGCTCTCTTTTGAGATTAGTGACTTGTAGGATACATCTCTCATCTCAAAAGGGGGAATCATAATGGGTTTGTCTTGAGAATTCAAGTCTTGAGAGCAATAAAATTCAGCTTAATAATAATACATAGGTTTTAAAATCACAACATGGTTCAAATTTATTATATTATGGGGGAATGAGACATGCACGTACACTCATTCCTATATTTACTTCAATTAAAATTCACATATACTTAATGCACATACATGGGCATCTACAAAATAGTTACAAGTTACAGGGATAAAATACTTATTATATTCAAATGGCATTCAATATAAATTTAGTATAGATACAATGGGCATGATATTCATTCATGTTCATGTTTCTACATGAAATATTTCAACTTTCAAGGATTTCAAAGTTTCAAATAGAATATAGATTCATTTTTAGTGGTTTGATTCATGTAATTTTGCAAGTGGGCCACATTAGGGTTAGTGACACTCAACATTTATGTTTTCACTTTAGCGAGCCACATTTGGTGGTTCCACCTTCTTTTCCTACCATGTTTGAGTCTAATTACACTTAATGTCTACATTTTAGTGCAACAATCCACATTTGGTGGTTATATCCTTTAATTATTATATAATAGTACTCTATGGGAGTTAGAGCATACAGCATTTATAACTAAATGGATTTCAAATACTTTCAAATTGAGACTTGATCACTCTCAATTTTTTATAGGCTCAAAATTTCTCTAATAATCAATAAGGGGGTACACAAATATCCATTTTAAAGTTATAGGGAAATTAGATTTCATACTATTTTAGGTGTATACTTTCATTTTTCCCTTTAAAATTTCAAATTTGAAGTTTTATTTTTTATATTTTTAAATATGGATAAAATCTACTTTTTGTGGCATTGATGTGGGTTTTGCATGGAGGTATCTTGCATAATCAAGCTTCACATAAAAATATAAAGTGTGTATGCACTCTTAAGTTAAAATATTATTTACTATATTAATTTAAATTCATTTTATTACTATAATAAAGGTGGGGAGAATTTAGAAACTCAAATTTAATCATTAAGTGCTTGATAATGTTTAATCTAGATATCCTTACCCTGCTTGGTCCATTATCCATTTTGTTATCTTAAATATATACATAACCATTCAATATTCAATTTACTACCTTAAAATCATAACAAACATCATTCAAGCATTCTTATTATGCTTACGGGTACTTGTTAGCCAAATCCCAATAATATTTATCCTTTTGGGAGAAAATCACACTAGGTGGACATGGACAAGCTATGCTCTTCTACACTAGTGTAACATTTTCCCTTGTACCCCAATGGTAAATTTTTAAATTTTAAACATTTCATATTACCCCTCCCACACTTTTATAAATATTGGTTAATATAATTATTCCATATATTCCTCCATATAAACATGTCAAGGCCTTTCCAAACATATTTAGCATTCACTTAGAAACTATATTACACATTAATAAAAAGGGCACTAATATTTATAATTTTAATTATTATTTATTTTAATAATAATATAGTTTTGAAGTCATTTTATTTTAGGTTAAGGGAACTCATTCTCAAACATACATGACAATCTATCTAGTTGCTTTCATATATTAAATATCAAGATTGACACACTTTAGGAGGGAGAACTACATCGTCCTAAGGCCCTTTTGGTCTATGTAGAAAACACTCAGATTATGTAAGATTTTTTGATGATATATTGGATATTCCCCTTACTTAATTCCACCTTTTGTATTTTATCTTCATTTTTTTTTATTGTGCCAAAGTCCAGGTTTAAATTGTTTAGGTCTTCCACATGGTAAATTAGGATAGATAATTAATCAACAAGTCATCACAGACAATAATGGGTTTTCACATAAAAAATAAATCACATAGTTAACATGACAGTCAAATTCAATAAAAAAATTCATAGTTTAAAGTTATGATTTTGGATGTGACACAATTCAAGGGTTTTTATAACCAGTTTTCATCAATATTAAACCTGCACAATTAGTGAAAATCTAATTTGAGCTAGTTTACATATCTATTTATCAATTTACTATTTATAAATCATTTTAAATTATATAAATTATTATATTTCATATTCAAATATTTATATTCTATAGATATGAACCATTTTTTAATGATTTATTTTTCTTAGTATTTTATTATTAAAAAAAGACACTAAAAAATATGACACCAATCTGGTCTCTACCAATGGAGATCCTCATATTGAAAATAAGTATGTTATACCTCTAATAATAATAAATGAGTTAGAATTAGTAATAAAGAAGGAATATAATAATGTATTGATATAAATAGAATAGAATAGATATTTTACCACATATCAAAGCAATTCATGAATGATATGTGATCTAAATTATCAAAGTGAGCCGTATTAATGGGAACCCCCAAACTATTCCGAATCCTAGGCATGAAAGATGAACCAAAGTCAATAAGTATGGCCTATAGTGGATGAGGCCTAACAAGTAGTAAGTGAAGATATGGAAAATATATAATAGAATATAACATTAAAATAGGATAAGATAGGTATAAGGTGGAGCCAAGATAGATAATGTTAGAAATTGAAGGACGGAGTATGAGAGGAGATAGTCAAGAAGAAATAACACATGGGGAGATATTAGAAGAATAAAAAAATGTTATAAGGGATACCATCATTAGGTAAGAGAGTGATTTATAATTAAATATTAGTAGTAATATTGAAGAAATACCAGAGAGAGAACATGAATAAATTAGATTAAGAGAAGAGGGATTAATAACTGAGAATACTAGGGAATATGATAGGGTTGAAATAAAATGTTATGAAGAGGATAATAAAAGTGAAAATACCCTTCAAAATCCTAACTACAATAGTCCTCATGAGGAGATAAATAATTTGGACTAGATACCATCTCCCAACTTCACATCAAACATGTACATGCATTCTTTAAACAATAAGTACACATAAGAGATGAATTAGAAAATAGTTATAAAAGTTTTAGTGAAGAAATAGAAATCAAAAGGGAGTTTTTATATAATCAACCAAGAATCTAAAGTAGTGTTTCAAGAATGAGTAGATTTAGTAAGTTGAGTAGTAGTAGTGAAAACATACAACCTAACATGCCAAAGGTGATAAAAAATAGAATGAAATTTATGTTATTTAAAAAAGACAAGTAGGATGCTGACGAACACCTATTTGTACTCGATTCATAAGGGAGAAGCCAAAACTTCATAGATGAGCATGTAAATTTGTTTGACTAAATTGGGACACTAAGAGATGATGAATTAAAATGGTATAAAAAAACCAATACAGGACATACCAATTCATGTGAATATGTACAAAAAGCATTTAAAGGGGATTTACATACCCATAAATCCAAGCTAAGATTTTAAGTAAAATAAGAGAACTAATACATAAAGAAAAAAAAAACTATGAAAGAATATGACCAATGATTTAAGGCTATCGTAAGAAAATTGGAGGAAATACTAAATGAGAAATAGAGTATTGAGTGGTTTATTTTAGTATTAATTCCATATCTAAGAGATAACATGGATAATAAGATATTTAACACATTTTTGGATACACTAAAGTTAGACTCATGCTTGTAAGTCCAATCATGGAGATGAGAGAAAAATTACTCATTAAAAGATAACGTGGAGATATTAAAATAAGATTTAGATAAATTTAAGGTTAAAAAAGGATATTTTAGTGGGTATGTCCCCACACAATTCCATAAGCAACAAAAATGAGAGCATCCTAGACACTAGTGGGTATGTCCCCCCACAATTCAATAACCAATATATGAAGATATTATTTACTATACCATATACCAAACATATGACCAACATCATTATAAATTGTGTCCAATGATGGAATTATCTCCACACACCAATCAATTGATGTATTATATTACTTTTGGGTCATTTAATCATTATAATCACACATGCCTTTAACATGACATAATGACAAAGATACAAGAGAGAAATCGAAGATGGGTAACGGCAGTCAAATAGAATCCATCACTGCAACCATAGATAGGAAACCATACCATACCACACCTTATCCAATAATACTTTAAACTTATGTCAATACAAGAATTTACACCACAAAATCCCTAGCCAAAATATTTTAACAATAATCAAGGTGGGTTTTAAGGAGGAGGCCAAGGTGGTTATATGGGTGGATACAATGGGGGAAGATTAAAATATCAAGGATGGAGAGGATATAGTCAAGGATATATCTAGGAGAGATAATCTCCAACATGTTATAAATGTGGAAAGATTGGCCACATGCATGAAACTAAATGTAAGAACCATAAGTGGTATGTGGGTTTTTTCCCTTAGATGGGAAAACATTATTCCTTTTATTAGCCTAATGTGGCACAATTTTACAAAAATGGAGGCACAAAGATAGATTAGCTAGTAGAATCCCCCTCATGAAAAGGTAAAAGCATTTAAAGAAAGTTCCAAATGTTGAAAATACCAAGTGAAGGTGAAATTCGATGAGGCATAGAGGTGGTGATGATAAAATTAAGTAAGATGAATAAGGCTCTTATAAAAAAACAATTTATAACAAAATAAGGGAACTTAAAGTAGAAATAAAACAACACAAGGACAATCCAATAAGAAAACAATAAGTAATGATGATAGAGGAACCATAAATAAGGGTTGAAATAATAACTAAGAGTGGAGTAAAAATAAGGAATGGGAAGGAGAAAGATATAGAGTTTGAATATGAGTCAAACACTAATAATGATAAGGATTATCCCAATTCATATGAACATTAAATAATAGTAGAGGAGTAATATAATTATATAGGATAAGTAATAAAAATATCATCTTAGGATGACTTGATTTGATGAGAATGAAATTAAAAACCTGAAGAAAGATTTGGTAAACAAACCGATGTAATTTTGAAAATATTGGAATAAATAGGAATGAGAATATAGGGTGTGAAGATTTGATAAGAATCAAACCAAAACTAAAAATAATGTCTTTAGAAAATAGAAAATGGAAAAAATGGCCATACTGCATGTTGCTAAGACTAATGACCATGAAGTTCAAAAAAAATAACTAGATTTAGGGGTATACACAAAAATTCTTCCTTATAGTACTTAAGAACTATTAGGGAAATTGAAGTTACATGTAAAAACTTATGACATTGTTATGGCAAATGGAATATTGTGATCCTCAATGGGGACATTAAGGAATGTCCAAGTCAATCTTATGAGTATAAAAAAGAAGATGGATTTTTAGGTTATTGATATGTATGATAAAAGTTACACATCATTACTTAACTTAAAATCTTTTATCGATTGTAATGGTATTTTAACATAAGAAAAAGAAGAAATTAATTTTGAAGGTAATGAGTTAGTAATACAATTTCCTATAGAAACTAGTATGGGGGCTACCTGGTTGGAAGAAAATTTTCCAAATAAAGATGAGAGTGACTTTGGTGAATCATCAGGGGTAATACACATTAAAATAAATGATAAAAATTGATGATGACCAAGAACATAATGAGGATGGATGTTAAAAGAGGTTCCTAGAAAGTCCATCAAAACTTATTACTGGGAGATAGATTGTGCGATATAAATATCAACATATAGAACCATAACATACATAAACATATTTTATGGGAATAAGAATGATTAAAATTAACTATTATAGATTATCACAATTGTAAACATTCTAAAAATAGGTATTATTTAATATTGATAAATTTATAAATAAAGTATAAACGCAAAATGGAATATATATTAACTATAATGCAACACACAAGGAACTAATAATCATGAGGTAAACATATCATAATATCTATTTAACTCTATCACAAGTGGAACTCCTTTACAATGTATCAATATAATATTTATAAACTTCTTTTCATGACTCTGTTACTTTAAATTCCTCCTTTTGTTACAAGATAAAACAAAACCTTTTACCTTTTATGGACATAAAAATTACAACAAGTTCTTGGAACAAGATAAAAAGGATATACATATTACAAAACCATGCACTACACACACATTTCAACTATAGATAATCTACAATTTTATAGTCCTAAGCTACTACCAAGACTTTCCAAGACATAAAAGGTTGTCTCTTCTTGAGACAATATTGTAGGAATGATTTTTCCCTTTTCATCTAAAGGAACTATCTAAAATTAGGTTGGACTAAACATGAGTTGTAGTTATCACTTGAGGTTATATTTACTAATTTTCACCTCTTGCACACTACTTAGCTACCCATTCAGAATTTCAACTAAGAAACATACCAATCTACCATCATTGCATGTTTTCAATAGGCTGGAATAACTAAGTGGCCACTCTTTATTGGTTTTAAACCAACCTATCCACACTTCTCATGTCTAATCTACCTATGGAAACTCACATCAAATTTTTAAAAATTATGCCATGTCATAGTACCTAATTGTAAGGAGGCAACATGAAATATGTTGGAGAAGCTAAAAATGGTTATGATATGGGTATTTCAAATAGAACTTATGAAGATGAAGATAACTAGATGACCAAACTGTTGTTAGAGGTGTTGTTGATAAAGTCATAATTACAAAATCTATTCTTGGAAGTGCTTGATATATTGGGATTTATGATTTAGCTACTTTATATGGATGAATTTCTTATTGTATTTGACTATAAAAAATTTATTATGGTATCTCAATGAGCACAAGCACAAAATTATCAAGGGAGGATAAGTAATTTTTATATAATATCCAATCTATTAAGGTGTCACCAACCCTAATCATCATTATTTATAGTGGTATTTGATAAGGCATGAACTAATTTATATCATCCTTAGTTGTAATAATGAAGGCTCTTACATTTTAAACCTTTAACGAGATGTCCTATCACACCTCTTCAAGTAAATCTATGTGTTATTATGTTTGGACCCCTACAAATGTGTTTTAAAACATTTCATTTTTCCAACCCTATAGTTTCGCCATAACAAGATATTGAGATTCCATTGATGCTCTGAGTTTGAGGTTAAGTACTTCTCAATGGATGCTTAGTGTTCCATTTTGATTTGGCCTTGTCACCTATAATGCATTCTACATTCACATGACCCAACACATTGTGTAATTATTGCTTCCAATCTAACAAATTTTATGCCAACTATTATGCTTGAAGTGTTATATTGTCTAAAACTTGTTCAAAATCCTCCAAGATATGAATAATTATCTCAATATTTATCTTAAACTTTTACCCCTATGAGTGTAGATAAATGATCTTTTGTACATATATTCAATCCTTATTTAGTTAAGTAAGAAGAAGTGGGATCTAATTCTCCTCAGACATTACTTGTTTTTCCTAGGACTTGATTGAGTAACATAGGGCATACATCTTCAATTATTTTTCAAACATTTATAAAGTGAGATCAGAGTGTTACATTTTGTTCCTAAAGTTGTGAAGCATCCAATTCCAATGGGGTAGCCTTTTGTGAAATATAATATTGAAATGTGGTTGTTCCCTAAAGTTGATTAGACAAAGCAAACTTAGAAACATCCAATCAAACTTCCTTAGAATATGAATCGATGGCCAATGTGGTAGATATCTTTATTGTATAAGCTCACTATTTTAGTGCCATTGTAATGAAAATGTCATTTTAATCACAAACAAGGATATGACATCCCAAATCCAAATATTGGAGTTATAATTTGGCTATTGTGATGGCCCCTCTTGAGTATCTACCAAGTTTTCACTTGTAACTTTTTTTTTGGCCTCCTCTAATACCTTGAGTGTAGTTCCATTAATAGCTTGTTCTGTATCCTTCGCTTTTGTCTCCTACTCTTACTTATTTAGAGCCTATTATTTATATGATTACTATTGAGATTTTACTTTGGTTTACTCCTCAACTCATTTTTGTTATGCCTCTTATTCTTCTTTATTTGATTACTCCCTTTTCCTCTATGCCTCTACATCTTCTTGAACTTTATTTTATTTCTCTATTTCCTCATCCTGTACTTTCTATTTTGTATCATCTTCTTCATCCTTTTTCCTTTGTACCTCTACTTCTTTAGCTCATTAATTTTGATCCCTTAGCCTTATTTTTATATTCTTACTACTACTAGATTTTTTGTTCCTCTTCTTGAGCTCTTTACCTCACTTCTTTCCTTAGCCTTCATCTCTCACTACGATCTTAATTTGTAGTTGCTTTCTCTTCTTCTTCCTCATGTTTTTAATCTCTAGCTTGCTTATAAATTGTGACATCTTCCTCTTTAGTTGACTTCTCTAACTCTACCTACTATGTATCTATGATATCTTTTTCTTCTTATGAATAATAAGAGTGGGAAGACTTCATAATACATTCATTTTGTACATTATGATTTGTTTAGGTCAAATATGTAAGTCCCTTTTTCAACTACTTTAAAACCTTAGTGGTTTTGAGTGTCTATAAGACTGAAACCTACTATGTAGCCTTCACATCAGTGAAGTGGACCATGCATTCTAATATTGTGGAAGACACTCTTATTTCCCTATGTGTTCTCTTATTTCTTACCAATGTTTTTTCTATGATCTATAGTTTCACTAGGGTTTATTATGTAGGTATAAACCCTATACTTGGGTCTATTCCAAAAAATTTAGTAGTTTTCTATTTGTACTTAGCCTCTTATGTGACAATATATAATTATAGATGTAAAATAGGGGTATGTCCACCCATAGGTCTTGTCGTACTTGATTTTTCACTTGGCATGTACATATTACTTTCCAAAAGAAAAATGCTTTTTCCATCTCCTCATCATATACATATTTGCCCATACATTTAATTAGTGACTAGTATATTTATGGTTCATCCACTCCCAAATCTCTAAAATCACATTGTGTATTAATTTTAAGTACTCATAGTCATTTGACTAGGATTTGGTGCTACATATTATCTTCTTTGATGGTGTTTCTAATATTACGCACTAAGTTGCCTTCCTTTTTCCTTTTTGAACCTATGACAGGCTAATAATTGATTATGATGTAGCTTGAGGCTATGCCTATTATTGAGTTGATGGCTTGTGTTGTGCTAGAATGTCCACTCTATGAGGTACCAATCGTAGAGGTTGGACCTATGCGAGTGAGAGAGATTTCTATCATCACACCTCAAATTATGCTTCCTCCATTGAAATAAATAATGAAATGAGTGTGACGGGGTCCATTTTAATCTCAAATATGTGAATTTGGGTAGTATTAGGAAGTAATGTCAGTTATGCATATTATCTTGAATATTGCATAAAATTATTGGGAACTCTAGGGTGCAATGCTATGAGTTGTTAAAAATCCAACCATCAAGTATTGAAATTTCATATTTACATGTATTACTACCCTTAGTCAAAATTATATTTTTGAACTACTACACAGGCCAAAAATTGATGTCTGGATTGATGACACCTTTTAGAGATTTACACTATGTAAAAAACATAAGTAATATCAAAAATTGATACTAGAATATTTAGGATGGACCTTAAAAAAGATTCTCAATATTGGTAAGAAACTCAAAAACAAGTAATTTTATCTTTTTGAAGTCTTCTCATAGATGAATCATGTGATAGGAAATATCAATGACTTCTTTAGTTATTTGTTTGGCACTTTTAGTTATTTTCCAAAACTTCTTGGTAATAAATTTGACTAAGATATTCCTTGGAATGTCTATGGTTGAGGTCATCATAATTCACTTGGATGGCCTAACATAGTTGGTCGAGTATGATCATGAATTAGGGGTGCCTTCGATTTTGACCATGTGATGGAAGTCCTATCACTCTTACCATTACAACTATGTTGATGTGAATTGTAACATCTTGTGATAAGTTAATAATACCCTCATTGTATGTACTCAATATAGGCATGAAAAATTAATCAAGATATCTAAATGTAGGAAAATTGATTAACCTTTATATGTCAGATCCTCATAGAATATGTTACAAGGTTAGGGATCTCTCTTGAGCCACTTTTGTTTGATCTAGGTAAAAACATTTGATTATTTAACATCTATAAAATCAAAGGGGTTAGGATCATTATACTTATATTGATGTAGAGAAAAATTGATACTCATAGTCTCTTTCTACGATTCTAAAAGGTGAATGAGAAGCTGTGATTGGTCCATAATAGCTACTTTGAAGATTGGAGATTACTGGTAACAATTTGAAGAAAGGACTTCACACTAGAATGACTAAAATTCAGTAACATGCATAGGGATCCAAATTTTAAAAGTTTTTAATGATGAAATGTTGAGTGTGCCTTAATATGTATAACTTTCTTGATTTATAAAACCTATCCTCAGGATTTAAGTATGGTGATATTTTCACATGTTATTTCATCTATACATTAAATGCCAATAATCATTTGAATGATGTGATGTGGATAATTTAATATATAAATTGATCTTTTATTTTTATATAATGATTGATGTGACCCACCACTACTTCCCATATTGAGTTTACTTTATTACCCATCAACAAAATCTGATGTGTAATCTTCTTTTAGAAAATAGGCCTATTCAAGTGTATCATCATTGACATATTTTAATGACCATTATTTATCCTTTTCTCATACTTTATTTATCTTATTTTAATTCCCAAACTTAATCATTGATGTGCTCTTAATAACAATGTGTGACATGTTCTCCTGATGTGCTCTCTTTCCTATGTATCTTTTCATATATGACTTTGAATTGGTTACTTTTGATCTACTATGATAAATATCACACACTACTACAAAAAACCTAAAAATAAAAAAAACAACCAAGAGAAATAAAATCCTAAGCTACATGGTCCTACTCAACATCCACTCATTTCTTTCTATGAGATCAAAAGAGATAACTGGTGGTATGGCTTAAGCCTATACCCATTTATCTAATCATGAAGAATGATTCCATAAAGATCCATTATTTCAATAATTCCTTGATATTAAAATTCATGAATAATATTTGGTCCCTTCCACCGAATATGTAACTTTCCAAGAAAAGTCCTGAATCTACTATCATAAAGTAATATTGTCTAATCTAGATGAAATTATTTTGTGTAAATTGTGATCATGCCTAATTTTGTAACTCTATTTTCTAACCTATTAGATCCATTTAGATATATGCCTATTTCTCTCCATCTTTTTTAAATCCATTAAAATATATTTTAGTGAGTCTTTATCTCCCAGCTTCATAATCGTCATAATCATAGGCTAGGAACAATATATTCCATAAGCATAACTACCTCGCGACCATAAACCAACTAAAAGGAGTGAAACATATCACACATTTATAATTTTTTTGGTGTGCCAAAGTGATAAAATTAATGAAATCATCTTAATAAAACATTTTAAAATTACATATCTTTGTCAACACTTTTCCCAACATTTTGTTTGAAGCCCTAGTTTTCCTGTTTGCTTATGGATGATAGGATGTGTTTTTATGGTACGATATCATGAAATCTTTAGTAAGAGTCTTTATTATGTTTTTGAGTAAGTGAATTCCTATATCATTTAATAATTTAATTTGACATTCAAACCTTGTAATGATATTATCATCCAAAAAAGTGGTGGCATCCTTCACATTGTAACCTGGCATCACAATGACTCCCACCCATTTTGTGAAATAATTTGTCACAATAATGATATATATTACATGAATGCATTTACTTTGAGGAGTTATAGGCCATAAAAAAACAATTCCCCACCATTAAAAAGGTTTATTTACTAGCATTAGAAATAAGGGCATCTCATCTCACTAATTAGGTTTTCCAATTCTTTGACAAACATCATAGTGTTTTGCCACTCTGTGAGCATCATGAAACAAATTTGGCCACAAAAGACTGCTATGTAATATATTTATTGTAGTTTATTCTCATATCAAATGGCATCCAATGAGTCTTTTTTGTTCTTATTTAAGGAGCTTCAGTCACTCATGGTCTAAGGATACTCTACATAGTACATCATATTTTTTGATATTATACAATAATCCATTGATGAGGTGATAAGTAATTGCTTGCATAACCATTTGCTTCTTATCTCTTTCAACATAGTATATAGGAAAAGTTCCTTGTTATATAAAGTTTGTAATTTCCTCTATATTATCAAGGATTATGGAAGATCCAAATAAATGTGCATCTAGGGATTTATATTTCATCTCTTCTAGCTATTCTCCATTCCATATCCTACTCAAATGATCAGGTCCCACATTCTCTCTTCTCAACTTCACATTTATCTTAAACTATAATTATTGAAATAAAATCAACCATATAGAGATGTTTCCATCTAGCATAGGCTTGTTAACTAGGTATCTCAAGGATTGATGATCTATAAAAATATCAAATGGTGTGGCCAAAAGGTAATGCCTAAATTTATATAGAGAAAACACCATTGTTAGGGATTTTCTTTCTATGGTCATGTAATTTTTCTCTATGGCATATAATTTTATACTTGTGAAATGTATAGGATGATCCAATCCACCATCCTATAGCTATGATAACATAAATTCCTACTATGATACTTGAATCATCCACATATACATGGAATGGATTCTTTCAATCTATAAAAACTAAGATAAGAGCTATCACTAACCTTTGTTTAAGCTCAATAAACACTACTTGAAATTCTTGTGTCCATTAAAAATTTGTATCTTTGCATAATAATTTTTATAATGGTGAAGATATGGCTACATATCCATTGATGAACTTTATATAATATCTTATGTTGCCCAAAAAGATTCACACTTCAGTGGAATGAGTTGGAGGTGACATCCCCACTATAAATTTTTATATCCTAATCAACTAGGATTCCATTGATTCATATGATGTGACCCAAAATAACATTCAAAGGTGTGAAAAATAGGTATTTATTCATATTTAATGTAATTCATAGGGATTGAAAACATTTTAACATTAGACACAATTTAGACAAATGATCTTTGAACAAAGAGAAGATAACCCAAACATCCAAATAGACCTATAGAAAAAAATGAATAAAATATTTAGACGTAGTTACCACAACCCTTGAAAAATATTTTGGATATTTTTAAGACCAAATATAATTAATTTATATGTAAACAAACCCCATTTCACTGAGAAAGTTGTTTTATCCTAGTCTTCCTCTAAAATCAGAATCTAATGATAGCCACTGAATCCATCTATGAATGAATATACCTTGTGTCTTATGACTAATTTAAGAACCTCATCCATGAAGGGCATGGGAGATTAATCATTAAATTAGACATCATTTAGTAAATAGTAATCTCCACATACCTAAATATCATCAGTCTTATTGAGATGTATCACCATGAGAGTAACCCAATTTACTTTTTCTACTAGATATATGATCCCTAATTCTTGATTGTGATCTCACTTAGCCTTCAATTTTAACTTTATGTTAGGATTCAACATATATGGCCAATTTTTAATTATTATGCTACATTATTTTAATTCAATGTGTCTTCCCCAATGATTTATATATACCTTTAACTTCTATGAACTTAGTTGGAAAGACATGATAATCTATTAACTGATAAGCCTCTAAAATCTCAGTCTATGTCAGTAATCTCCCAAAGTCACAAGTTTAGTACTAGAATTTGTAACAATATTCTCCTCTATTTTTCAATGGTTATTAATATACTCTATTAGATCCACTAGGTAGGGAATCTCACAAAGTTTGTTCAATTCTTATTTTGGAATGTTTACATTTCACAATTTTTCTTCCTTAGCTTGTTCTGTACTTTGAATTTTTATTAGCTTTATTTCTCACTCTGGTTCAAAAAATCCTTATAGATCAAGATCCCCATCACTTTCACTAGATTATGTGAACTATTCTATAATTATGTGATATAATTTAATAAGACACTACTCTTGTTTACTATCCTTATAGTTTTGAAATTCTAGATTTAAATCATGAGCTGCTTCTTACTGTGATGATGAATCTGTCATAGTTTCCAAATCTTCTACTCAACCATAATATATAAAAGTTTTCAATTTTTTTAATGCATTATGAACTAAGGAATTTTAATCTTCTAAAACAAGATTTAGATAAAACATTATTGAACCTATACCCAATGCTTAGTTTCCCTCCTATGCTATTGATGCATATACCACATAGTTGGA
The DNA here is from genome assembly GCA_037957365.1 of Torreya grandis. Classification (NCBI taxonomy): domain Eukaryota; kingdom Viridiplantae; phylum Streptophyta; class Pinopsida; order Cupressales; family Taxaceae; genus Torreya; species Torreya grandis. The sequence continues at coordinate 81,114 of JARHVA010008999.1, forward strand.
AGTGGTGATAGAGTGTGACTAAAATGTGCACCCAATATTTTTGATCAACACCTTGCATCAACCATATGTATACACACTTGAACATGTAACTCTAGACATTGGCCTTTTTGAAATAATGACCACTCTATTCTAAAAGTGTGTGGTAGATAAAATCTTACTCATAGAAAGTCACACATTTCATCCCATTATAATTCTAGTTTTATATGGACTACTTAGCATGTCATAGCAGTTCTCTTCAAGGCATAATCGAATTCATTGACTATTTGATATGTATCAATTACATGGTGATATAACCTAAATATAAAATAATTGAGATCATTGGTCCCAAAATATTGGGGTAATTATCATTTTGTTTTGAATACCATTCTTAGAGATTGTACCTCATGATCTCCTCGAACCTAATTTAACCTATGCATGTCTGAGTCAACACTGATATAATATGTTACATCCCATGGTAAAATGCCTTACTTTGTAGGTTGTGTGTAATCCATTATTATCATACTTATATTGTATAAAAATCTACCTTAGAATTGGTTGGATATTGCATAAATGGAGAGGTACATCCTTCAATTTGAAATTGATGAGCTAGAGACCTTGTTAACACTAGTTTATAGACTAATTTCTCTATTTTCTACAATTGTATGTGTTGCTAAAGCTATGGTTTAAATAAAAAATATTCAAAAACTCATAAATCATTTTGATTTATATTTATAACAACTTTGAACCAACTGTTATCCCCATATGCATAAGGTGACTCTTGTTCTTTTGGAATAGCATAAGGCTTATTATTTGATTTAATCAGTGGTACAATAATTATTTTATTGTATAATAATTAATTTATCCCCTTAGTGTGCCTCTAATTTATTTTTCACTATATTTATAGTTAGTTTTCCATCATAAGCCCATTTATTATCAATCAAGGCATGATAATGGTTCTCATACATTTTCAGTCAATGACCTCAAAATATCCTCATAGATTTAACTCAGAAAATTTAACATTCACATATTCCAAGTGACCAATTGGCTCTACTCTCTCATAGTATCTAATAATGAGAGTAAAAAGACTATAATTCAATGTTGGATAACATTTAGCCTCCTAAGTAAATCAAGGAATCATGTTGAAATTACTTTCAAAATCAAATGCTATATTATGAATTTCATACCTTAAAATTTCAATGTCCATATGTGAGTCAACATCTTAGGTATTCTTAGTTTTGACATACCAAAAAACCTTATCAATATGATGTTATTCTCATTGAGTTCACTCCAATAAATTACACAATATATTGGTAATGTTCTATGAGATGTATTCATTACACATAGTACTGAGAAGTTTCAACAAATCTATCAAAGTAGTCACAAATCCTTACTGCCTCATAATTTGCTTAATTTGTCCATACATTTGTGCATCAATAACTATGCCATCACCTTTTGATGCAATATGCTATTGTATACCTTGAATAAGATATGTAGCTCCATAAATAAATATCCTTTATCCCATTGTATCTTCCTAATTCCATGATCTTGTTGTATTTATAATAGATTCAACCCTTTTTCTATGCATTGTTGCTTTATCATAGCTTGCATAAATGCATTTTATTTTAGTTTCAAAGTGACAATGTTCCCATTTTGTAATAGTTTCTCCTTTTTTCCAAAATTATATAGTCTTCAATATGGTGATGGTCTAAGACTATATAATATGCATAGTATGGTTGTCTCTATGGATTTAGTGAGCAATTCTATTAAAAATGTTTATAATCACCACAAAAATAACACTATATAGGTTGACAAAGTTTTAATTCATTATTTGAGTGACCTCTTTGATATCCCCCATGATATCCTCTTTTGTATCCACCTTTTTTTGATTAGAAATGCCAACTTAGTGATTATTGTGAGTATTACAAACCAAATCCTCCATAATTATATGGGGAACCCAACCCTTGTTGTTATTAAGCATCATACCCACCATACTATATTTGAAGAGAAGATGGAACCCAAATTACATGCTAAGTTTGGGGAATCATAGTACTACATGATGATCTATATTGATACTATAGGGGTGAAAGAATCCATCCTGATAGAGTTTATGGTTGATATTGAGGTGCACTAGTCATTTCAATCTCTAGGCATGAAACTCTTGGTTTAGCTGAAGGTACTTATTATGTAACAACTATGATTTTTTTTTTTAGTGATATCCTCATTGAGTTACTATAGAGATATATAACTCTTTTCATAATGATCTAGGGACTTATAAAAATTTCAATATAGAGTTGTAGTTTATGGGTGTACTACTATAATATGTGTAATTTAAATGCCACATGACCTTCTACTCTACATATATCTAATAAATTTAATTTAATTTTCAAGAAATAATTACTATGATGTCCATCTCTACCACATCCTATACACCATAAACCCAATTTTGGTTTATTATTATTATTATTATCATGCATTTGATCCAATGTTTTAGGAATGCATCTATATTTGATTCAATTTTGTTAGTATTGGTGGGAGCTTATCTATAATATTTGATCTATTTCACCTAAATTACTATTGTTCTCACATCATCCTTAGAAAAAAACTAAGATTGGGAAATAATAATTTTTATGCTTGATTGTAGTCCTTATACAAACTAAGTATCTTTGTCTTTGTATTTCACAATGGAATCTACCTTGTTCATGAAATATTAGAATCTATGATCATACTCCTAAACTGATTCTCCACTTCTCTAACTTATCTCCTTAAGATCTTGAATTATATGAATTAAAAATTTATTCATTTTAAATCATGAGATTAGTAGATCATCAACCTATTTTAAATATAGGTGGGAAATATCTTGTTTATATATGAATTCTAATGATGGACCCATTAGCAAACTCACACTTTTTAACATCTCTTGAGGTCACTCCCTTCACTTTCCACTTTATATCCCAAGTGAGTAATTATTTTTTATGGCTATATGACTTGTCATATGGTGTTTGAGTGACAAAAACTATTATATTCACCACCATATTTTGAATTCCTATATCTAGTCTAACTAGCTATTTAACAACTACTATGGGAGGTTTCTATGAAACTAATGTTATTGGCTACTACATTAGTTTAAATTCTAATTTTTGTATTCCTATGACTTCTAACTATTATGTTCTAGACTTTCTTGGTGTTTTAAAACTATTTTCAAAAAGTAACCCAATTTTTTTAAATGACTTCTCTATCATTTTCTTGGTCTCTTCAATTAACCTTCTAAATTTTTATGTAAATGAATCAAACTAATGTCCTACTATAATTAATATGATTTTATCTCCTCTTTCAAAAGATAAATTAGGAAATATGTGTAGATAATATTTTATTATTATATATCACCTTAATATTTTAAACTTAGAAAACATAGACCTTGGCTATTCCTCTCAAATCTATACCTTTCCCACTTCCACAAGTCTCAAATCTGCTCTATATTTTTTCCCTTTAGCTTATATATCTTAGATTGACTAGTCCTATGTTGATGACCTAGGTATTTTATCTTTCCCAAAATTCTTAAAATGTACTTATCATCCATTTCTACAAGTTCTAAACATGTACATGTATTCTTGCTCTATAGGCACTAACATCTAGAATAGACAATACTATCAATGCTACTTTCCTATCTGAACACAAGTGTCTAGTGCCCTAAAGTCATCCAATTTACAAATAAAATGTATCATAATGGTTATTATAAGTGATTTAATGTTATTTATTACTCCAAAGGGATTGATACAAATATAAGATCAACCCTCATTCATTATTCACCTAGCCACACCTAGCAAAAAGATCAAATAGACTAAGGTAACTTATCAAAATCAATCTATCAAGAATTTAATTCAAAAACCATTCCCTATTGTTATACCAGTCATAGAAATAACATATATATAGGTTTGAATTACTAAAGGAGCATCCCAAGTGCCTGATTTTATAAATTACAAACTAGGTCATTGTTGTATTTTCTTTACACATATTGCATGATTCACACAAAACCTAACATGTAATAGAGTACTACACGAGTCTGAATTAATCTTATAGAGTATTGGATATGTAGGTAGCATCCTATGATATTGGGATATTTGGGGTTAGATAGACATAGTGTGTCCACTAACCCATTTTTCCCTAAGGTCACTATGAAGATGAAGGACTAGGGTTTTTCCATTTCACAAGGAGCGATAGTTCATGACCCAAATATAAATACACTAGAGTGAAGGTGAAGTCAAACCTAGAATCATCAATATGGTCACATCATATTATAGTAGGTATTCCATGAAATACACTTTCATCAAACCCATATAATAGAATCGACACAACCATCCCATTTGACATTACTATCCAAAACACTAGAAGAATCATATCTAGAATCTGATGACTATTCCAAAATGTATTTTGAGTCTATTTTATACCTATTCTAGATAAAAAACTAAATTAGCATTATAATAATAAAATTACATCACTTATTTGTCATTTATATATCTATCTAAGTTTTACTTTCCATATTTAGACTATCTCAACATAATAAATCTAGTGTATGCTTATATATGAGTTTAACATCTAATTGACCTATTATAGATCCAATTATTACTATTATTCCTTTTAATTTATATATATCCATTTAATTCAAATATAGGGTTAATAATAAGATCACCTTAGACCAACATTTTAGGGTTAAACATCTAGTGAACCCAATATTTAAACATCAAACCCTAGGACAAATTAGGGTTTTCTAATTTTCTTTTGATTACTATACTTTGTGGCAAATTTTAAAATTTAAATTTGTAAATTAATGGAAAATATTAGTGAAAAAATATGGTTCTAAATTCAAGATAAATAATCATTGATTACTCATCTCAAATAACAAGGGATTAATGAATGCAATTTTGTATATTACAAGAGATGAAATAAGTAAACAAGATAAACCTAAGGATAACTCACATAGTGATGGGGAATATTTATAAGTTGCTCTAACTAAGTACACACCCATAAATTAACCTACATATAGTGGGGGCATGGATGAAATTTTTAAACCTTTGTTCTATGAAACTAATATTGATACATCTATCATGGAATTACTAGTTATTCCAACACAAATACTAGTTTTAATACCTATTACTACTTAAAACATGTTTTCATCTAATTTTGTGACTACTCAAATTACTAATCTAAATTCCAATGGGCATACATTTAAATTAATCCTTCAAGTTATAAATACCTTGGAGGAAAAGGTTACAAACATTGAACAAAATGCTTTAAAATCCCTTCATGATATAGATTCCCAAAATGTGTTGCATATCTCTCTAGCACTTGATATATATTTTCACTCTTTGCCAACTATATTTATTGCAACTAATTTCATATTTTATGATGGAAAGGGTGATCCTAAAAAAATATTTGAACCTTTTATGTGGCATGCCTTGACTATGCCTCCAATGATAAACTTTGACCAAATTATTTCCAGGAAGCCTCAATGACTTTGATTTAAGGCGGTTCTATGATTTACCTCTTTAATATGTAAAACCATTCAAACCTCTTGTAGAAATTTTTTTATCACACTTTTCCATTAATGTTTTTAAAATGGTTTCCTATGCCCAAATCAAACAAGGAACTAATGAACCTATCAATGAATATGTCTTAAGATATAATATAATGCTAGACAAAATGACCAATATTATGGAATACAAAGAGTTGAAAGATATATTCAAGTAAAGTTTGATTGGTCCTTTACATGAGTCCATTATTTTTAAGAATTTCAAATATTTAAATAACTTATGCCATGTTATATGGGACCGTGAAATGAATCTTGTGCCCTTGAATAAGCTATATGTAACAAACACACTAGCTACATCTACATATAGTATCAAATTCATAATTAAACCAAGTTATAAGGTAAAATGAGCCTAAAAATTAAAAATCCACCATAGTTAACACAAATTCAAAATATCCTTATCAACTTGTCCTATTGAATGCATCAAGGAGATAGTTATGCTATTTGCTTGAGTCCCTAGTTTCATTTCTCCCATAGTTACTAAAGTGTCATCTTATATCTATCCCTCATCCTATCAAGGTTGATATGAGTTTACCTATACTTAAAGGATATGATGCAAATGCTTATTTTGATTATCATCAAGGACCAAGACATTTTACAATCAGATGCTTTACCTTGAATCATAAGATCCAAGATCTTATCGGTGACCAAAAAATTATATTCAAGGATTCTCCAAAGGAATCAAGCTCATAACCTAGTGATCACCATAAATAAAAAAATATTTAATAATCCTTTGTAAGAACATTATAATAAGGAACCAAAAGTGAAAATGGAATATAACACACATCCTCCTCCCTCACATTATGAGCACCCACTAGATGGGATTATTGGTACATATACCTCCTATGATTCAAAAGCATTCTATTAACTTTGATGATAGTGAAATTAGGGATGATGACTCTGATCTTCATTCTCTATTAATTTGAGCATATCTTGATAAACACCTGATATGCATTGTTATGATTGATAATGATGCAAGTGATAAAATGTTTACCATGAAATTACTTAAACATTTGGGTTATACTCATAATGATTTACACCCCTCTACTAGATCAGTTAGAGCATTTGATGGGACCTCCCAAAGGGTTCTTAGTGACATTAACTTAACTTTATAGTATGGTCTTACACATGTGGTTATTAAATTTTTAGTTATCCCTTCCAAAGGCATCTTTGATATGTTATTAAGAAAATCTTGGATACACACTCTTTGATAAGTGTCATCTACAATTAATGGATGTGTTAAATATATCCATTCCAATTGATTAATTATAATTTTTGAAATTATATATGAGTATCCAATTGAACAAAATAAAACTTATACCTATAAAAATAGATATCAAGCCTACTATAACCAATTCACAATAAAAGAGTAAGAAATAGGCAACCCCCTTTACTAGGTGGACAATACTTAAGAGATCATTATATCATAGACATATAGTGGATTCCATGAAATCCCCATCTTCTACTACACATTATGTTTAGATATCTAAAGAACCTACAAATTTACATATTAATACTATACCAAAGAAATAAAAAACACTCAACAATGGGTTCTAAGAACCACTAATCCTATTACTGCTTCACAACCACAAAGTCCAACTTTATATATGTAGAGCACTACTGATACCACAATGATAGATATTGCACCTATATATGCTCCTTGATAAAATAAATGTAGTATTATACTATATTCACAATGGGAAAATATCCATGACCATCCTTTGGATGGAATCATAGGATGATGTTTCCTTTTCAAAAAAATTAGAAATACCATTTTTTTAAAAACATTCAAAAATCTAAAAAACATTTTCAACACTTACATGTTCTATTATCTCCTTAGCACCTATGTGTTAGTTCCATGATAATGGATGGAATACTTGTTAAATTAGGTTATTTACCTAGCTAATGTTCAATTAGGTGCTTTATTTTTCCATTTATTTAGTTACTCCCACCCACTTATGAATGGATATCTCATTTTATCTTATATTAGATATTATGAGATATTACACATTTATCTCTTAGATATTATGGGGATATTTTCTAGTTGTTTCTATCCTTTAGGGATAGTAATATGTTAGTCCTATGTGTGATTTATTAACTTGATCTCTTAGTTATAATAGATCACTTATCTTGATATTTTAGTTAGGATTGATCTTCCTTGCCTATTTATTCAAGGATCATTAATTATGTTTGATAAGATTTGGAAATATAATATATGATATTGTTACTCTTTTATTTTTCATACCTATCTATAAGTCTATGCTATCAAGTTAATTTCAATTTTTTTTTTATGAATGTGATGTTTTAATAACACCATAAATCCTTGTGGCTTAGAATTATCATTCCTTTCATGGTACTAGATCTTAAGGTTTTTTTCCTCATATATCCAATTTTATTATTTGTTATGATGATCGATAGGAAGATCTCTATTTTTTATTAAAAAATTTGGATCATAGTGTTTGTAGTAATGATTTGGAAAGAAAGAATAAGATCACATGGCTCTATATTTCTTGTGGTGTGGGCATGTTGTATGAAACATTCTATATTTTCTGTGCATTGTCCAAACATCATATTAGTGATGATGTTTAGAGGGGTGTCAAATTTAGGACAATAGACTTCACCAGGGTGACATGTAAGAGAGTGTCAATTTTAGACTAGAAGGCTATCATCCTCAACCTTAACCCCTTGGTCATATGGTATGGTCAATATATCTTTTGATTTGTAACTCAAAATTGAGTGTCATTTTTTTCAAAAGTATATATATATATATTTTAAACCCAATCTATTAGTGTCATTTATTTTTTAAAACACTAAAATATAAAGTGCTAATTTTTTTTCTTTGGGGTTGGCCTTAACACAAAATATTTTGAGGGGTTATCTTAGTGATGATTTATGCACCGTTATACATTATTTTTTTCTTTAGTGATTTCTTAGAGTGGACAATTCTTATGAATTATATTAGTATGAGCCATTAACAACCCATGATCACCACATATGGAGACCAAAAATGGAAACAATCATTAAAAGCAAAGGATTATGGGCTTTAATGACTGTAACACAACTAATGTTCACGAGAAATATGAGAAATTTTAGCACCAATGGAAATTTTATGAGTGTATGAGTTTGATACGAACTTATGTAAGTGATAGTATTTTATTTCATTTGGAAGGATGTGAATATCCTTTTAAAATATGGTAAAAATTAAAAGGTCTATTTGGTAATGGTAAGGTAGATCACATGAGTCCATGAAACTTGACATAGAGATCACTTCTCTCAATCCTAAATATTTTTTTTTATCTATTATAGGCTATCTTACTAAGTTTAAGCACTCGATTACATAATTGAAGGGGAGTTTAATAGACAAGAAAGATGAAGAGTGTGTTTACCTAATTTTATCTAATTTAAAAGGTCCATTCCACATATTTTCTTCTACCTTTTTATCTAGCATAGATTCCTTACGTGCCACATTCAAAATGCTTGATTTAGAGTTATTTTGTGAAAGACTTAACATGGAAGAATCCAAATTGCTTAACATTGAGTCTTACAACTCTCAAAAGGCCTTATTATCATCTCATCCTAAGCGCAAGGGAAAATCAAAAAACAAAACCAAAACTACTTCTCCATCTCAAAGTGCCACTAAACCCAGAGATAATAACTCTAAACCCAAAGACTCTTCTAAATCCAAGAAGAAGTCTAGCCTTTCATGCTCCTTTTTTAGGGGGATTGGTTGTGTAGAAACTAGGTGTTCGAAAAGAATGCAAGCCTTAGAGGATGAAATTAAAAAAAAAAAAAAAATATAGATCACTTAATGTTGTTGGGATATCTCAATCATCTATTACATATAGTTGGGTTTTAAATTTTGGTGTTTCTCACCACATGACTTCTTCTAAAGAGTCTTTTATATCTCTTATTTTGAGTTATACTTCCAACATTAAGGTTGAAGATTATTCCTTTAAATTTATATCAAGGGAAAATGAAACTTAAAAATTATTGGTGGATGTAGTAATGATGCAATATATGTATTTTACATCACTTCACATTTACTTTCTATTTATCAAATTTGGCATTCTAGTTAGGGAAAGACAATAACTTCACACCACAAGGTTACACAATTAAATTAGCCTCATTCAATTGTTACACAAGGTGTTATTGATCATATTTATATGTTATATCACTTTGAGGTTTTTGATGACACTTTTTATATGGGGACATTCTTTGTTTCTCATGTTAATTTTGAGAGTAAGATTCATCATGAGAGAGATTTGGACACCTTAATTATAGATATTTGAAGGAGTTGAGAACTCATGGTATGGTTGATGTTCTTAATAAAATGTATTGTATTGATGGATTTTTCTAAGGTTTTACATTAGGGAATCGAAACCAAGATCCATTTCATAAGGGTATGCCCAAGAGAGCTTCTTCACCACTTGAGCTTACATGTAATGACTTGATGGTTTTTTATACTCCTTATTTCAATGGAGATAAGTATGCACTTATATTTATTGATAATGTATAGAAATGTAATTGGGTTTATTTTCTCAAGTATAAGAGTGAAGTTATTTCACACTTTAAATTCTTCAAGGCTTTGGTCAAGAATTAATCTTTTATTTGCATTGATAATGGGGGGAGTACTTTAGAAAAGAGTTTTGTAAATTTTTGGTATATCATGACATTGTTCACCAACATTATATTCATTATAATCCACAATAAAATAGTTTATCAAAAAGGAATAACTGAACTTTATAAGAGATGGCTAAGTGCATGATTCATTCTTAGGATTTATCTCCTATATAGTGGGAAAAAGTACTTAATTATGTAAACTACATTTAGAATCACATAAAACATAAAACACTTTAAAATTTGACACAAGAGGAGGCTTGATCTAAAATGAAGCCTGATGTCTCATTCTTTTGAGTTTTTGGGAGCCATGCTTGGGCTATTATACCAAATAAGAAAAGGAAATACTTAGAAGAGAAAACCCTTGATATTTACAGGGTATTTTGAGGACATGAGATATTATAAAATTTTGGATCCTAATACTCATGATGTTTATTTTTGATAAAATGTTGAATTTGATGAGAATTTATCTTCTCATGATTCTTCATCTTCTTGCATGTTTTCTTCTTCTTTGCTCCCATCCAGTGATGATTATTCACTTCATCTTGATGATGCCTTCTTTGAGGAGATAGTTTAGGAGGACACTATGGAGGTTATGGATGTAGACTTAGTTGGAGATCCTAATACCACTATGCCTAATTTGGATCATAAAATAGTTTTTAAGACAATTCCTTTCATACATAATCTTCCATAAACTAGGCATCGTCATACACATTCTCCAAGGTCTAGAATTTTGTGTTAGACATTTTTTAGTGATTCACAATCTTTTTCATAAGCTCATGGGATAAATGAGTGGGATGATGTGATGAAATATGAATATTATTCTTTGATGAAGAGTCATACTTAGGATTTGTTCACTCTTCCTAAGGGAAGAAATTTGGTTAGATGCAAGTGGATATATCTCACCAAATATGTAGCTTATGGGTCTATTCACAAGTATAAGGCACATATTGTAGCAAAGAATTATCACAAGTCAAAGGTATTGATTAATTTAAGAATTTTAACCATATCAATAAGATGGATCATGTGCACCTTTTACTTTCTCTCGCTACATCATAGTTTTGGCTAGTATATTAGATGGACATAAAGAGTGCCTTCTTACATGAAGAATTGTATTTGGAAATCTAGAAGGATCAACTTGTTGGGTTCATTCATGATTATTCTCTTATTTGTCAATTATGAAGATTTTTATATGGTCTCTATTAGGCTCCTCAAGCATAATATGAAAAGATTGATTCTTTTATTTTATCTAATGGCTTTATTCATTACCATTGAGATCATATTGTATATATCCATCATGATAGAGAGAATATTATTATAGTGGGTTTTTATGTTGATGATATACTTCTTACAAGAAACACTTATTTTTAGATTAAGTCTATTCAAAAATATCTTTTAGTGTGATTTGATATGACATATCTTAGTCTTTTATGCTTTTTCCTTGGTTTGCAGATTTCTCAGCCAGATTCAAGGCTTCATTTGAGTTAACAAAATTACACCCTTGATATTCTTCAATGTTTTAGAATCACTGATTGTAATCCAAGTCCCTCTATTTTCTAGTCTAGGGACAATATTACTTCCACCTACACTACTCCTCTTTATGATTTTACATTGTATTGGAAGTTGGTTGGTAGTCTCATTTGTTTGACCCATACTCACCTTAATATCTATTTTACAATAGGGCTTTTATATTGCTTCACATATGATCCTCATGATAGTCATTAGAAGGATTCCAAAATTATTTTTGAATATCTATAGGGCACTTCCCACTTTGGATTACACCACACCATATGTCATACTAGTTTATATATACTAATTTTGATTGTGTAGGTTCTATTGATGATAGGCATTCCACTTCTCGCTACCTTTTTTTTCTTGTTTCTTCTCCATTTTATTGGGATTGTAAGAAATAACATGTTATTAAAATTTGATCTATAGAGGTAGAGTGCATGACAACAGTCATAATAATTCATTAGTTTCTTTAGCTTTGTTAGTTATTGATAGAGTTTGGATTTATGCAAGATTCACCTACTATACTTTGGTGTGATAACCAAAGTGCAATTCACTTTTATCAAAACCATATTGAGAATCAAAATACCAATCATATTGAGATTCACATGCACTTCATTTATCATCAAATTTAGGATGGAGTTATTTGGTTAGAGTATATTCTACCTCAGTAACAGGTTGTTGACATATTTTTTGTTAGTGTATTTCTTTTTCCTACTGGGTTTTGCCTACATGGTCATATGGCCATTCTAAGCTTCCTTAGGTTAGTTATAAAGGGTCCATAAGATAATTATCTTTTATTGTAATTATTTAATTATAAAAATTAGAGGCTTCCTTACGTTGCCTTAATTTTCTTTATATGTACCCCACTTTTATTTTTAGAAGGTAAATGAACAATTCAATCGTATCATTTTAGATTTCATAGCTTGTTACAACTATCATGTGTTTTTTGGAGACCTCACACTACCACATAAGATTCAACTTGATTGCATGAAAACTATTTAGAGATCTTGTTAATATCTTTCATGGTACCAGAACTATCTTGATAGTCTCATGTAGTAGACTCTTTGGTAATATCCTCCATGCATTCACCTTGCTAGTTTTTCTTTTGTCTTGGCCACCATTTTTGACCTTGAAGGCATTTTATTAATCTACCTCAAAAATCATGTCAAAATGGCTTTGACAAAAAATAGTTTTACATATATTTTTTGGGTTTTTTGAGATCTAAAATGGGTTGTTCTTAATTTTTTGAGAAACTTCATAGATTTTCTATAAAATCTATTTCTTCCATCTGGTCAGATGTTCATACAGATGAAGTAATACAACCTACAAACCCTGATTTACTCTCCATAGGAAAAATCAAGTTCTTAAACTCCTTCAACTTCTTAAAATTTAATTACTTGGAATTAATCAAGTTCTTATAGGGAAATTACTTGTTTTCAGACCAAATTGGTCTTTCGGTGTGCTTCAACTTCTCGAACACAATTACTTATAAGTAATTAGGTTTCTCAAGGGTGACTACTTGAAGTAATTGGGTTTCTTCAGTGTGACAACTTTATAGTAGACTAATTCAGGGTTTTAGGTCAGTCTTACTTTTCCAAGAACCTGATCAACACTGGTTAGACTCATTTAGGTTTGTGGAGGCTGACTACTTATTACTCATTACTCGCTTTATAAGAAATAAGTCATGTAGGTTGAAGAACCTAAAATTCACTAAGGAAGACCAATCCATGTTTTCCAAAGGTGATTAATCATTACTCATTTACTTTATAAGTAAATTAGTTTAAAGAACCCAAAAGACAATGAGGAGAAGTAATTGATTTTCTCAAGGTCAACTACTTGTAACTTTTTATAAGTAAAGCAGTTGTAAGAACTCAAAGTAGTGCAGTTGGAAGAACCCAAAGTCAAGTAGCTGGATGAACCCAAATTACACTAGGAGACCCATTCAAGTTTTCAAAGATCTTTTACTCATTACTTTTTATAAGTAATGTAGTTGCAAGAACTCAAAGTCAAGTAACTACACAAACCTGTGTGATGTTTAGGAGGGCGTCAAATTTTAGGTGAAAGGTAATGAAGAAATAGAGTTGGATTTTTGGATGAAAAAATACAAGTCTTAAAAAAAAAGTCCATTTTTGGAAAGGGTCCATGAATATGTGGGAGTAAGAACCAGTAAGTGCTATAATTTTCAATTTGTAGCTCCTTTTTGGGTTCTATTTTTTTTCAAAGTGTATATTTTCTCAAGCTCTATCCATTAGTGACATTATTCTAGGACTTTTGTAACATCAATTTTTTACATGGTGTAATAGCCTAAAACTCTCTTTAAACCTTTTTACCTTTCCTTTTGGATGCATTATTCGTAATGCCTAATGTCTCTCTCATACTTTCTCATATTGATTTCTCATAGATGCATTCTTGACTATACCCGACATCCAAGACTGAGCATGTGTGCATTATAACTTTAAGGGGGTATTCTTGATAGTTTAAGGGGTACTTGTATTATTTACTTTCTATTTTTTGCTTTCATTTCAATTTTATAATTTTTATCACTCTAATCTACACTAATGGATCTAAATATCAAACCACTCACACCATTAACTCTCTAGAATGTAAATCTAAAACATAACTCACTTTGAGAGGTAAAGGACTCTAATAGATTACTATGGGTGAGGAAACTAAGGCATCTATAAATGCAAAAAAGGTTAAGTGGTATAAAAAATGTGATGAGGCCTATGGGTTTCTATCCCTGCCAATGTCTCTTTACCTCTTATTTCATGTTGAATCTATAAAAACTCTAAACAAAATATGGATAATCTTGGACACGCTTTTTGGAGTATAGGACAATATAAGGGGTTATGAGCTAGAAAATGAGCTCGTCACATTGATCCCAAGTGAATATGACACCCTAAAATACTTCACTAAGATTGTAGCTGAAATAATGTGGCATTGAAAAAATAGATGACTAGTTGATTCTATCTGTGCTTGCAAAACTAGGTCATGACTATTCAATTTTTGTCTCTACATTTCATGCTCATAAATGTGCACTTGTATCCACTTGGAAAATGACATAATTTGATTTTTTTTGTTGCCAATCTAACTCAAGATTAAGATAAGTTGGTTCAAATGGGTGCATTGAAGTCTTCAAAATCACATGCCTTGATTATTAATTAGGACAAGAAGAAGCCTTAAAATAGTGGCAAATAAGAGAAGAAATAGTCTAAACCAGATCATGAGCATAAAAAGAATAAAAAATAAGATGTCAAGAAGAAGGAATCATCAAATGAGTCATCTTCAAGTGGAAAACCTAATAAGGAGAAACTCAAATGTAACTTTTGCAAGAAACTTGGGCATGATGAATCTCAATGCATGAAAAAGAAGATTGACACCTTGACTAAGATGATTGACAAGAACAACATCAGTGTTCCTAAATCCTCATATTAGAACACATCAGCACAAGATTTTACAAATTCAAAAGACAATAAAAAGGGTAAAAATAAGGGCAAGGCACTTGTAGTAGCTTCTCATCTTGTAACTTGGGTGCTTCCTATCACATGGCCTCCTCAAAAGATTTATTTTCAAAAATAGAGTCATGTTCTATGCCTTCAATTCTCATGGTTGATGACACTTTAGTATAATTTAGTGGTAAAGGATTGGTATAAGTAAGCGATGAGACCTTCAATGATGTTTTGGATGTTCCTTCATTGTCCACCAATATTCTATCATTATATCAAATCACTCACATAGGTACATGGAAGTGAGTTGAGTTCACACTTGATTTAGTGGTCATTAAGGAGTTTAATAGTGACACCAAAGTTGTTTATGTTAAGGACAATAGTTAGTCTAGGCTATATACCTCCACACATTTTTCTCTAGATCAGCCTCTATTGCACTACTTACTCATGCAGATGGAGAAAGAAAACTATAGCATGAACGGTTTGACCATTTAAACTACCATTACCTAGAGAAACTTAGTCATCAAGACATGGTTTTAGGATTGACTAAAGTCAAATTCTTAGATGGCCTATGTAATGGCTACATTCTTGGTAATAATCTAGAAAATAAATATGACAAGGATAAAGCAAGGAGAGTTGAATAGAAGCTAGAAATAGTCTACAATGACTTAGCAGGTCCATTTCCAAAACCTTTATTCAATAGGAAAAGATACATTATCAAATTCATCCATAAATTTTTAAGGTAAACTCGGGTGTTTTTTCTCAAAAATAAGTCTAAGGTTTTTTTATCACTTTAAGGACTTCAAGGCATTTGTGGAGAAGTAGTCAAAATGTTCCATCAAAATCTTAAGGATTGATAATGGTAGACAGTATCTCAACAACAGGTTTGAGTAGTTTTGCACATCAGAGTGGATTCAAATGTAACACATAGTTCCATATAGTCCTTAGTAGAATGGTGTGGCTAAATGTAATAATCATACCTTGAAAGAAATGGCCAACTACATGCTTCAATCAAAGTCTCTTGCTCTTCAGTATTGGTCTGAAGTAATCAATTGTGCGTGCTACATTCAAAATCAAGTTACACAAAAAGATTTAAAGGGAATCACTCATTTTAAATCTTGGATATTCACAAGCCCATAGTAGATCAGTTTTGAGTGTTTGAATCACCAGTAATGGCTTGGATTCCTAAGAAGAAATGTAAGGCAATGGACCCTCAGAGATAGTCTTACATATTTATGGGGTATGTTGAGGGTGTTAAGGGATATAGGATTATAAATCCTAAAAATCATGAGTTTTTCATTGAAAGGAGTGTCAAGTTTCATGAGGGCCCACTTGAACACAATCTTAGCACTCCATACTCTTCAAAAGTCTCACTAGACATTGATTCCACTTGAAATAGTGACATAGATCCACCTTAATATCCTCTTGATATTGAGGATGAATATTATTCTTATTCAAATTTAAGTGATGAGGATTATCCTCCATCTCACATTCACACTATAGATGATGAGGACTCACCTCCTAATTCTCTAATCTCATATAATTTTGGTTTGATTTGGGCTAAATAGACACTTCAAAGTGATAGAGGATGGGTTGGAAATCCATCAGATATAAGGTAGACATGATCATACTTTCAAGGGACTTCACATGTGTACTCAAACATTATCTTAGATCTAAAAACCTTTCATGAGTCATCTAGCATTATACAGTGGGATTCTACTATGTAGGAAGAGTACAATTCCCTAATCAAGAACAAAGCATGGGACTTGGTCCCTCTTCCTAAAGGAAGAAAATTGGTCTGGTGTAAATGGGTTTGTCAAACCAAGTATCATGTAGATTGGTCAATTGATAAGTATAAATCTTATTTGTTTAAAAAGGGGTTTTCTTAGGTGCCTGGCATAAACTACACTGAGACATTTGATCCTATAGCCAAGATGATGTCTATAAGACTCACTCTAGCCATCACAACTGTAAATCGATGGGATATTCACCAAATGGATGTAAAGAGTGCTTTTTTACATGGTGACCTCAAGGAAGAGATATATATGGATTAGCCACAAGGATTTGTGGAAGATACTTCCTTGGTCTGTAGACTTGGGAAATCTATCTACAAACTCAAACATGCCCCTCCGGCATGGTATGCCAAGATGGACTCTTTTCTCCTTATAGTTAGGTTAAATAAATACCACTCAGATCCAAATGTATACATCTGGTGGTAGGATGATTCTATTTTAATCCTATTTCTCTATGTTTATGACTTACTGATTATAGGGAGCTCATGATCATCCATCTCAACAGTGAAAAATGCACTTTTGAACATATTTTTAAAGACAAACATGGGATTGTTTCACTACTTTCTTGAGATTGAAATCATTCAATCAGAATCTTAGATAATTTTATCAGTATCCAAGTATTCTCTTGATTTTATTATAAGGTTTAACATGGCTAATTGTAAGCCAAATCCTACTTCCTTCTTATCTGGTGTGAAGCTTGAGACTGATTACCATACACCACTTATTGATGCAACTCTGTATTGACAACTCATGGGAAGTCTTAAATATCTCACACACACTAGACCTGACATATCCTATGCAGTTGGATCAGTCTCCTAGTTTATGTAAGGGCCATATGAGTTGCACTAAAAAGTAGTAAAGTAGATTCTTCACTACATTTAGGGTTGACACAACTATGGGATACACTATGGAGTAGAAATAGAGATTGATTTGATCAGATACATAGATTCATATTGGGCTAGAGATATTTAGAGTTGAAAGTCCAATTCAAGCTATAGTTTTTCACTTGGTTTAGGTCTAATAAGTTGTTCAATCAAGTAGTAGAATGTAATTTCTCTATCATCCATAGAGGTAGAATATAGAGGGGTTGTTAATGCCACCACTGAAGCAATCTAGCTTTAAGGTATTCTCACTGATTTTGATGTCTAGTTTCATCAGCCAATAATCATCTACTATGACAAATAAAGCACTATCTAGATTTGTAGGAATTTGGTTCTCCATCAAAGAACTAATCACATAGAGATTCACATGCATTTCATCAAGGAGGTTATCAATGAGCAAGTCATTGATATTCTATACTATCTAACATCGAAGTAGATTGTAGATATTATGACCAAGCATTTCACAGAGAGTAAATTTGTTTATCTATGAGATCTCATTGGGGTTAGGGCTGCTCCACCTTCTTCTTCCTCCTATGGAGGTTCATCACTATGTACTTGGGTACCTCATTAGTCTTTCAATGTTGGGACCCAATTCTCATCTCACGTAAGCTACACTTAAGGGGGGTGTTAGTGTAGTACTTTTTCCCACTAGGTTTTGCCTACACAGTCGTATGGCCATTCTAAGCTTCCTTAGGCTAGTTATAAATGGTCTATAAGATAATTATGTTTTATTTTAATTATTTAATTAGGAAAATTAGAGGCTTCATTATGTTGTCCTACTTTTCTCTATATGTACCCGACTTTTCTTTTTGGAAGGTAAATAAAGAATTAAATTGTATCATTTTGGATTTCATAGCTTGTTGCAGATATCATGTGTTTTATAGAGATCTCATGTTGCCACACAGGATTCCACTTGATTGCATAAAAACTATTTAGAGATCTTGGCAAACTCTTTCATTTACAAAGCCTTTTTCACCACCTTCCTACCTTGAGTTGCATGGCATTCTTGGGGTTTATAAATTTTTCATCGAGGGGTGTTCATGATGAAATATTATTTCTTCATTTCATCATGGATATATTATACATGATAACCTGATCAAGACTTATTGTCAGGACTCATATTGTGGATATACCACTTTATTTTTTCCCCTAGTTTACTTGAGGTTTGGGGGGGGTGTTAGAGTAGGTTATTTTCCTTAGCTCATATTCACCTAGGTGATTTATTTTTCCATTTATTTAGTCACTTCTACCCACTTATGTGTGGATATATCATTTTATCTTATTTTAGATATTATGAGATATTACATATTTATCTCTTAGATATTATGGAGATATTTTCTAGTTGTTTATATCCTTTGGGGATAGTTATCTATTAGTCCTAGTTTTGATCTCTTAGCTTTATCTCTTAGTTAGGATTGATCCTCATTGCCTATATTGTAAGGCTCGTTCATTTTATTTGACAAGATTTGGAGATATAATATATGATATTGATACTCTTTTGTTTTGCATACCTATATGTAAGTCTATACTATCAAGTTTATTTCAAATTATTATTTTTATCAATGTGATGTTATACTAATAATATATAAACTTGTGTCTTGGAACAATTTTATTATCATTCCTTTAAATACTCATCTAATCCTACATACACATATGTATCAAACTTCTACTTGAATGTGATACAAGCATACAAAGATACATGATACATTCTTAGTTTAGATATTGGGATTTACCTCTACTCATATCATATGGACATTGGGAGCATCCACTTATTTGATATTAATATACATAGGTTATATGATTTGATGATCACTCTACATTATCATGTTTAAGCTTACATCTATACTTATACATGTCTTTATCCATGATTATATCTTATGTAAGGTACTTGATATATTATACACTTAATTTTTTTTTCCTAATATATTTTATCCATGGGTCACTATGACATGTTTATGTCAGTTTCTTATGATTTAATTTATGTATTTCCTTGAATATCTTTCCTTGATAGTGTATTCCTTGTTTGAGAATTTGAATATGCTCCTTTAATTACAACCCCTATGCCTATATATGATTTATTTAACATTTACATATGTCATGGTTTGTTACATGGACATTTTAATAGGTTATTCTTGATTTTATGGACATTTGAACATGCCCCTTATTTATGGTCTCCTTGGACCATTGCCTTTTGACTTGCTTTTGAGTTCTCTTATGTGTTCTTGTTTAATTTTTTTCTTTTTGAGCTTGTACTATTACTATCTAGACATTACCATTATATTTATCATGCATCTTAATCCTACATCTGATCACACTACTTCTATGAATTTCAATGTTACATTTACCTATACATGTTCCTTCTATATACAACATGGTTACATTCACAGATTATATAGTTGCCCTATCATTTTGAGGTGATGTAACTACCAATTATTATCTTTCCTTAAACTCAAAGGTGGGGCATATTAATGGGGGAATGTCATAGAGGAATGTTATCCACACTTGGTATAATTTCTAGATTTAATGGGGGCATGTTTTTGAAGCATGTTCTCCACACTCATTCAATATATGGTACTTATATAAATTTTTAGATCTAGTGGGGTCATGCTTTGAAAACATGTTATCCACACTAGTTTAGTATATGGTAATTATATTAGTTTCTAAATTCAGTGGGGGCATGTCATATGGGCATGGCTTCCACACATTCATAGTTTTTAGATTTAGTAGGGGCATGATATAGAAGCATGTTCTTCACACCTATTCATTATTTTGCATCTTTTGTTTATAGTGGGGTCATGTTTTGTAAAAAATTCCTCCATATTAGTACTTATATCAATTTTCATATTTTCACCATATATACTAGGGGCATGCCTTGGAATCATGTTATACGCACTTGTATAGTTATCTAAATTGGCCAACACACATAGATATATGGTTCGGGCTCATAATTATGGTTAAATTCTATACATTGCTATTATTATTATACATAGTTTCAACATGAGACAAATATTAGGTGCATATGCTATGTAAAATGTACTCCTAATATTTACAAAATCCAAATTAGTTTCATATTCCAAAACTCTTTTATGGACTATTACCATATAACAATTTTTTTATACTAATACCTTGCAAACTCTTAAAAAATGTATTGAGTCAATCTACTATAGTAGTTGGTTCACCTTTTGGTATGGTTTAGGTGATCAAATCACTCAATATTTCCATATGTTTAGTTCAAACTAGATCATCTAGCCTCATTAGGTTATAAGTATAATTGGGTTACACAATTGAGGTAATCTCAACTACCAAGTGACAAATAACTTTTGATCTAAAGTTGGGGGCATGTGCCTTCCAATGTCTATCTATCTCTCTCTCTTTATCTCCTTGGATATATGCACTTGAAATATTTATCTTATTCTTATTTTAGATCCTTATAATGATACATATTTATCAAATAAACATGATAATAGGTAAATAAATTATAGTGACATATAGGTGTACTCCTAAACCTTGCTCTTTTAGTTTAAATATAATTAAAGTACTTTAAACTTAGATAATATGCTCTAATTTTATAATGTGACATGTTCTTGGTTACAGGTTAGTCACTAGCAAAACACTCAAGTTGGGTACAAGCAAAGACAAGGTGTGCACACATATCTAGGTATGCATTTATTTATTTTAAACTAGTAATTTAATTACTAGATTAAACGGGGAAAATATAAATGGTATTTTATGATTATATAGAACCTTAGTAGTATACACTTGGTAAAATTAGACCTTGGTTATTCCTCTCGGCTTTATACCTTTCTTTCTTCCAAGAGTCTTGCATCTACTTTATCTTTATGTCCCTTAGCCTATATATCTTAGCTTGACCAATTTTATGTTGATGACCCAGGTCGTCTATCTTGCCTAGAATACTTAAAATGTACTTGTCTTGCATCTCTTCAAGTTATAAAGCTATACCTAATTTCTTACTTTTTGGACACTAATGTATAGGACAAATAATAGCATCTATGCTACTCTCCTATCCTAACACAAGATGATAGTGACCTAAATTCATCTGATTTTCAAATGAAATATATCTTAATGATATACATAAGTGTTTTAATGTGAGTTATTAATCCAAAGGGATTGATATAGATACAATATCAACCTTCATTCATTACTCACCTACCTACACCTAGAAAAAATAAAATAGAGACCAAGGCAACTTATCAAAAGCACTTTATCAAAAATTAAATTGAACAAAGAATCCCTATTTATATACTAGTCATAGGAACGAAACATCTACAAGTCTAAAGTATTAAAGGAGTAACCCAAGATCCCAATTTTTAATTTACAATCTAGGTCAATATTGCTTTGGACATATTGAATAATTTTCACACAATCCAACACATAAGGGATAACTACATGAGTTTAAGTTATTCTTATGGAGTATTGGATATGCTGGTAGAAACCTATGACAATAAGGTATTTGGTGTTAGATCGGCACCATGTGCCCACTAACCCATTTTTTCCTAAGGTCTCTATGAAGATGGATAACTAGGGTTTTGCCATTTCATAAGGAATGGCAATCCATGACCAAGATCTGAATGCACTAGAATGAATGCAAAGTGGAACCCAAAAGTGTCTAGGTGGTTACATCCTATTCTAGTAGGTATTCCATATAGGACACTTGCATTGAACATAAATAGTAACATTGACATAATTATCCTAGGTTGATATTATTGTCTAAAGCACTAGAAGCATCAGATCGAGAATATAATGATTATTTTGTAATCTCCTTCCAACCTAATTTCCACCTATTCTAGATGTATAACTATTTTAGTATTAGAAAAATCTAAGTAAATCAATTATTTGTAATTTATATATCTATCATAGTTGTACTTTACATAAATAGATTATCTCAACATAATAAATTTAATGTATGCTTATATCTAAGTTTAACATCTAATTATCCTAATATAGATATGATTATCACATTTGTGCCATTTTATTTTATATATACCCATTTAATTCAAATCTAGTATTAACAATAAGATCACCTTTGACCAAAATTGTAAGGTTAAACACAAGGGATACATATGATACAAATAAATGATCCTTATCTTTACCTTCTTCTTATTTTGATTTTGAACTTGCAGAATTTCTATGTTTTAACATCAATTCTAAAAACTACTCTTTCTATGGTCCAAACAATATCATCGTTTGTAATTGTGTTCTATCACTACCTCTTACATGATCTAATTCTACTCTACCTTTCTATTTCTCATCAGCAATTTCCATATCTAATTCTCTCTCTCCACTCTTGGGCCTTTCTCTCTCTCTTCATCATTTCCAACTTCCTCTTCTACATCTTATTCATATTCTACTCTAATCGTACTCATACTCATAGTTACACTAGGATTATCCTTTTTTTTCCACCTTATCTATTATCACAATTTTCTTTCCAATCCCAATATCTTCTTCCCACTCTACATCTATGCGTCATCCGTATTCTAGGTTTAGGTTAAAATTTAAATTTTTTTGCTCATATCTTCATCATCCACTTATACATCACACACAACCCTATTAGGCCCTAAGCAACTACTCCATGTTAGTAGGGGTATGCACCATGGATTTTTACACACACAAAATCCTAATAAGAGGATGTAGTCACTAAAAAAACTTCCCTTGGATACTTCTTACAAATAAGTCATGTATAGCTTCAAAATCGAGGCATCCTTTAACAACAATATATCTAGGTATACACATACTATTTTTAAACTTTATCAATTACATATGTTTTCTCTCTTGTAGGAACCCATCGAGTCTTAATCTCTCTGAGTATACACCTTAAAGGGTGCACTGAAAAAGGGGTGGGTATACCATTGGTGCTTTTTAAGATTGTTGTTACCTATAACACAACTTGAAACTAAAACACACATTTCTTATACACTGACTTAAGATTTGACACCTCCATTACAAAATCCTCCAATAAATTCACCACCTTAAACGTCCCCTACCTAAGATAAAACTTATTTTTAATTTTTATTGAATAAAGTTAGTCTGGGCTGACCCTTTACTAAAAATATATGAACATGTTATGGGATTAGGTCAGCCTTGATTCACCTAGTTTGGGGCTTGACTACTTTATTTATTTAATAATATAGGATCAATTGGGATAACTCTATCAGCTAAAACTTTGGAAGATTTTATGGTTATATTAAGCTATATAAACACATCCTTTTTACCGCTTCATAGAGATCGAATAAGAAAATCATTATTTACACATCTACTTATCCACCATTCTACTAGAGGAGCCATTTCTTAGGGTTTAAATACTACACTTAGAGAGAGATAATAATCTTGTATTTTGGATAAGTCATGTAGCCTAGTGTTGATCTATATTTGTTATCATTAAAAACCACAATAACCTCTTACAAATTAGCTTGGCCAAGGGAGAGACTGAGCCTCAATAGGTTTTTATTCAATGGTAAATATTCATAACTCTTGTTGTTATTTATTAAAGGAGATAAATTTGCATGCTTAGCTTATATTTTTCTCTCTACATGCATTATGATTTCCTCTACACTGAATTGAGTAGAGATACTTTATGTATCTTTAAATTTTATGTTTATTACCCCCATTTTGTGACACATGATTTGGTGAGCACTAGATTAGATTTTTATTTACTTTGTCATTTATTAGTGAATAATAAAACATACGACCTAGCTAGGGTTATCACATAGTGTTTTTTTACTAGAGGCTTTGGAACCTTCTTTAGTGATATTTGTTGTGGTAAGTGATCCATTGGTTAGGTCTAGTGGATCCATAATGGTCATGACCCTGATTGTCTAAATGTATCAACAAGTATAAGGGCTAGTGTGATTTATATTTTCAAATCTAGGATTGATTTTTAGATCAAATTTAATTTACCTTGTATACATTCTGGTGAACCTGATGTGAACTAACCCTTGTAGGTTTTCCTTCATGTCTTCATTTATTAACATCTATTATATATTTTTATTCTTATAGTAATGGATCAAATATATCAATATATTCTAACATTCTATGCGTAGGTTTAACACATAATCACTATGATTAACATTATATTTCTTTGTGTAGGCCATATTTAAAAATAGGTAACTAGATCGATTAGCTTGACTTAGTTCACATATTTACATACAATTTTTAAGACTTTATTGACCTAGTCAACTTTGCTAGTAGAGTAAAAATCATCATATTAATAACATAGTATAAAATAACATCAACATCTTCAAAACTATCAAGTTTATTATTACCTTCTTTGTCATTTATATTATTCATTTGTAATCCTAATTTTCATAGTTTTTAATCTATAAAACTGTAATCCTATAGTGAACTAGGTCAACTAGATCGACATAGTTTTATAAATTGATTTTTTATATATAGGACTTAGTTGACCTATTTGAATATGTTATTCTAGTTCTTAATTTAATAGACAACATCGACCACATATATTTTATTCTATATTGTTTGCATATAGGGTTGCCTGAACTGACTCTTTATTCTTCAAAACAAAAGAATTAACCTATCTTATTAGCAATTAATTCAATTTTCATTTTTGTTGCTTACATTGCTTAGATTAATAAATATAGAATAAATATTAGGTTTCTAATTTATCAATTTAGTCACATACTTTCAAATCATATAAAATCAAAAATCATTAAAAAACTTCTACCTAAGGTCTACTTACTTAGATTTTATCACCAAGGGGGAAGCGAACTTGGTTTTCTATCCAAGTATAGTTATGTGGTTGATGATATATATTAGCAAATAAATTGACACCCTTATCACTATGGGATTGGGAAGTGAGGGGATAGGCCCTAATACCAAGCCAATACCATCACCAATATAGATTCCTTTTAGCCTCAACTACTTGAAACCATCATTAGATTAGTTTTCTAGTTCCTTCCTATAGCCAACTCTCTATCACATTTATTTCAAAAATTATAATAAATTAGAACATTCAAAAATGACCATTTAGATTAGTATTTCTATTTTTGTTCCTTTCTCTTTGATCATTATATATTGTATTTCAAACTTGTATTATCTAGCATTGATTCAAGGTTTGTGTTGTGGTCCAAAATTGGATCAACTAGATCAATACAAATGATTGTGTGTTTATTTAAAATATTATAAAAAATTACCCTAGATCATCTACAATCATAATATTAAAAAACTATATCTATTTTTATAACATAGTTGATCTACTCAAATGTGTCCCTTAGAGTCTATATTCTCCCACAAAACATAGTCACTTTATTTGACTCAGTTTATTATAGACTACTTTTCCTATTTCCATTCAACACATAGTTGACATATCTAACTATGTATCTTTCAAACTCTCTCAGCTTACCATCTTTAGAACATAATCAACCAATTCAATTATACTTTTTGTACCCTATTTTGTTTACAGTCCTGCAAGATAATACTTATTGGTTCAACCCTATATCTTGCTAATGGATCTTTATTTTTACCAAGATTTTTTAATCTTTCTCCATCATGAATTTATTTAGTGAGGATAATATAAAATCAAATAAATCCAGCATGATGAGTTTTACCAACCCTAATAGATTCCCTAATACACATCTTGTGGCACCCACCATGGATCAAAATAATATCCATGTTTCCACTCAAACCTCCAACTATGGGACTCTACCCCATTCATCCTCAACAATTAACCCTTTGTTTTCTTTAGAAGATGAGTTTGATATTGAATACACCATGGAAATGATTTTCTACATTAATGAAAACACTCATTATAGAGGAAAATATCATAAAACCATCTATAATCTCATGATGGGGCCTCATATAGGAGAACCCCATTCACCCTCCCCTACCTTTTCCAATATATTTATGGGAACCCCTTTCTTTTCATCCAAATATTTTCCATTTATAATGTCTCCTTCCCATACCATGACATAATCTTCTATCTTATTCAACCTCGATGCCAATTATTTCTACCAACATAGTAGGTTCAACTTCTAGTGGTCCTATTCAAAACACCCACATGCTTAACCATGCTACCAATGCTTCTTTTTCTACTAATTATATTCAAAATACTAATGTGATGCATGCCACTAACTCACCACACACTCATAGTGCATCACAAACTCATAATACTTCTCATAATACTAATGCATCAAATACTAAGTCCTCTAGTCAACATATTGCTCAAACTAATTAAATTATCCTAAAAATTCTTAACTAAGTACATACTTTTCAAACCAATAATGAAAATTAGATTATGAAAATACATAGTAATTTCATACATCTGTAAAACCAACCTCACCAGGTTTTATGGGGAGTACAAAATACTAATGCACCCCACCCCCTCTTAGGGGTTCCCATGGTAACCTTATACCATAATCACCACTCATCAATACAACCATCAAACATCTACAAAATGAACCTGTAGTACCTCAAATTGATAACATTGACATAAGAGGTATCACCCCCACCATCACCTATAATGAATTTACTGATCCCACCTTGCATCTCAAAATATTTGTTAATATTTATAAAGATTAGGTTAAGCTTAATACCTTTGATTATACCAAACTCTTGGATAAAATTCTCTCTAGAGACACTTTAGATTGGTAAAATCAATTGAAAAACCACTCTATCACTAGCCTAAAAGACTTGGTCAACTCACTAGTACAATAATTCCAAACTAGTGATCTTCCTAAAAATAATATATCCCATTTCATCAATTATAAACAACTCAAAATTGAAGCAACCTAAGCCTTCACTAAATAATGGAAAACTTATCTAAAAATTATGAGCATAATATGGAAAATGATAAACTCATCTATATATCGACAAGGATCCAATTCCTAACCACCAAGATAACATTAAAAAATCTACTCCTACTAATAAAAGTCTTATATAACTTACCACCAATGATGAAAATGTAGTTAATATGACTAATATGAGAAGAGTAGTTTCTTTTATTGACTCAAATACAAAACCTACACATCAAACCTCTCAACTATTCTATGTCATTCAAGACACTTCCCCATCCCACCTCATAAAATTTGGGCAATAAAAACCAATACCCATATAAGCACCACTCCCAACAACACAACTAATACCATTACAAGCACCATTCCCAATAACACACCTTGATTATACGTCTCATACCATTTCTACTCTTCTCTCACCTTCTTCACCACAAGAAAACATACCTAAAACTTCTAATAATATTTCTTCTACCCAACCAAAATATATACCTCAACAAACCATCAAACCACTTAAAATAACTAAACCCATTTGCATTCAACATAAGCCAACCATACCATATCGATGTAGATTTAATTTTACCTCCAACCCTTTTTCCCAAGAGATATCATGGAACTTTCTCATCTCCCATCTCAAATACCTTTCTTAGAACTAATGAGAACTTCTCCTCATCATCAAAATGGCCTAATGAAATTTTTATTTGAAATGAACATCCCTCATCCACCTCCTGTAGAATGCAAAACTATATTATCTAGATCTAAATATATTTTAATTAAGATATATGAAGAGATGTCCATCCATGTTGATGAAATAGTGGACAATTATCTCTCATTTAAGTTCCCTATCACTTTCATGATCCTTGATGAGATATTTCTTCATGCAAATGATCCTCCTCTATTCATTAGTGTTTAAACTAGTGATATCTAAGTTAAGCATGTTTTAATTGATGAAGGTTCATGCACTTATGTTTCCTTCCTTAAATTCATTAAGACACTTAGATATTTTTAATGTAACCTCAAATCTATATGTAGTACATTTCAAGGATATGAAAGAAGGTAAATTCCTCCTCTAGGTTGTGTTTGGCTTCCCATTACCATTCTTCCTATTAGAATCCATGTGAAATTTATGGTCTTTAACTTTCTATTTTATTATAATATCTTTCTTGGTCAACCTTAGACTCATTATATGAGAACAATATCCTCATCCAGATGCCAATTTGTCAAATTCCCTCATAATTGATCTATCTACAAGATTCAAGGGGACACAAAACCTTAGAATTTTGAATAATTAAAATAATGAATGTCTTTAAAATAACCACCATTGAATCCCTACCTAGTGTCCTATTTTGGGAATCCCAACTCTTCAACTATCCAATCAACTCCAATCAAGGTTATAATGGTCACCCTGAATTAATTGGGAACATTCCATCTAACCTCTTAGAATCTAATGAGGATGAGTCAGATGAGATAAACCTCAGAATCAAAACCTCTAATCTTTCCCCTCACATCATTTCCCAAATTCCTCCTTTTCAATATTGATCTTGCCAGCTACCTTCTGATGATATACCTATTATCTTAACCAAAACTAAACACTCCATTCATCATTCTTATATTAATGACAAAATCATTAGTACATATACCATTAACTTACATACCCATTAATATGATGATTATTATGATTTAGATAACACATTCTTAGCGAGATTCATCCAAGCTCTAAATACTAAAGTTCTTTGATATCTCTCTTCTTTATTTTAGTCTTTTCATTCTTATTATAGCATTCCTTAATTTATAGCACCTAATACTAGTTTTTCCACTATTATTCATAGGGTAGAGATGTATCACTCACATGGTATGCCTCTAGTCATAACATAGCCCCTAAAAACAATGCTCATGGAGCATGCCATGATATAACCTTATCATTTTTTCTAGATACCATGATCCTTATAGTCTATTTCCATTAGAGATGTTAGCCATTGTGCTTAGACACACTATACAAACCATGTTACTTTCATACAAGCCTAGTATGGTTTATTCTCTAGCCCCAGCCTTCTTTGGTGATGACCTTCTTCCCTTACCATAACTTGTTACATTGCCTGCATAATGGGAAGATCAACCTTATTATGATATTTTTAAAGTTAATAGTCATTGGATCAAATATTACCATTTATATTAGCAACCCTAGGATTTGCTTCTACCCCTTCAATTAATATACCTCCAAAGTATACTAACAAACATATTTATTTATTTCATCAGATAAATAACCATTATTCTACCCACTACAAAAATATAGGTAGTACATCAACACATTACACCCAACCACTGCTCAACCTAAAGATAAGATCATACCTCTTCATATTTTATTACCAGAGTATATCCTTAAATATAGGGAAGTATACTATCTTCAGCACTAGTGTGGTACATATCATATTGATCTATTCCAAGTGATCCATCAACATCTTCATGATTTCCCATAGTCAACACTAGTACTATTTCTTCCTCCTTCTATAGGTCACCCACATAAGAAGACTCCTCTTTCTCCATTGGTTAACCACCCTCTATATCTATAGATACCATTCCCATCGAGACATCCATTCCTCACCTTGAGTATCCCACACAAAATATACCACATGCGAATTAATCTTCATTAGCTACACCTACCTATTTAATCAAAATTATATGGAAGGAAGTATTTGTACAACTTTTTGAAAATTTTAATGAGACTTTGGCTAGCATCATAATTTAACTTCATAGAGATGTTTTAGATGTTATGGATAATATTTGTGGTCAAATATATCAATATTTATGAACATGACATGGTGTTCTTTCATATTATTCTATTTTATGATTTGGATTGGATTTTTGATCCATTTTTATATCTCTTATACACTTGAATATGTGTCAAATTTGATTTCACTTATCTATATTACATGGAACATTATCTTATACTTTATGTGGTTTATATGGTTTCATTATCTTTCACCTTTTTTGTTATGGATTATTATCATTATTCTCATGAATGAAAACTCATGTTTATTAATTCACTTCTTTCATGGATTCTTTTATTTTATTTTACAATGATTGTTTGATATCTTATTACACTAAAAATCAGATAATTATTATTGTGACTTGATTATACAACCTTTATCACCTTAGTATTCTATCTCTACCATATGATGAGTTAAAAAATAAGAATTCTCATTGTACTAATACCATATATAGATATATTTTTATCTTGTTTATTCCCTTATTTTCCTTTCACATACTAAGCATACATATCATTGAAACTTGCGATTACATATTGTTTCATAGGTAAGCCTAAATGTTTAGTTAGTCATATCTATAATTACTTAGCCTTGTTTAACCAAAGTCTAAAGATCATTTGTGTGTATCAATTTAAAACTCATGTTGGTTATTCCAAATCCGTATGAAGGAGAAATCATAAAATCCATAAAATAGTTAAAAGGAAAATTATTTAAACAAAAGGAAATGATTCAAAAGGAAATGTACAATTTAAATGTCTAATCACACCAAAACACATGATTCATAGCACATATACTATTTATAAAACTCCATATTTAGCCTCATAATAGAGATGAGGTCCATTAAGGTCCAGTAGGCTAGTAGATTGGGATAGGAGAACAAAAAATCTATAAGTGCTACCTACTTTCTCACACAATTACCCAATCTTCACAATAAACCGATGTCTCTGTAAAAGGTCTTGAGGAATGGGGAACATGTTATAGGAAGGTAGTTCCATTTTGATTTACTTGTTTATATAAACTTCATTAGTTGATCTTAGTATCTCACTTATTTTATTATACATCTTTGTGCTTATTGTGAGTAGGTATCCTTTATATATTGATGGTAACTATAATCTTAGTGTCTCCCCTTTTTACCTAGTATGCCTCATGTTTACTAAGGTTTTATCATAGATGCCTATGTCATGATTTTTACATTATTTATTTTATTAAAAAAATCTTAGTATTTATGCTCGAGAAATATTATTTTGTTAATTGATCATTCCCCATAAGGTTTCCCTTCATGAGTTGCAGTGTAAGACCATAGATAGGACCAAGCTCTCCTCATAAATTACCATAACAAAACATTTCCTTATTTTTTACCCTTATTACCATTCACCTCATTGGTGTTCACCTTGTGATTTTTAGTGTAATACCATGGATAGGACTAGGATCTCTTCAAAAATTACCACATTAAAACATTTATAAATTATTTCCACATTTGTTTCCACCTCATTGGTATTCACCTTGTGAGTTGCAGTGTGTTGGTCCCCAAAAGTGTCAGTCAATTTTGGAACAACATATGAGCTATTCTTGGACATGTAGCACCAAAAGTCCTCTATTCCCATTCTCAAAATTTATTTAGGGGCTTTCAAATTCCTCATTCTTTCAAAGCTTTTTCAACAAAGGGATTAGCAGGTTCAAAGGTTCAACATCTTCAACAGGAGCTAGGCGCATTTGACAAAGTTCAAAGTTTAACCATTCCAAAGGTTCCACATCCCCAAGCATTTAATGAGTCTCAAAATCTTGAACTATTAAATCATTAAACCTTGAACCATTTTGGTTCATCAATTCAATGGGTTCAATGTTCAATCAGTTCAATGCACCAGGTTCAAAGGTTCAAAGATGGCCTCAGTTATGAAGAAAAATGCGCACAATAGAAAGAGTCAAGCGAATACTACCAAGTGTCGCCAGTCAAGAAATTATGCCTTATTCCTAAGAAGTAGTGGAAACTACCACATGTCAACATCTGCATTTCCTTCCTTCCATCCACTATATTGAGTAAAGACCACGATGGGCCCTAGGGTGAGTGACTAAATGAAGCTGAGGCTGCCACGTGTTTGCATTTATGTGACTGTTATAGGGTCTCTTTAGACAAAGCTTCTATCAAAACTCTATGTATGGTGACAAGTGGCAATCACAAAAGGTTTTACTTTGTTTTCTTAAGAGTAGTAGACCATGCCACGTGTCCCATGCAGAGAGTGACAAAGTCTGACAAGTGTCATTGTCTGCGAGAGCCTGACCGAGCCCCAAACATTTTTGTAATGTTGCAAAGGCCCAAGAAGGTGGATGATGCCATGTGTCCCTAGTAAGATTCAATGGAAGATGCCACATATCACTTGTTTGAAGTGGCAAAAGGTGCCACATGTCAAAGGATGGAACACCTCACAATGCAAAGGCACGCATGAAGCCAAGGAAAGGATTTCCTTCAGATAAATTATCTGAAGGAATTCCTTCAGATGTTTTGTTTGAAGGAAATAAAGGACCAACAAGCCCATGGGCATCAAATTTGGAGTGACTGGTTATCTGTTAACCTTTAATAGAGGAAAGACATCTAAACACTAAATCAACTACATTTAAGTGTCTATTGATTCTAGCAGACTCAAGGCGTAGACTCAAATGCATTCAAAGAGCCTAAGGCTAGACCCAAGAAGAGGAAGAGAAAAAGAGGGAAACTTAGTACGAGTTATTTCTAGTGGGTGAAATAGTTCACTGAGTAGATATTTGGGGCCTGCCAACATTGAAAGTGTAGCCTGTTTGTCCCCTTTAAGATAAAGGTAGAATTAGTTGTGCAGCTAGGTAGGTGATGAAATGAGATATTCAAACATGGGAAGAGGCACTAGAGATGAATCAACATGTCACAGTTAAGGCAATCACCCTGCTCTAATGTGGCCCTTCCTAACAAGACCAAGAATGCATCCAAGGCATTGAATGCACTGAATGGGTCACTTTATGGGACAAAGTGCCAAGCCTCCCTCAAGCCTCTATATAATGTAATCTCTTGTACCATTTGAAGGAGATATTCTCATATACAAAAGCAAAAATCTACCCAAATTGAAAGGTGAATACTAATACTTTGAGCTTAGATTGTAGTTCATATTATTTTATTTGAATGAGAAAGCAAGTGACTTGCAGACTTTGTGCTGTTATAGCTTGTGCTATTTTAGAAAATTGTTCTTATGTTTGTTTCCTAAGAGCATTCTTGTTTATTTGATCTAACAAGTAGGACTAGTGGAGGTGATAAGGAAGGTGTCCTAAAGCCAACTACTTTTAGACTTTGTGCTATCATAGTTATCTTTAGTGTGTGTTTTTATTTTATGTTTCTGTGTAAAGGACCTTGGGATGACTTTGTGCTCCCATTGTTCTTCGCATCTCACTCTAAGGCTATCAAGGTGGAGACTTTGTGCTACATCTTAGATTTCTGGTTACTTTGGGCCCTATTACCCCATTACTTGTTACCAAAAAGAGTCCTACTATTTGCAAGAACAAGCACTTCTGAAAGAAGAGAAGTGCCTTCTATTGCTTCACCAAGATTTCTACTATCTAGGAAGGGATTTGGCTCTTGGCTGAATGTTACTTCTTGAAGAAGATAAGTGCCATCACCAATCACCCAAGGTTCCTCCTCTATCTATGAGCATCATCTCTGAAAAAAGAGAGATGGATGGTTTATCCCATCCCTGTGTCTTACTTTATACTTATTTATATAGTATATAGCCTCCACATATTTAATAGGGAACCTCCCCTTGATGAGAGGAGAGATTTTTCTCCAGTTGATGTAGTAAAGCTGCACACCTAGATGATAGATTTCCCTATGTTATGGTGATAGGAACAATTTTAGTCACCAGTTAACTGGTTGACAAAATATTCACCCAACAATTTTTGGTGACTCCGATGGGGACATAGTAATTTTGTGCAATTTGGAAGCTCAAGTTTCAGATTGAAACATCACCTGTGTCTTACCCATAATCATTATAACCCTTATCCATTATAGACTCTTGTGACTCTATTTTATCTTACCCATTGTCATTATAGCCTTACCATCTTCCTCCACTTTTGTTATTTTATCTGGTCTGCAAAACTAGAGCTGCTGGGAAAGAGTGCATAGTTTGAAGCCTCAAGCCTCAAGCTGAAGCAGGGCTAGTTCTTTTCCATTTTTTTTTGCAATCTAGCCACTCCACCTAGATTTGTTATCCCTATTTTTCATAATTAAATCATGGTAGTTTGAGGCCCCTGGGGTAACTCTTTTGGCCCACTCAACTTGACTCCACCTCTGCATGAACTCCCACGTAGTTCAAGAAAGAATTTCCCCAAATTCTTTGGTGATGGAATAGTTCACCCTAATGAACACATTACAGCCTTCAACATAGCCTGTGGTGTGATAAGGGTGGAGTTCAAAGATGTGGTAGTTAGGCTTTTTGTGTAGACACTACAAGGTGCTGTTGCAGACTGGTTCTACCATTTACAAGCTAGATCAGTGACTGACTGGGATACTCTTAAAGCCAAGTTTGAAGCCAAGTTTAAGCCTGTAGAGGATGCAGATGCTTTGCTAGCCCAACTCAATCAGATGAAGAAGGAACCTCATGAGCCTATGAGGGATTTTATTGCCAGGTTCAATAAGATGAGGCATAGGATTCCCATGATCACCTAGCTGACACGTCAAAATCTCAAGTGTTTCTTCATCAACTCACAACTGCTTGAAGTGAGTTTCTTGCTCAGATGGGCTAGACACATAGACCTTGAGGCTGCTCAAAAATTGGCTACTAAGCTAGAAGATGAACTTATCTTGGTAGGAAAGATAAGGAGAGATCCTAATAGAGGTATATCCTCTTCATCTTCTAAGTATTGACCTTCAGCCACCACTAATCAAATGGTGCAAAAGCTGGCAAATGAACTGTTAGCCTTGAAAAGGCAAATGGCCCAAAGTATGTCTACTCCTCCTAATTGTGATATGCCAAGGAGGAAATTCCCCAATCAGCCATATCAAGGCAATGCTGCCAAAAGTTAAGGGCAACCAAATTGTCTTCCTCCCCCACATAGGAACCTTGCCCTTGAAACACCTCCAACCAACTCAGTAGTTAGATATCTAGAAATAGAACATGGTTGTTATTTCCAACCTGAGTTTGAGCAAGAAAATGGTGTTGATCTCTTCAAGAAGGATCTAGAAGAATCAACTGGTGACTCCCACATTGGTTTCCTAAATTTCTAGGATGAACCCAGAAGTGAAGGTGAAGCAGTTGAAAGATCATATGCAGTATTCACTAAGTCCAAGAATTAGTCAGCCCAATAGGTTGACAAAGAGAAGATAGAGGAGCAACCCCAACCAATAATTTCAATTGCTGAGCAGAGAACCCCTCTTCCTTTCCAATCAAAGGACCCAGTGATTGCCAAAGAAGTAAGTACATCAAACATCTCTGCACTTTTTACTTCAAATTCACAGATCAGTCCTCCCCCTCCTAAAAACCAAAAGGATGAACTCCCATCCTCTCTTCCAAGTCCATTTCAGTCATTTTCCATGATTGATCATGTCAAGAAATCTAAAATTTAAATGACTGAGTTTGAATCCCTACAAGCCAATCTGAAGCAATTAAACATTGGTGGAGAACCAGGTGTGGACTTGTCTGAGGCAAAGATTGTGGTTACCCAAATGTCAGCCCCTACTAATCAAATTCTATTTGAGCCTTTAGGTAGGGTTAATTACTTCTTGACCATAAAGGATGCTCATGTCCTAGCTGATGAAAGTCTTGTAGCTGAGAATCCAAGATTTCATCTAAATAAGGCATCAAAAAAATTGGTAGGGCGCAGTACAAATCAAGAAGGATCTTCCATCTCCCATGAAGAGAAATTTGATATAATATCAGCTTTTGATGATGCCTGGATCCTAGAATTTGATGGCAGCAATTCTTCCACTAATGCTAGAGCCAAGACTGTGTTGATATCTCCTTAAGGAGATATTTTTCCTTCATGCAAGTTGCAGTTTAGCAACACCAACAACACAACTAGATGCTAATCTCTATTGCTCATATTGAAGACTACTCAGGATGAAGATATCAAACTCCTTCACAATAAAGGAGATGCTAAGCTGATGGTTTGTCAAGAGTTTGATGCTAACAATCAAAGCATGTGCTGGACTAGACCAGAAAAATAACAAGCTATGGTGGTGGACCATACTGTTGTACTCCAAAGTCAGCAAAAGAAACTCTTCACCAAGAGAGCAAGGAGTTATGGTTTTCAATTTGAAGACCACATCCTACCATGGGGCAAGAAGAAGAAAGAGCCAAGAGGAAGACATAGAAAATTGGTTTCCTGGTGGAGAGTTCCATTCACCTTTCACTATTTCTGGGGATAAAATGGTTTCCTACTAGTTTATCAGGATGGCACACCATTTTCACTATCTCACAATGGGTAGCATCTGAAGCTCTTCAAATCTTGTGGCATCAAATAAGATCATCTGTACATATGTATATTTATATAGTCTTTAGTTCTATTTTGTGATTTTCATTTTCATTTTTTAGAGCCTTTCTTTTTGGGTAGCATGACTTTGTAGCCCAATGGCACACTTCAAGGCACTAGAGATTCTTGTTTCTACTCCCCTCAGATGTTCCAAGTTTTCATCTGAAGGAAGTTCCCCAACTGGAGCCAGCTGTTGGTCCCCAAAAGTGTTAGTCATTTTTGGAACAACATATGAGCTATTCTTGGACTTGTAGGGCCAAAATTCCTCTCTTCCCCTTCTCAAAATTTATTTGGGAGCTTTCAAATTCCTCATTTTTTCAAAGCTTTTTTAGCAAAGGGATTAGTAGGTTTAAAGGTTTAACATCTTCAATAGGAGCTAGGCACATTTGACAAAGTTCAAAGTTTAGCCATTCCAAAGGTTCTATAGCTTTGAGCATTTAATGAGTCTCAAAAGCTTGAACCGTTAAAGCATTGAACCTTAAACCATTTTGGTTCATCAATTCAATGAGTTTAATGTTTAATTAGTTTAATGTACTAGGTTTAAAGGTTTAAAGATGGCCTCAGTTATGAAGAGAAATGTGCACAACAAAAAGAGTCAAGCAAATATTGCCAAGTGTCACCAGTTGAGCCATTATGCCTTGTTCCTAAGAAGTAGCAGAAGCTACCACATGTCAACATCCACATTTCCTTCCTTCCATTCCACTATATTGAGTAAAGACCATGGTGGGCCCTAGGGCAAGTGACTAAATGAAGCTGAGGCTGCCATGTGTCTGCATTTGTGTGACTGTTACGTGGTCTCTTTTGACAAAGATTCTACCAGAACTCTGTGAAGGGTGACAAGTGGAAATTGCAAAAGGTTTTACTTTGTTTTTCTAAGAGTAGTAGACTGTGCCATGTGTCCCATGTAGAAAGCAGTGGAGGTCGACAAGTGTCATTATCTACAAGAGCCCAATTGAGCCCCAAATTTTTTTGTGATGTCGCAAAGGCTCGAGAAGGTGGATGATACCACATGTCCTTGGTAAGATTCAATGGAAGATGACACATATCACTTATTTGAAGTGGTAGAAGGTGCCACATGTCAAAGGATGGAGTACCTCATAATGTAAAGGCACGCATGAAGCCAAGGAAAGGATTTCCTTTGGATAAATTATCTGAAGGAATTCCTTCGGATGTTTTGTCTAAAGGAAATAAAGGACCAACAGGCTCATGGGTGTCAAATTTGGAGCGACTAGCTAGCTGTTAACCTTTAATAGAGGAAAGACATGTGAATGCCAAATTGGCTATATTTAAGTGTCTATTGATTCTAGCAGACTCAAGGCATGGACTCGAATGCATTCAAAGAGCCTAAGGCCAGACCTAAGAGGAGGAAGAGATAAAGAGGGAGAATTAACAAGAGTTATTTGTAGTGGGTGAAATAGTTTTCTAGGTAGATATTTAGGGCCTACCAACATTAAAAGCATAGCCTATTTTTCCCCTTTAAGATAAAGGTAGAATAGATAGTTACGTAGCTAGGTAGGTGATGAAATGAGAGATTCAAACTCAAGAGGAGGCACTAGAGATGAATTGATGCATCAAAATTAAGGTAGCTGCCCTGCTCCAGCATGGCCCTTCCTGACAAGACCAAGAATGCATCCAAGGCATTAAATGTGTCACTCTATGGGACAAAGTGGCAAGCCTCCTTCAATCCTCTATATAATGTAATCTCTTATACTATTTGAAGGATATCTTCCTATATACAGAAGCAAAAGTCTACCCAAATTGAAAGGTGAATACTGAGACTTTGAGCTCAGATTGTAGTTCATATTATTTTATTTAAATGAGAAAGCAAGTGACTTGTAGACTTTGTGCTATTATAGCTTGTGCTATTTCAAGAAATTGTTCTTATGTCTATTTCCTAGGAGCATTCTTGTTTATTTGATCTAACAAGTAGGACTAGTGGAGGTGATAAGGAAGGTGTCCTGAAGCCAACTACTTTCATACTTTGTGCTGTCATAGTTGTCTTCAGTGTGTGTTTTTCTTTTATGTTTCTATGTAAAGGACCTTGGGATGACTTTGTGCCCCCATTATTCTTTGTATCTCACTCTAGGGACATCAAGGTGGAGACTTTGTGCTACATCTTAGATTGCTAGTTACTTTGGACCCTGTTACCCTGTTACTTGTTACCGAAAAGAGTCATGTTGTTTGCAAGAATAAGCACTTATAAATGAAGAGAAGTGCCTTTTGTTGCTTCACCAAGATTTTTACTATCCAAGAAGGGATTTGGCTCTTGGTTGAATGTTACTTCTAAAAGAAGAGAAGTTCCATCACCAATCACCCAGGATTCCTCCTCTATCTATGAGCATCATCTCTAAAAAAAGAGAGATGGATGGTTTATCCCACCCCTATGTCTTACTTTTTGCTTATTTATATAGTATATAACCTCCACATATTTAATAAAGAACCTCCCCTTGATGAGATGAGAGATTTGTCTCTAGTTGATGTAGTAAAGCTGCACACCTAGACAACCGATCTTCCTATGCTGTGGTGATAGGAACTATTTTGGTCACTAGTTAGCTGGCTGACAAAATATTCACCCAACACAGTGCAAGACCTTAGATAAGACTAGTCCCTCACAAAATATTAGAATAACTAGTTCATACTATAACCAAGTTACAATAAAATTAAATACTTCAAATTTGAGATAATTTGTGTTACATTATGATTTACATGCTATTAGAATACTTACCATATTAATTTAGTATGTTTTATGATTACTTCATAAGCACTTCATTTTTATCTTATTTTCCAATTGCATACATGTTTACAACCAATTTATTAAATTTCTCATACTTCCCATCTTAATTTAGTATGATTAATTTTATTTACACTTACATTTTGTTTTTATTTTCATAATTCCCATCTTCATTTATTATGATTGATTTATTTTATTATTCATTTTTTTATACCATTGGTTTTCACATTTTTTCCATTTTATTATAAATTTTCATACTTCTTAACATGATATAATATGAATTTTATTTTTTTTTAATTTTGTGCAAATATTTTTACATGGTTTGGAAACATTACTTTACCATTTTGGTATCTTATATTTATTCATCTTTTGTTTTTACACATTTCCCATCATGATATAGTGTGTATTATATTTTATGGTCATTTATACTTTTCAAAATCATTGTGATTTTATTTTTGACCATGCATGTGTATCATATAATGCTATAAAAGTAAACATACATCACATATTTCTCATAACATATACAATGAAAGTAAAATACATGTGATAGAAATTAACTATATCCACACATATATCCACTTACAAGTAGAAATCATATACTGAGAAATATCCATGTCAATATATATACCTTAATTTTTATAAAACCTAAGTACACAATACAATATCTACAACTCTAAGGATGTGCTCCATTATGCCTATCATGTGGCCTAGCCACATTACCCATGGATGCCTATGACTGACCCATCTAAATGGTTCACTATAATGAGGTAGTTCAAGATTGTATGTCATCACTCTGACCTTATAGGTTAGCCACTTGACCTTGAACATGTCCAAGTGCTATAATGGTTTCCATATAAGTAGATCACTCATATGATAAGGCCTAATAGGCTTAATCCTCTCTCTCCTACCCCTACAAGTGGATGTGAACCATCTCCTCATACCTATATCTATCATGAAACCTCCCCCACCAACCTAAACCAACTAGCATAACATAGGGTATATAGTACAAAAAGATCAACCAAGGTGAATGGCTCATAATATGATAACATCCCATCCAAAATATCATGGTGTGTGGCCACAATCATGGTTCCCCATCATATCTCCTTTGATGTAGTACCTAAAAAATAGAATCCAAATATACATCAAATCTCATGTGTGTATACCTCAATCCATTTATCTATCACTAAATCCATAAACACCAATGCAACTAGTGATCTATATTAAAAAATAATAAATCAAAACATTTCTGACTAGTACTAGTATTGCTGACCATAATATCCCTATCTACAACCACTAATAACCTCTTATAGCTACCTCCACACAAGTGCAAAAATAGAAGCCACCACTTGCACTCATCATGATCCTCTCCTCATTAGACTCTCTATAGAGTAGTTGTGTCCTACAATTTCTATAGGATCGCCCTTTATGATTGCTCATACCTATGTCTCCTATCATTGATGGTACCTACATTTCCAATGTGATCAAGGAAACTATTTTTACCCATAATGTGGCTTCACTCTTGCATCCTTATCTATAGCATCCTCATCTATAATATCATCAACATCAGGCCTTAATTCATCCTACTACTACACTTTCTCTATCCATGATCTCACCCACTAAGGCCTAATCATAGGTATTTAAATGTGCACCGCTAAACATCCTCTCATTTTTAGCTCTCTCATATTTCATGCCCAATATGTAGGCACTAATAGAGGGGCCATTAGATGTGGTAGGCCGAATTGCTTAGGTACACTAATTATTGAATGTAGTTCCACCTATGAAGTATAATAGATCATGCTATGAACATGTGTCAAACCAATAAAAATAGTCATTAAATACATCTATATGGTAGGCATATTAGTGTAAGGCTACCACACTATTTACCCTCATGTAACAATATAAAAAGTTAGTACATGGGGCATGAAACAAACTATATGATCCTACCTCCACCTTATAACCTAAAATTACCTATCATTGAATGCATGGCATATCTAGTTGACTGATACATAGGGAATGTCTCATAGATCCATACACTCAATATAATGATGGTGCCCATCATCTTCTACCCCTAGGTCATTATCCCATACATATCATGCATGAGTTGTAATCAAATGACATAACCAAGATAATATAATGTACCCTACTCTAGGCTACTTAGTACCTTCCCATCAAACTTATGACATAACACACATGTTATCATAAGTACTATCAAGCACTTCTAGATATATGGAATGATTGAGATATAAAAATCAAACAAGATAACATGTAAACCAAGATAAATCCTATTCAAGCCTATTGCCTATTAGGGTAGGGTTCACCTCTCATCCTCCATCTTTAGTGTATCACATATAACTAGAGTCGAAATGATAGGAAGTCCAAGCAAGGCATGGACATCCTCCAAGGTGATGATTACCTCTATCATGTCCCCATCTACCTCCCATTAGAAAGTATTGGTCAATCACTC
Source organism: Torreya grandis (assembly GCA_037957365.1). Taxonomy (NCBI): domain Eukaryota; kingdom Viridiplantae; phylum Streptophyta; class Pinopsida; order Cupressales; family Taxaceae; genus Torreya; species Torreya grandis. The sequence continues at coordinate 123,133 of JARHVA010008999.1, forward strand.
CCATGCTCTTAGGAACATGACATCGAGATAGACACTTAGTGGGATCCTCCTCATCTCCATAAGACTTATAAAACCCAAGGCAACTAGCTGAGATTGATCCATGTATGACAAATGATCTAATTAATTTAGTAGCTAGGATGTATCCACCAGGCACCAAAATATCTATTGCCTCCACAAAATATCAAATAATAAAGAATGTATTAGATCTCAATGTCATAATAATAAAATACATTCTTAAATATTATCAAAAAATTAAAAAATAACTACTTTATTAGCCTATTTATCTTATGTTTCCCTTTTTCTACACAATTAGCCTATTTGATACTAATTCAGCCCTATCACCTCTTTGCCATACTATAAAATCCATCTACTACATAGTCGACCCATTTTTATAGATGTAATTAGATTATTTAGTACTGAATCAACCCTTTTTTATCTAACATGCTATATCACCCTCTTCTACATAGTTGGCCTCCTTTAATAGACTGTATCACCCACATATTACACACTACATCAGCCCTTTATCCTTTTATAATTGGATCAGTCATCTACTACTTAATCTACCACCCCTATGATACTAAATTCACGTAATGTTATACAATCAACCACCTTGATTTATCTCACCTTATAAATTAAGTTGATAGAGTTGAATATATTCATAGTTTATGGTGACTTTTTAACCATTTACCATAAATGATTTAGGCATTTATTGGTTTGATTCTTTGTTACCCAGTACCCCATTCTACCCCTAGTTTATCTAAAAATTTCCTAGGGTCATTTTTGGTATCTACATTCTTCCTAACATCTAATTTTATATATTTAGATTAATTTTAATTAAAATTACACCAAATTTTGAAATTAATATTTCACTTACCTGAGTTACACTCATTGTGACTGCTAGGTGTCCTCCATGTCATAGTTATTGTCAACTCAACATGGACACTCTTTAGGATCAACTAGGTCTCTCAGAGTAATATTTTCCCAAGAATAGTAAAAATAAAAAATGAATTAATTTTCACCCTATTTTTATTTACTATTAAAAATTATTTACCTATTGATTATTTATAACCAAATTTCATTTTTCACCAATAGCTTTATTCTTACTATTTTTTATTTTGATTCAAAAGATGTTCTAGAATCCTATTGTTGTAGAGAATATTTTCACATAATACATGTATATTTGAAAAAGTTAAAAATTTCACTTATTTTATAGGTTCACCCTAATGTTCCTTACATTAGAAACCTTCATATTTATTTCAATTCCATCCTCTTCTATAATTAAGGTAAGTAAAGGTACATATTTTTGAAAATTTACCTTTCATTTATGTTATTCACTTCTTACTACAATTTAGTTATTTTCAACATTGTGTGTTGCTATGTTTTTTTTCTTGAAACACTATCTTGTGTTATAACTATGTGATAGATGATGAAATTTTAGTGGTGAATATGTATACAAACAATGTTTTAAAACTTTATCAATTAATGATGATTTATTTCTTATAGGAACCCATCAATTACTGATGATTTATCTCTTATAGGAACCCATCAAGTCTCAATATCTATGAGTGCATGCCTTAAAGGATACATTAGGAAAAGGGAACATAAAACATTAGTGCTTCATAGTATTTTTGTTCCCTATACCACCACTTGAAACCAACATCAACCTCTCTTATACGATTCCCTAAGATTTAAATCCCCCCTTACATAATCCTCTAAGAAATTCACCACCTCAAATAAACCCTTACTAAGCCAAAACCTCTTTTTAAGTTTTACCAAAAAAAAAAAAGCCTGAGCCAACCCCATACTTACAATATATGATCATGTTATGGGATTAGGTCAGCCTCAATCAACCTAGTTTGTGACCTAACTACTTTATTTATTTAATGATATATGGTTGATTGGGCCAAGTCTATTGGATAAAACTTTATAAGAGTTTAGGGTTAGATATATCTATATAAACACATCATTTTTGCTCTTTCATAGAGACAAAATAAGAAAATAATTATTTTCACATCTTCTTATACACCATTCTAATTAAAGATCCATTGCTTAGGGTTGTAATAGTACACTTAGAGATACAAACCTTGTCTTATGGATAAGTCATGCATCCTAGAGTTGACTTATATTTGTTATAATTATAAACCAAAATAACCTCTTTTGAATAACATTGGCCAAAGGAAATATTAAGGCTCGATGAGTTCATATTCAAAAGTAAGTATTCCTAACTCTTGCTCCTTTTTATTAAAGTAGATAGATTTGTATTTGTTAGCTTATATGATTATCTCCCCATGTATTTATATTTTCTCTACATTGACTTGAGTAGAGATATTTTATGCATGTTTACCTTTTATGTTTATTACCTCCATTTTGTACCACATGATTTGGTGAGCACTATATTAGATTTTACTTTACTTTGTCATTTACTTGTGAATAAAAAAACATAGGACCTAGCTAGGGTTATCACATGGTGTTGCTTGACTAGAGGCTTTGGAACCCTCTATAGTGATATTTATTATGGTAAGGGACCCCTTCATTAGGTATAGAATATTTATATTGGTAATGACCCTAATTATTCAAATGTACCAAAAAGTAGAAGGGATAGTGTGATTTATCTTCTCTGAGTAATGATTGATTTGTAGATTAGCTTCACTTTACCTTGTATACAGTTTACATCCAATGATATACCTATTGACCAATTTTGCCCAACAGGGAAAATTTTGGTCCCCTTCTTCCCTTGCTTTTCAAAGCCAGTCAATTTCAAGTTGCACAAGTTCAATGACATGGTTCTTTGGCCTGGTTCAAGCCTCGATTTAATCTTCAAAGCCATCCCTGGTTTAATTAGCACTTGGTTCATCCATCTTCAGGTTTAAACACCTCTTGATTAAATAGCGTTGAACCATTAAAATGTTGAACCAATTTCAGTTCAATGGCTTGGTTCAACAAGCTTGGTTCAAGGGGTGGTTCAATGTTTGGTTCAAGCAGATGGTTCAATCCTTTGGTTTAACACTTGGTTCATCGGCCTAGTTCAAACAATCAGCTCACTTGGCAGGTTCATTGGCATGCAATGGTTAAACCACTTGAACCATTGAACCATTTTTGGTTCAAGGGTATGCCTAGTTGGTCGAAGAGTAGTCTTCAAGTTTAATGCTCTTATGTTGGGTAGGCATTTCAAACAAAAGAAAAGGAAAGGACTTAGGTAAGTGTTTTTAGATTTTGTTTAAGTCCAAATTCCTTCGAACAAAAAGTCTGAAGGAATTGAGGTTACATATACAAAGCAAAGGCCGAGGCTGAGGAGAATTTCCATGGAATTTTTGTCTATGGGAAAATGTCCACAGATAAAAGCCTACAAAAAATACACAAAGCCCACAGGAACCTAGGAACAATCCGAAGGAACAAAGGGACCCACCGAAGGACCCTGAAGGGCAGGTGCCCTTGCGGGGGACTCTCAACCCAAATAAAAATGGGCACTAAACAAAGTTGGGAAAGTGCTAAGGAGATACAAAAGGCAAAGGAGTGCCCACAGAGAAGTCAGGAAAGGACCCGATGACATTTTGACAGGGATGAGGACATCCTGGAGGCCATCAAAATTAATAAAGCAAATTAGCCATTGGTTTTCAAACCAATGACAGCCATGTAAACATCAAAATTAGTGCAACAAAATAACCATTCACTTTCAAAGTAAGACAATGCTAACCATGAGAGCCTAGAATGTAACGGCCCGTTAGAAGTTTGCCCCTGAGGGTCAAAGGAGCTAGAAGAGACAAGAAAGGAAAAGGACAAAGTGCCAGGCATGGAACAAGTAGATAGTCCAAGTGGTGAAAGGAAGTGCCAATTGAGAAGTGACTCCAGTAGGTGAAATAGTGCCTACAAATTGACCATTTGAGACACAAACAACTAACAGTGCAACTAGTTTTCTCCATATCACATTTATGAGTGGACAAACCATGTAAATCACCTTGAAGAAGTGGCCTTACAAATAGACAAAGGGCGTAGCTCATTAATGTTTTGACCAACCTGCTCTTCCCAATGAAGGGATGCGAATGACCCACTTATAAAAAGGGGCACCAAAAGGCCTCCTTTCTTCTCTTATTTATTGAAGACTTGTCATTTGAGAAATGATCTTTCACATTTGTAAGGCGTAGCCTTGGCAAAATTTCCACCTGAATCAATAAACATAGTTTTCACCTCCATCTTGGATAGATATTTCTGAGTATGTCTTGAGTGTTAGTTGTGTTCAGTCATTATCTCTTGATGCTTTCACAGGTCCAACACCAACATACCTATTGTCTACAAGTTGCCATTTCTGTAGCTAATAGGAGAAGAGCTACATTTGGAAGTGTAGGGATAGAAGAAATTACTTATATTGTGCATTTCATAGCACCTTGGTGAATATTTGTTCTCTATGTTTTCATAAAAGCCTCTCTGCCAGTTTCTAGTAGCCTGGTCCTTTTGCCAAGTGTGAAGTGTATGTATGCATTTGTCTAATTTAAAGAGTGGATGTGAGAAGGTCAACTTGCTTTGGTGCATCACCTCTATAGAGTAGTTTGTTTTCCTACATCTTTCTCCCTTTTCACCCCCCATTATATATCTATATATATGTGTGTGTGTGTGTTAGCACTTGCTGGAATGAACATGATGTATCAAAGGGAGCTAGCCCTTATCTAGAGACTCTCCCTCCAGCTTTGCCAGTCCCATAGGTGAGAGGGGAGTTTCCATAGTTGTGAGGAGAAGGTAGGAGCTTAGCCTCTTATCAAAGGGTGCAATCTTCAATGTCAATAGTTTTGGCACACTTGGTGGGACATAGTTTTACAACTTAGTAAGGTCTCAGGATTGATGTTGGTCCTGTTACAACAAATCAAATATTTTCAGCATCTGGTGACTCTGAGTTAAATCTACTGGTTAAGCAGCCTATGCCATTAGAAATCACTCTTTGTATGTATATTTATTTTTACAAGACCATGGATCTTGTTTTCCTTCATATGGTTTCGATCAGGCTCCAAATATTTATGCAATCCCCTCAAGTAACCCTCTTAGTTACCCTACAATGATAAGGGAAGCAACCCTAGAATTAGAAATTAATAGACTGGAAGAGCAGTATAGATATCAGCATGAGGTGATGTATGAATATGAGTGTTTGTTTAGGTAAACACAGGCCTTGCAATCCATGGAAGAGAAGGTAGAAAAATGGAAAAATCCATTTATTCAAGGTAGTCAATCTTATGTGCCCCCTCTTAATCTAAAGAAATCCCCTTCTTTTATGTCAAATCCTTTCCATTAGATTGCACTTGCTCACTCCAGCTCATTAAATACATTCACTCTCAATCCTATATGCCTGGCTTTCTAACACCAGAAGACATCAAAATAACCTCCCATGGAGATGAACCTTCTAAACTACTTAGATTGTGAATCTTCCATTGGGGGAATACCACCAGCCAGCATGTCCCTCTTTTAAAGACTCCTCCAGTGCATCAACAGTGTCTTCCTAGCATTCCTCAACCTTCCCAAGTCCTTCAGCATGATGTGTAGATTCCAGGTTGGAGGAAGGAATCCCAGGGACTAGTTCAGAGCTTTGAAGAGGATCATGCTGGTGACCTTCGAGAAAGACTCTTTCAAGACAATCTAGCCAAGAAAATTGAAGATTTAGAGGCTAGGATGAGACTACTTCTTGAAAAAGAGATAAAACTTCCAGACCTTATGGAGGAGCCCCAGGACATTGGAGAAGACAAAGTTGCTGCCTATTCACAGGAGCAAAATCCCAATTTCGAGATCCTAAACTGGGGGAAAATAGTAGAATCATGAGGCAAGAAAGAGGAGGAGCAATGTTTTTCTCAAAACCTTGAGGAATTCAAAGCTGCTCCTACTCATGATAATGTTGATGACCTCTAGGAAAATCTCTTCCAAGAGGATCTAGCCAGGAGAATTGTAAAGTTGGAATCTAGAGAGAGATTCCTCAGCTAATGTGTGATGGATGGTTTAGACCAAACAACACATTCCATGTCTGAACACACCCCACCTACACATTTTCAAGAGAGATATTAGGCCACACCTGATATAGATGAAGTGTTGACCAAGTGGAAAAGGGAGAATCATTTGATTCTATCTCAAGGACTACCTCTTCTTCCACATGTTTTCTCCACTCCATCCTTTCTCAAGGAGGAACCTATTTTGTAGGAGACAGGTGAGGAGCAGAAGATCCAATCTATAGTTCTTCAAGAGGCTATCATGAGTGATAATGAAGAAGAAATCATCATCAATGCTCCTTGTGAAGACCTTATCAGTAATGGAGGAGATGCGGGTCTTGCATATATGTAGATGTTCTAGCAATATAAGGAGGAACAAATGCATGATGAGCTCTCTTCCCCTCTATTTGATGAACTTCCTTGCTACTTTGATGAGGAGGATGACTACACTAAGGAGCTTGAGTTGGAGGAGGATCAAGAGGATACTTTTGAACATCTAGAGGTCCTGATCTTTGAGGAGGAAAAAGGAGAGGTCTGTCTTCTTGGAGGAATGCCTTGAGGAAGAGAGCTTTAAATAGAGAGGTGATGTTATGTAGGATGAGCAATCATTTTGCGAGTCCATTTCAGAAATCACCACTGTCACCCATCTTCAAGAAGGCTAAAATGAAGTAGAGGACAAGTCTGATAGGATCTTTAATGAGGTAGAAGGAAACAAGCTAGACCATGATGCATTGCAGAGGGAATGTGCAGATCAAAGGGCTTATGGTGATGAGCTAACAACCACTAATTTCTTGGTGAAGAGCACCAATATGAAGGACTAGCATTCAACAAGCCTCTAAGGACAAGAAGAATACATGTATGTTGGAGGCATGTTTGAATTTGATCCACTCGGATACCAGCCAACTCAGGTGATAGGTAAGAGAAGGTCACCAATTCTCTTTTTCATTCAGCTACTTGCCTGGCACCATAAGTCTTCTTTCCAGGAAGGGGACTTAAGAAAATTTCCCTTTGATCTAGGAGGGAGGTGAGAATACCTAGTTAACTATATATAGTAGTTTGTTTTTAGTTTCTTTTCCTTCTTTCCCTAAGTATAGTTTGCATAGTTATTAGTTTTCTTAGTCTTGTGTGTGTTTTCATTTCCTTAGAGGTAGATCTGCGTGATTGGTTCTAAATTAATTGGGGTTGTTGCTAATTTTAAAAGTTATAATCTGACTCCATGCCCAATGGATTTTTAAGGCAACTAGCTTCTAAGCATAGCAGGCATGCTTCCCCTATGAGTCACTAATTTGTTGACCAATTTTGCCCAATAGGCAAAATTTTGGTCCCCTTCTTCCCTTGCTTTTCAAAGCCAGTCAATTTTAGGTTGCACAAGTTTAATGACATGGTTCTTCGGCCTAGTTCAAGCCTCAGTTCAATCTTCAAAGCCATCCCTAGTTCAATCGACACTTGGTTCATCCATCTTTAGGTTCAAACACCTCTCGATTAAATAGTGTTGAACCATTAAATCGTTGAACCAATTTTGGTTCAATGGCTTGGTTCAACAAGCTTGGTTCAAAGGGGGTGGTTTAATGTTTGGTTCAAGTGGATGGTTCAATCCTTTGGTTCAACACTTGGTTCATCAGCCTAGTTTAAATATTCGGCTCACTTGGCAGGTTCATTGGTGTGCAATGGTTAAACCACTTTAACCATTAAACCATTTTTTGTTTAATGGCTTGGTTCAAGGGTATGCCCAACCAGTTAGAGGTTAGTCTTCAAGTTCAATGCTCTTGCGTTGGGTAGGTGTTTCAAACAAAAGAAAAGGAAAGGACCTAGGTAAGTGTTTTCAAATTTTGTTTAAGTTTGAATTCTTTTAGACTTTTTGCCCGAAGGAATTCCTTCAGACAAAAAGTCTAAAGGAATTTAGGCTACATATACAAAGCAAAGGCCAAGGCTAGGGAGAATTTCTATAGACTTTTTGTTCATGGGAAAATGTGTGTAGATAAAATCCCATAGAAAATACACAAAGCCCATGAGAACTCGAGAACAATCTGAAGGAACAAAGGGACCCACCGAAGGACCCCGAAGGGTAGGTGCCCTTGTGGGGGACTCTCAGACCAAATACAAAGGGGCACTAAGCAAACTCAAGAAAGTGCTAAGGAGATACAAAAGGCAAATGAGTGCCCACAGAGAAGTCAAGAAAGGACCTGATGACGTTTTGATAGGGACTAGGATGTCCTGAAGGCCATCAAAATTAACAAAGAAAATTAGTTGTTGGTTTTCAAACCAATGACGGCTATGTAAATGTCAAAATTAGTGCAACAAAATAGCCATTCACTTTCAAAGTAAGAGGGCACTAACCATGAGAGCCCAAAATGCATCAGCCCACTAGAAGTTTGCCCCCAAGGGCTAAAGGAGCCAGAAGAGACAAGAAAGGAAAAGGACAAAGTGCCAGGCATGGAACAGGTAGATAGTCCAAGTGGTGAAAGGAAGCAACAATTTGAGAAGTGACTCTAGTAGGTGAAATAGTGCCTATGAATTGACCATTTGAGATGCAAACAACTAGCAGTGCAACTAGTTTTCTCCATTTCACATTTATGAGTGGACAAACCATGTAAATCACCTTGAAGAAGTGGCCTTACAAACAGACAAAGGGCACATCTCATTAATGTTTTGACTAGCCTGCTCTTCATAATGAGGGGACACGAATGAGCCACTTGTAGAAAGGGGTGCCAAAAGGCCTCCTTTCTTCTCATATATATTGAAGACTTGTCATTTGAGAAATGATCTTTCTCATTTATAAGGCGTAGCCCTGGCAAAATTTCCATTTGAATCAATAAACACAATTTTTACCTCCATCTTGGATAGATATTTCTGAGTATGTCTTGATTGTTAGTTGTGTTTAGTCATTGTCTCTTGATGCTTTCACAGGTCCAACACCAACATACCTGTTGTCTACAAGGTGCCATTTCTGTAACTAACAAGAGAAGATCTACATTTGGAAGTGCAAGGATAGAATAAATTACTTACAATGTGCATTTCATAGCACCTTGGTGAATATTTGTTCTCTGTGTTTTCATAAAAGCCTCCCTGCTAGTTTCTAGTAGCCTGGTCCTTCTGCCAAATGTGAAGTGTATGTATGCATTTATCTGATTTAAAGACTTGATGTGAGAAGGTGACTTGTTTTGGTGCATCACCTCCATAGAGTAGTTTGTTTTCCTGCATATTTCTCCCTTTTCTCCCCCCGCATTATATGTGTGTGTGTGTGTGTGTGTTTGTTTGTGTGTGTGTGTGTGTGTGTGTGTGTGTGTGTGTGTGTGTGTGTGTGTGTGTGTGTGTGTGTGTGTGTGTGTGTGTGTGTGTGTGTGTGTGTGTGTGTGTGTGTGTGTGTGTGTGTGTGTGTGTGTGTGTGTTTGTGAGTTAGCACTTGATGGAATGAACATGATGCATCAAAGGGAGCTAGCCCTTATCTAGAGACTCTCCCCTCCAGCTTCGCCAGTCCCACAGGTGAGAGGGGAGTTTCCATAGTTGCGAGGAGAAGGCAGGAGCTCGGCCTCCTACCAAAGGGTGCAATCTTTGACGTCAACAATACCACACAGGTTAAATCAATATTCAACATTTATATACTTTATAGTTTTTCTTCCATTCAAATAATAAGTTCTATCCTTATTAGTTTAAAATAATAATATTCCAATCTATACAACCACACAACTAGTAGTCCCATTATCTCACACCAAAGCATTTCATATATTTCTCCATATATATGCTATATAATAAATTATTTCACTATTTTCCTTATTCTCTTTACTTCTTCTATGAAATCATGGATTCTTTCATACAACCATCCCTCTTTCTTGGTATCCATCTAAACATGTTTAAATAAAAGAGTTTCATGCTCGGTGTACCATTTTTAGTATAGGTTCCTATAAAGTCCATCAAAACTTGCTAATGGGAGATAAATTATTAGATATAGATAGAAATAGATAGAACCATAACACACACAAACATATTTTATGATAATTATGCATGCTTACAATTAACTAATACAAATTATCACAACTGTAAACATTTAAAAAATAGGTATTCTTTCATATTGGTAGATAAAGTTATAAATATAATATAAATGCAAAAGGGAATATGTATTGACTAAAACACATCACACAAAGAACTAAAAATTATGAGGTAATCATATCATAATATCTATTGATCTCTATCACAAGTAGAAATAATTTATAATGTATCAACACAATATTTATAACCTTATTCACATGATTCTATTGCTTCACATTTCTCCTTTCCCTACAAGATATAACAAGACATTTCACCTTACATAGATATTAAAATTAAAACAAGTGGTTAGAACAAGTCAAAAATGATATTCATATTAAAAAAAATGCACTACAAACATGTGTCAACTATAGATACTCTACAATGTTGTAGTCCTAAGATACTTCCAACAAGGGAGAATTAATAGTTGAAAGTAAAGGAGAAATAACTTCTAATGATGATATTGAGGCCTAGTTGTATGGATATTAGACACATTCATTATTAAAGTATGTCACATGAAGAGATTACAATCAAATGGAAACAATTTTAACATAATAGATGATACCTCACCATGGATTAAAAACATACATTGCATTGAATGAGATTCTCTTGCATAATTGCCCAAATCTATTACCTATAAAAAATGGCATGAGTGTTTCCCCATGAAAATATAAGAATGATGTAAATTTATGATAAAATGACTATCACCATGATAATATGTTGAAACACCCATAAATCCAAAATCCTAAACTAGAAATCCTTCAATATCTTATTTAAAAAACCACTAAATCATAATAATACTTAAAATACACACCATAATAAGTAGGAACAACTATCCCTAGAACACATTAAAAAATAGGAAATAATATGGATATGAAAAAGTGAAATGAAAAATGAATTTGGGTACAATTATTTTATTATACCCTTGAGGCATATCCACAAACCTAGTACATGCATGAAGAAATGTGTAGAGAAACCTTTAAATGCAAGGATATCACAATAGATTTATGTCTTAGTTTTAGCTTTTGGTACTCAAATACATAGACATTTGAGCATTACAAAAAATTAAAACATTATTATTTATGCTATATGATGAAGCTAAGAAAAAAATTAATAAATTGAAATCAAGTGAAATGGAAATGAGACACACATATGATTGGAAACCCATCGAAACTATAATAAAAAATATTCAAAGAGGTAGGAAAACATGACAATAGAGGTTAAATTCTAAATATAATACATAGTAGAACAATAACAAAAAAATAAATAGAATATGATTAAGATAAAATTGAGAAAATAAAAATTAAAATAGAGGAATGGGAAAGGTAGTTGATCAACACTATCGAGGATAAAACACAATATTTTAATAAAATCTTAAAAAATAAGACAAGAAAATATAGTTAAGGAGGGAAACCCCAAAGTAGAAAAAATCAAATATTATCAAGAGGAAGAAGTTGAGAAAATACTGTCAAAGTGGGATATAATCAAGGATCAATTGGATAGGGTTGAATGCACAAGGTTGAATCTATATGGACTATTGAAATCTAAATAATAACTCAAAATAGGAAAAAACTCATCTTCATAACAAAAAGTTTCATTAATGAGCATTGGTAAAAAAGTACATAGGAAGGTACATTATATAGTGAGGGATTAGGTCACCAAAAAAGGTAATTAACTCAACTCATAATTAGAAAATGAGTTAAAATACATTTCCCATAATGACCTATTATTAACCTAAACAAGCTAATTAGATCATGTAGGTAGAACCAAAGTGTGAAAAATCCTACACTAACACCCCCCTTAAGTGTAGGTGAGGTGGGTAGAAGAATTGGGTTTTGGAACAAAGGCATGATGAGGTACATAAGTACATAGAGATGATCCCCCTAGAGGAAGAAGAAGATGAAGCTGATTAAAGCCCAAGAAGATCCTACAAATGAAGATACTTACTATTAGGAAGCATTTGGTGAATATATCAACAATTTACTCCATTATCTAGAGGTAGAAAACATTAATGACTTACTAATTGATGAGATCTCTAATGAAATGAATGAAAATCTTGATATACTTGGTCCATTTATGAAGAATCAAATTCCTATATATCTAGATTGTGATTTGGTTATCACAAAAGATGACTTTTGGTCATCAAAACTAGATACCAAACTTAGTTAGAATCCCCTAAAGCCAAATAAACTCACTGTTAACATTAACAACTCCTTTATATTTTACCTTAGTAGAAGATAAAAAAATAGAATTCTACTTCTTGTTTACCAGCTAGTTAGACCTAAATTGAGAGAAAAATTATAGTTTTAAGTAAACTCATAATTATGAATATTTCCAACCCAATATGAATCTATATAACTAATCAAGTTGATATCGGTGCCTGATCCATAGTGAATCATAAAACTACATATACCCTAAATTTAGTGGAGAATCTACTTAGATTCTTTCTAGTGTAGCTTATGTTTTTCTTACATAAATATATAGATCATGCCCACTGCATATTAAATGTTAGGTTTAGTGTGAATAAGGTAGATAATATTACAAATAAGTTATCAATATGAGGTAACATCAACCAAAAGATATGAACAATCAACCTGAATATTAACATAATATATAAAAGGAATAAAAACTAGCTTATTATCATCCATGTTAAACCTTGCAACAAACTCAAGATCATACTTGGAATGTTCAATAGTGATCCTAGAGTTAGACTAAGACATTTCATTCTTGAGGAAGTAGTGAAAAAAGCCTAAGTTAATCATTGGAAACCTATTAGACAAATAAATTTTCATCACTATGATGGTGGATGAAGAACTTTGTGTGATCAATAAGTCATCCACATAGATAACTAGAATCAACAGTGAATCATCAAACCATAAGATGTAGATATTTATATTAGAATGACATCTAGAGAACCCAAACAAAAGAAGAAAGGATTCCATCTTGGTATAAGAAGCTTGAGGATATTGTTTTAGGCCATAAATAGATATCAAAAGTTTGAAAATAAGGAGGAATACTCCATAAATCCTTGTGGTTTCTCAATGTATATTTTCTCTTTGAGGTCACCATGAATAAAAACACTCTTCACATCCATCTAATGAAAATCCCAATGATGTGTTTTAGTAATGGTGAGAGTGAGTCAGATTGAGTTCATTTTGGAAACTGGGGTGAACATCTTGGTATATTCAATTCCATGTAGCTGATAAAAACCCTTTTCTATTAATGTGCTTTGAACTTGTCTATGGACTTATTTTCTATAATTGTTTTCAATAGATCTACTTATTATTGACCAAATTTAACCCTTTAGGTCAAATTAGGGCCCTTATAGGTAAAAACTTGGGATTTAGATGTTTTATGGGGTCTAAAATTTGGTCATAAGGTATATTATAGGTCATTTGATGGAATTTAATGTCACATTAGCCTTGGTCATTAGTCATATTAGCCAATATATCTTTTTGAATCATTTAGGGGTGATAAATAGAGCATTTAATAGGTTATACAACCTCCTTGGTAAATTTGAATATTCTAAAATATGATGTCATGTCCCATGTGTTATAAGAGGTCTTAATCAACTATCATAATCGAAAAGTGGTAGGTTCTTCACAAGAAAGGATAGTTTTCTTGAGAAAAAAGGAGAGTTTGGCAATTGTACGACCCATGGGGAAGTGTGACACATGGGAAAAGATCATAAAATGTCCTTTGAACTTCCTAAATTTTAATTCCATGTTTGAAATTCTTTAGAAGTGCCATTTTGGCCCAAAACCATTCTATTTTTTTTTCATCCTTCTAGGTACATATAACTAGTTTTTAGGTTTATACTTGGTACAAATAGTAGGGGAGGTTATAGATAAAATGCATTGGTGAGGGGATAGTAAAATAAAATAAATTAATATCCATAATTTTTTTTTTAATAATGGTTTCATGTGATTTATGAACCATCCTCATGAAATTGATTGTGCTTTTTTGCTTGATGTTTCATGCACCCTATAGATTTTACTTCATTTTGGGTAAGTCTATATGAACAAATTGGTTATGTTGACTCCATAGGATTTTGTGTCTCTTCTTATATTCACTCCATGATTATTTTCAGGTTTCATGATGTTTTAGTGAGCAAATCATCTTAGGTTGATAGATTAGTCTCATTTGGGATGACTAGTAGGTTTACACCATTTGTAGAGTTTTTCATGATTTGGAAATTGTTTTAGAGGGTTTAGATAAGTTAATAACCATGTATTAAATGTATTATATTCCCCCTCATCTTTAAATCTCACTCTCAAAAGAATTATCCATGAAGGTGCATTCATAAGTCACTATATACTTAACCTGTTATATGACTATCATACCAATCAGTTAGGTGCCTTAAATGGGGTTTAACATTAAAAATGAAGTGTGAAACTTGTTTTGAGATTGTAAAAATATTTATGTTTCATATAAACACCATTTATTGGAGATTAATTTATTATTTTAGGTAGATTCTTTCAATACATGAACTGTCTCACGCTCATTGCCTATATACTGCTCAAAATGCAATTACAACCTCTCATGATGATGTCACACTATGATGAGAATCTTAGTGGTGTTTTAATTATATTTGAGGTGTGAAGTGTGAATTTGGAGGTTTTAAATGGATATATAACCCATTGAAGGAAAATTACAATTCACATTGTCCATGTTTGCACCTTGGTGCACGCATACACTGAAATAGCCACATATAGGTGGTCCTTGATAGTAATCTGAGGTGTCATATGGGGAAATTGGAAAATTATAAATATTTATTTTAAGTTATATCATTTTTTGTGATAATTTAAAAATAATTTTATGTGTTAAATTTACATGTGGAGGTTGGAAGATATGCTCTAAGGTCAAGTGACTATATACAAAGATCTTGTACCCAAAATGAGAAAACAGAGATCCATAGATTTTTTTTAGATATATTTTAACAAGGTTGATAAGACTCTAGATGCATATAAGTATGTTTTCCTTGTATTATCATCATAGGACTATGACCTTGAAAATTGTTAGGGGAAGATAAGAAATGAATATTAGTTTTTGAGAAGTCTAAAATTGCTCATTTAAACACTATTTTCTTCCAGTATCATCTATAGGTTTGAATCCTTGAGTGACCATTAAAATACTAAATGAAAAAAATAATATTATATTTTTATGGCCTCATGTAGTGAAATGGATACCATATGGACATGAATATCATTAGGATGATGTGGATATGTACTATTTCAAGTCTCATTTGTAGCTACAAGTGTTTACTTCAAGAAATGTGCACCTACAACTAAGTATGGAATAGTGACCTAAATTTGATGTGTAGATGGTGTTCTGGGACATAAAAGATAAATACAGGTATGGTAAAATATGAAGTGTCTTTAAATATTCATTTAAGGTCTTAAAACATTATGAACAAGATCAATTACATCTTATAAGAAATTACAAGAATAGAAAAGGTAGGGCTTCTTAGTCAAGAGGGAAGAACTCAGTCTTATGAGTTCAAGGAGCTCGTAAAGAGTAAAAAAGGGGTTAAAATGATAAATAAAACCTTATTAAAATTAATTTTGACCTCCATTAACTTTTTTGAATGCAAAACAAGCCTATGTAGATCCCTTAGGACCCTATGATCTACAACCATTGTAGATGACTGTGATAATAATGAGTAGGGGAGGTAGTGTTCTTGGTGTGAAGATGGTGTGAACATGAGACAAATTGATAAAATTAATTGAAAAAATTTCTTGGGAGGTTTTAATAAGGTTTTTTTAACATTAGTTCAGGGTCCAATTATTGTAAAGTACACCTACAGGAGCTCTAAAGAAGCAAAACTCTATCAATATTTGAAACCTAGTTTTGACTGAGCAAGATGTATAGAAAGGTAAATCAGGGGTTAAAGGAATAAATGAGATTTTAATACATTGTTTATGTTCATAATAACCTAATGATACTCTCATATTGGTATTTCAATCAAAGAAATGGTTCAAACTAAGTAATGCACAGTCAACCTTCTAAACCTTGCACAATCTTTCTTCACAAAAGGTTTGTCTTGGGTCTTTGAAGATTTGAGAGGAAAAATGAACCTATAAAGGATGAATATTTGGTAAAAATAATGTTTTATACTTTTATGATCTCATAAAAATTTTATTTTTAATGATGAAAAAGGGGAGGTACCCTTTGTTTTGTCTCAGACAGAGGGTATTTCCCTTTGTACATAAACCTCAAGTCTTTTGAAGATGGGTGAGAAGGATGGATCAAGGTATATTTGGACATGGAAAGGAGGTGTTTGAAGTGGTAATACATATTAAAAAAACTATTAACACCTCAGAATAGGATAGAGCTAAATAGGGTTCTCAAAAACCCTGAGGTTTTAGTTAGGCCTAGTGTACAAGGTTTAGCCCTATAAGCTAGATGAGGGGTGAACTTCCTCTCAATCTCTGGGAAAGATTTATAAACAATTGTAAAATGTTTATAGGATGGATAAATATGTTTAAAATCCTTAAAATTGTAGATAAGGAACAAAGGAATCCATTTTTAAACTTTAGAATAACTCAATCCTGTTGAAATAGAGGAAAGAGCTTGATAGGAGAGGTTCAAATGCTCATATCTTTCTTGACACTTTGCATGTAGGAAAAAGGATTTTAGGATATTATAAAGGGTATTTAAGATAATCCTTGTGAAATTTTTTGGTAGTTACAATATCCCAGCTTTATGAACAAAGCTTAAGACTGGAAAATGGCCTAAAACCCTTGCAAACCCTCAATCAAGACCTGATGAAGGAAATGAGGATGGTAATATGATATAATGGAATATTTTGACCATGAAAGAAATTATAAGTTATATAAGACTCTTTTAATATCCTCCCCACCCTATTGGACTATATGGAGTTGTATGGATGGGGTGCAAAATAGGGTTTTTATGACTTTTTTGTGCATTGTGTAGGTTCTATGAGGAGTCTAAAGATGTTTTTTTATTTTGAAGAAGTATTAAGACTTTGGATAAAACCTAATTTAAACTTAATTATTAAAAATAACTCATAAGTGTTTAAAAAAATTTCATCTTAGCCAATTAAAACTGGCATAGTGACCAAGCTATTGAAGATGGTGGGAAACTTCAAGTGAGTTGATTTGAACATGTGCCTGATGCTTATAAGGACATGAAGGGTATTTAAACTTTTAATCCACTCCCTCCCATTAATTTTAATGTAAAACCAATGAATTTTGGAGTCCAAGTGTGTATGGTTCATGAAAGAAGGGTTATCTGGACTATAGATGATGATGGCTCACTTTTAGATGATTCTAAATGACAAAGATTGTAATAAATGAATGGAGAGGCATGTATGAAAAAATTTTCATTAATTTAAATCACCATAAATATCCCTAATATGTTTTATATGTTTAAATAGGGATAATCATGAATACAATTTTTTTGAGCTAGAATAAGGAGTTTTATGCCACTTTGCAAGAGTTTCATGACTTTTATGGACACTTGGACTTCCTAAAATTGCATGGTTCATCCCACATCCTATTATCATGAAAAATTAACTTATTTTATTAGATTTACAAGTGTCCATGTGACTCTACAAAAATAGAATTTTTGGCTATTGTAACCTATGCTCTACCTAAGTATGGCAAAGCCCTACTTATTTGCATACCATTTGATCAATACGAATACTAATTTTTACCTCTTCATGGTTATTATAGTGTGTTTTATGTAGATGATGGATATTTATTAGTGAATACTATGGATTCCTTAGCATGTTATCTCATTCTTTCACACTATTTATAGTTATAAAGCTTCTTCTTATAGGGCATGTGAAGTGTTTTAGGAAGTGTCAAGAATGAGTAAATTAGTCTATTCACTAGTGTTATTATAGGCCTCTTGTTTAGTTGTATTAGTATAAACATTAATTTATAACCTCATAATGTAATACTGATGTGAGAAGATGCAAATTAGAGAAGTGTATGTTTGGTTAGTCTCTTGGTTTCATGTGTAACATGCATCTGGTTGTAAGTCATCAGTCCATTTGGTGTATCACCTCCCTTAGGATATTTTTATTTAAGTTATATTTCTCCCTTCTCCCCCCCCCCAAAAAAAAAAAAAAAACAAAAAAAAAAAAAAAAGTTTAGGTGTAGTAGTGATCTAAAATGGTACATCAAGGTATCCATCCCTATCTAGAGATTCACCTCATCCTTAGGATACCCACAACCATAAAGGTGTTTCAATTATGCCACTTTGATGAGGAGAGCTTAGAAATATCCTCAAAGGGTGAAAATGCAAGTGACAATAGTTTTTTAGCATGCTTGGTGGGACTCTTAATCCAAGAGTTTGAAATATTTTTGGTGTTGTCTTTCAATAATCAACCTTTAGAGGCATGTATCCAATCACCAATGGCAACTTTAAAGATACATCATCTAGTTAAGCAACTCAGGTTTACTTTTAAATATTGATGGTAATATGTTTCTTTGTGTTATTACTTCCCAATGAGGTTCATGGCTAATTTTTGTGTTGATTTTTGTTTTACACAAGTTGGTGAGGTATTTCCATCTTATGGCATTCCTAATCAACCTTTATATGATTCCTATCGGCCTTGGTGTGATTCTTACCAGTCTTGTAATGAGAATTTCCAACCCCATCACGATCCTTATTAGCACTATAGATAGAATTTTAATGATTTATATCAATCCTATAGCCAACCTCCTCAATATATTGCTTCTCTTAGTTAGCTTAGCCACTTCTCAGTTCAATCCATTTCTACCTTCAAACAAACTCTTTTGGGGTATGAGAATTATATGCTATATATTGATACACTAAGGGGAAAAGGTTAATATGTTCTTATTAATTTAAATCATTAGGTAAGAGGTGCATTATAGATGGCAAAAATAGAGTGGGCACTTATTGAGAGAGCCAATTGGCAAAGGCTCACAAGTGAGATGTTATATGTGAGTGGCCTAGTTTCATCCTTAAAGGATAGGCTAAGAATTCATGAGGATAATCCTTACCAAACCTATCAGACTTCATATCCACTTTCCCAAGATTGTTATTAGTCCTGATTAACTCCTATTCATAAGCCCAATCAATCTTACCAAAGTCATCCCTTTCTCGATTAGTTGGAATAGAGTCAAAAAGATAAGCCTTGTTTTTGAAGATAATCTTGATAGGTAGATTGAGTTGGATATATATACATATGTATAATTACATGTCATCATCAAAAAAACTATAATTAAATCCCTTATTTCCCTCTCCAATTATATCCCCACCTCAATAGAAGACCTTTAGATATGAGATTCAAAGTTGGAGACAAGGTGGAGAGTTTAATCCTAAGGAGATCCAAAACTTCTTAAACAATTATTCCACTCATAAAATTACATCACCACCTCAAGAAAAGGCTTATAATTCTAACATCATTAGCTAGATTAAGATAGTGGAGTCACAGGGAAAGAAAGAAGAGGATAAAGGACTTGAGAAGGAGTGTGAATTTGAGAAAGAACTTGGTTCTATACAAGCCCCTCCCACCCTTCCTCAAGAAACCTCTTGTCCTCCATATGATCCCTATTTAACTAATTATCCTCATGATTATGTATATCAAATTCAAGAGATATATTTACAAGAGAACCTAGCCAAGCAAATTGAATAGGTAGTGTCAAGGATGAAATTTTTAAGTTAAGGTGTGATGGAAGGTTTAAACCCAAAAGAAGATCCTATGCTTAAACACACCCCATCTAAAATATCTCAATATAGTGATAAAGTCCAATCATATTGAAATGAAGTGATTTTCAAATGGAAAGAAGAAAACCAAGCTATTTTATCCCAAGGTTTTCCTCCACTTCCATAATAACTCCCAAAAGAATCCCTTACAATTCACTCTCCATCTAATTTTGAGTTATATGTTCCACCTCCACCAAATAGTTCATCTTGTCCTCACCTTATCACCCTTTGCCTTGATATACCTATGGTATGGGAACCTAAATAGAAATATTTGGTTGAGTAAATTTCAAAACTCTTGCTTAAAGAAGACATACCTCCTTGGCAACCTCATTGGGCTAGGTCACATGATTTCAAGATGCCTAGTCTTGGCATGACCATGAAGGAGAAAGAGATGGAAGATCTTGTATCCCTCTAATAAGACAATATATCTAATCAAAAGGTTGTATATGATCACCTCTAGTATGAAGATGAATGTGCTTTTAAGGATGGAGAATATTTTCAAGTTATCCCCAAAGAGATGGTAGTCTTAGACAAATCTCTTAAGACCAAGGTCGAATTTTTTATTATTGAAGATGATTCAATACCTCAAAATAATTTTAAATCAACCTCATATGAATTAGAGCTTTAAGAACACTAGCTTGATGACATCATACATCAGGAAGATGAGATTGAAGAGGTAGTGGTTCTAAATGATAAAGAGGACAAAGATGATTGACCGCTATGAATGAAGCTCTTTCAATATCTTGAAGATCTTTACCAAGTTGAGGGCCAAGTACATGACAAGGTGAATACATATTCTTCCATGGAGGATAATGACCAATATTGGGTAGATTATGCAAAAATTCTTGATGAGATAGAAGAACTTGCATTTGAAAAGAAACCTAATCTTATTAAGAGTAGTATTGAAATCAAGAAGGAGGTTGGTTGTAATTAAGGATCCATGTGAGAAGGTTAAGGCTGTTTGGATGCAAGAATAATTCATTTCCATAGCCAAATTGTTTGGAGATTCTTAGTTCTCAATGAACATCATGCCAAGGAAGCTGATAAACATCATGAAAAAGTTGGAGACATCAGTGCTAGAAGTCAAAAGGTTGCATGTCTCACCAAATCCTTCATGTCATGAAGTAATAAGAGTTTAAAACTTCCCCTTTAATCTAGGAGGGAGTTTTAATCTTAGGTTAGTTAGTGTTTGATTTAATTTATTTTATTTGGTGTGTGTGTTCCATAAGTGCTCATGAAGCACATGTGTGTTTTCTTTTGATTTATGTGTGTCTTTTGCTTTATGTAGTTGAGGTAGTCATTGGTCTTGTATTGATCAAATATTATTGTAAAATACCTATTGTGTGTTTTAGACTTTATATGAATCCCTAATCCCAATGGAATGATAAGGATACTGGTCTAATTAGTATAGTAGGAATACTACCCCTATGAGTCACCAATTTGTTGACCAAATTTGACCTTGTAGGTCAAATTGGGGTCCTTATAGGTTCAAACTTGGTCTTTATATATTTTAGGGGGTCTAAAATTTGGTCATAAGGTGTATTATATTTCATTTTATGGAATTTAATGTCACATTAGCCTTGGTCATTAGTCATATTAGCCAATCTATCTTTGAGTCATTGAAGGGTCATAAATAGAGCATTTAATAGGCTATATAGCCTCCATAGTAAATATGAATATTTAAAAACATGATGTCACGTCCCATGTGTCCTAAGAGGTCTTAATAAACTATCATAACTTAACAGTGGTAGGTTATTTAGAATAAAGGGTAGTTTTCTTGAGAAAAAAGGAGATTTTGGCACTTGTACAGCCCATGGAGAAGTGTTCCACATGGGAGAAGATCATATAATTTCCCTCTAGCTTCCTAAATCTTAGTTCAACATTGGGAAATTCTTTATAAGTGCCTATTTTCACCCAAAACCATTCTACTCCTTTTTTATCCTTCTAGGCACACATAACCAATCTTTAGGTTTGTACTTGGTATGGCCAATAGGGGAGATTATAGATCAAAAACCTTAAGGAGGTGATATTAAACCCAGATAAATTCATTTACATAACAATATTTTGAAGAATGGTAGCCTGTGCTTTATGAACCATCCTCATGAAGTTGACTATGATTTTCTTCTTGTTGTTTCATGCACCCTATAGGTTTTGATTCATTTTAGAAAAATACATATGAACTAATTGGTGATTTTGAATCCAAAGGATAGTGGATATCTTTTTAAGTTCCTTGTATTATTATTTTTATGTTTCATGGTGTTTTAATCAATAAAATCATCTTAGGATGGTAGATTAGTCTCATTTGGGATGACAAGTAGGTTTCCACCATCTACAGAGTTTATCATGCTTTGGAAATGGTTTCAAAGGGTGTAGATATGTTAATCATAATGTATTAAATGTATTCTTAGTAACCTATTATTTAAATTTCATTCTCTAACCAATTATCCATGAAGGTGCAGTCATAAGTCACTATATAGTAAGTCTGCTATATGACTATCATACTAGTCAATTAGGTGCCTTAAAGGGGATTCAACATTGAAAATTAAGTGTGAAACTTGATTTGAGCTTGGAAACATCTTGATTTTTCATATCAACACCATTAATGGGATATTAATTTAATATTTTAGGTAGATTCTTTCAATACATGGATTGTCTCATGTTCATTGCCTGTATATAGCTTATACTACATCTATAGCCTCTCACGATGATGTCATTCTATGATGAGAAGATTAGTGGTGGTTTCAATATATTTGAGGTTTTAATAGTTAATTTGGATGTTTTAAATGGATATACAACCCATTAAATCCAACTTACAATGCACATTATCCATGTTTGCACCTTACGTCTGTATACATGGAAATAAACACATATAGGTGGTCCTTGACATTAAGCTAAGGTGTCATATGGGGAAATTTGAAAATGATGAATGCTTATTTGAATTTATATAATTGGTTTTGATAAGTTAATACTCATTTTAGGTGTTAAATTTACAAGTGGAGGTTGGAAGATATTTTCTAAGGTCAAGTGACTGTATACAAAGATCTTGTCCCCAAAATGAGAAAACAAAGATCCTTGACATTTTATAGAGATATGTTAACAAGGTTGATGAGACTTTAGATGAATATAAGTATTTTTTCCTTGTATTATTATCATATTAATATTAAATTTAAAAGTTTTAGGTTAAGATAAGAAATGAATATCAATTTTTGAGAAGTCCAAAATTGCTCATATAAATATTGTCTTCCTCTACTATCATCTACATGTTTGAACCCTTAAGTGAACATTAGTATACTAAATAAAAAATAGGGAATAATATTATATTTTTATGGCCTCATGGAGTGAAATTTATACCAAATTGACATTAATATAATCATGATAATGTGGATATGTAGTGTTTCAAGTCTCATTTGTACCTATAGGTGTTTACTTCAAGAAATGTACACCTACAATTGAGTATGGAAAAATGACCTAAATTTGATGTTTAGATGGTGTTTTGGGACATACAAGGTAAATAAAGGTATGTAAAATAATAAGTGTCTTTAAATATTAATGTAATGTATTCAAACATTATGACCAAGCTCAATTACATCTCATAAACACCTACAAGAATAGAAAAGGTAGGTTTTCTTAGTTAAGAGGAAAGAACTCAGTCTTATGAGTTTAAGGAGCTTGTAAAGAGTATATAAGGCATTAAAATGATAAATAAAACCTATTAACACATTATTAAAATTAATTTTGACCTCCATTAACTCTTGACAATGCAAAGCAAGCCTATACAAACCCCTTAGGACAATACGAACACCTATAACCATTATATATGATTGTGACAAATAGTGAGTAGGGAAGCTAGTGTTATTGGTGTGAATATGGCATGAAATTGAGACAAAACTATCCAAGTAATTTTTAAATGGTATTTTTATGTCTTAATAATGTTTTTGGAACATCAGGTTAGGGTCCAACTATTGCAAAGTACACCTACAAGAGCTCCACACAAGCAAAAACTCAGTTAATAGTTGAAACCTAGTTTTGACTGAGCAAGATGTATAAAAAGGTAAAATAGGGGTTTTAGGAATAAATATGTTTTTAATAACTTTATTTTTTTCATAATAACCTCATTATATGCTCATAGTTTTCTATTAAGAAAATAAAGGGTTCAAACTAGGCAATGCACAATCAACCTTCTAAACCCTACATAGTTTATCTTCACAAAAAGTTTATCTTGGGTCATTGAAGATTTGAGAGGATAAATGACCTTATAAATGTCCAATATATGGTATATATCACCTTTTATACTTTTAATATCTTATAAAACTTTCAATTTTAATGATGAAATAGGGGAAGTACCCTCTATTTTGTCTCAGATAGAGGGTACTTCCCTTTGTGCATAAACTTGCAGTCTTGTGAAGATGGGTGAGAAGGATGGATCAGGATCTATTTGACATGTAAATGAGGTGTGTTAAGTTTTAATACATATAAAAAAATATTATTAACACCTCACATGAGGATATAACCAAACATGGTGCTTAAAAACCCCAAGGTTGTAGTCAAGCCTAGTGGACAAGGTTTAGGCCTAAATGCTAGATGAGGGGTCAAATTCCTTTCCAAGTTTAGGAAAGATTTATAACTAGTTAATAAATGTTTATAGTATGGATACAAATATTTTATATCCTTAAATTTGTATATAAGGCACAAAAAATCCATTTTTTAACTTTAAAATAACTCAACCCTGTTGGAATGGAGGAAAGAGCTTGATAGGAGACATTCAAATGCTCATATATTTCTTGAAACTTTTCATGGAGGAAAAAGGAGTTTAGGTAGGTTATAAATGGTCTTTATTATAATCCTTTTGAAAAATTTTGGCAGTTCTAATGTCCCAACTTTATGAACAAAGCTTAAGAGTGAAAAATAGCCTAAAACCCTTGCAAACCATTATTCAAGATCTGATGAAGGAAATGAGGATTGGAAGATGATATAATGGAATAATTTAACTATGAAAGATATTATAATTTGTATAATACTCTTTCAAGATCCTCCCCACCCTATTGGATTGTATAAAATTATATGGATGGGGTGCAAAATAAGGGTTTTATGACTATTTTGTGAATTATGTAGGTTCTAGGAAGAGTATGAAGATGAAACAAAATTTAGGACAATTATTATGACTTTTGTTAACCAATAATTTCAATTTAATTCTTATAAAAAATCCTAAGGATTCAAATAAATAGCTTCATCTCATCTTGTCAAATTGGCATGGTGACCAAGCTTAGTGAAGAGGGTGAAAACTTCAAGTGAGATAATTTTAAGGTGTGATTGATGATTATAAGGAAATGGAGGGTCTTAAAAATTTTAATACACTCCATCCCATGTATTTTTATAGAAAACTAATGCCTTTTGAAGGCCAAGTGTGCAAAGTATATGATCCTAGGGTTTTTTAGACTATAGATGATGATGACTCACTTCTAGATGATTTCAAATGACAAAGAATAAAACTAATACATAAATAGGAATGTTTAAAACCATTAAAATTAATTATAATAATTATAACTATCCCTAATAAGTTTTTGGATGGTCAAATAGGGCTAATCATGAAGGCAATTTTTTGAGCAAGAATAAGGAGTTTTATGCCACTTTGCAAGAGTTTCATGAATTATATGGACACTTGGAATTCCTAACATTAAATTTTTCATCATAAATCATATTATCATGAATAATTAACTAGTTTTATTATATTTACAAGTGTCCTTGTGCCTCTTGGACTTCTCTTTTCTCCCCTCTCTCTCAAGTTCTATAAGAACTAGCCTTTTTGGCTATTGTAACATTTATTCCACATGACTATTGTGAATCCATATTAATTTTCATAAAATTTGATTAATAAGACTACTAAATTTTACATCTTAATGAATGATATAGTGTGTTTTACCTGGATGATGGATCTTGCTTAGTGAAGACTATGAATTCCTTAACATGTCTCATTCTTTCACCTTATTTGTAGTTAGAAAGATTCTTTTTATAGGGTATTTGAAGTGTTTTAGGAAGTGTCAAGGTTGAATGATTTATTATATTCACTAGTTTAATTAAATTCCTCCTATCTATTTCTTCTATCCTAAACATTTATCCATAACCTCATAATGTAATATTGATGTGAGAAGATGTAGATTAGAGAAGTGTATGTTTGGTTAGTCTCTTAAATTCATGTGTAACATGTAGCTAGTTAGAAGTCATCAGTATATTTGGTGTATCACCTCCCTTAGGATATTTTTATTGCAATTATCTCTCTTCCTTTATCCCCATAAATTTTAGGTTTAGTAGTGATCCAAAGTGGTACATCAAGGTAGCTGTCCCTATCTAGAGATTCACCTCATCCTTAGGATACCCACAATCCTAGAGGTGTTTTAATTATGCCATTTGGATAAGGAGATATTACACAATTTTTCTTCCTTTAATACGAGGGATTAAATCCCAATTGTTATTCCTTAGCAAAGAATTATATTCCTCTTCTATAGTATTATCCCACTCAAAAGTTCCTAATAAATTAAAAAAAAACTATGGATAAAAATTAGATGAAGTGAAATCATGTGAGGCATCTTATAATTATGAATGGGTTTTTATAGTGTTGGATGGATCTCTAACCCATTTGATATTACTTTATAGTGTCTATTTAGCCTAAAGAAGATTAGTGCTTGGAGAGTTATCCATAATCCTCTAAATATATTTTTTGAGGAGGGGAATCCTCATCACTATTTAGATCATAAAAATTAGAAGAAGAATTTGGGTCATCAGGAAGTTACTTAGGTATATATGAATCATCATTATTTTCATCAAATACCAATACATCTAAAGAAGAGGGAGAAGTTTCATGTGTGGATTATTTAGGACCCTCTTGAAATAAAACACTCCTCTCAATTAACAAATCATGAGTGGTGGGATTGATAATCCCATATCCCTTAACACCCTTAGGCTATCCAATAAATATGCAAGGTTGACTTTAAGGTTCCATTGACTTATGTTTCTTCTTTGGAATGTAGGCCATAGCATGTGATCAAAACAATAAAAAGTTATTTACTATGGATTTATAACTACTCCAAACTTCAAAAAGAGTGAATCCCTTCAATGATTTATGTGGAATTTAGTTCTAGATATAACAAGCATAGTTGATCGCTTGGACCCAATATTGAAGTGCAAGACTTGGAGTGTAGCATACAATTGGCCATTTCCTTCAATGAACTATTCTTTTTCTTTGTAACACCATTATACTAATGACTATATATAACTATACATTATAGTTCAATCCCTTATAATTTTAAAAATATCTCAAAATTTTTACTGACATACCACCATTTTTGGTGCACAAAATCTTGATGGATTTACTTGATTATTTTTATAAAATCATATTGAAGTCCTAAAAATGATCAAACACCTATGGTTTCTACTTAATAAAATACACCCAAGTATAACTCAAAAATTCATATTAAAATAAACATGTATTTAGTATTATTGAATGAAGGTTTTGGAAATGGACTAGAAATGTCATAATGGATAATCTTCAATATCTCTTTACCTCTTCATGATATTTCATTTTCATACTTATCCTCATGTTTCTTAATAAGTATTCAACCATAGAAAACTCCATAAAAAAATTTACTCATGGAAACCCTAAAATCATATCTTGATGACTAAGTTGTTACATGTATCAATAGTTGAGATGGTTGAATCACTCATTCTATTATTTACTCATCCCATATGAATGAAAGATTAGTGTAATAGAGGGTTAATTAGGATCAAAAAGTTAATAAATATAAAATTGTTATTGGTGTTATAATTTCCTAAATATAATAATGAAGTTACTATCTACTTCCATAATAACCACTAAATTGGGTGTGAACTAATTTTTTTTACTTAAACTGATGTGAGTGATTTGATAAACAAATAAGAGGCTGGTGGATAATGAGGTAACATATAAACCATCATGAAATGTCCCAAAATTCACTTAAACAAATACACCCCACTAAATTTAGTGGAAGTATCTTCACCCAATAACATGTAATATGTAAAACAAGGATCCAAGGATGAGAACATGTCATGTGATGAAGCCATGTGGTGTGATGCACTAGAATCAATAACTGATGTGGAAGCTTAGGATACAATTATAATAAGAAATTTTCCATTATCTTTTTTCCTATTATGATTAAATTTTATTAGAATAATTAGGGACACTAATTTTGTGCTTCTTGAGCATCTTAATTAGCTGGTCAATCTGCTTCTTCATGCATTTGGATTCATCATGCCCATATTTATTGTAATATCCACATGTGAGTCACTCTTTCTTAAGTTTCTCATCTAAAGAGGACTCATTTGATGCTTTGTACTTAGCATAAAATTTATGACCCTTTATTTTCTTTAGGTCATCCTTGTTCTATTTATTATCCTTTATGTTAGAAGCCTTATATTTATCATGACTCACAATTAAGGCATGTGATTTAGATGACTTCATTTTACCAATTTAAATGAGCTTATCTTAATCCTAAGTGAAGTCATCATTAAAGTCATCCAAGGATGGCATGGTCCATGTACCTACAAGGGCACTCTTGGTGATGTGGAAGATAAAAATGAAGACATAAAAATCAGATCTCGACTTGGTAAGGATGGAAAAAATTAATTGATCCTCATTTTCATCAATGATGTGTAGTTTCAAATATAACTTGAGTGATTTGAACTTTGTGAAGATGCCTTATGCCATATCGAAATTTCCTAGGCTCAAACTAATAATCTTGTTCTCTAACTCATGACCTTTGATTATGTCCTGACTCCCCAAGAATTTTTACAATATGGTGTAGACATTAGGAATGCAGTAGATTAAATATGAAAGAGCAGGTTGAGAGATATAAAAAGGCATTAAAGATCATAGGCTTCATTACCTTTATTATACCACTTCACCTTCTCTACCCCAAGTGTCAATTGTTTTTCTATACCCATCATGATTTAATGTAAGTATTTGATTATCAATATGATTTTCATTTGAATTTATGCTCATGATAGTTAAAATATGTAATAATCAAAATAGAACTTAGATCCATCTTATAAAAAAGAAGTATGTGATGAACTACTTCTGCTAAAATACTAGAGATATGAAACCCATCTAAATCTACATGTATTAAAATTTAAAAGGAACAAGAATATTACCAATTCATCTATCTTGAAAAAACTTTCATTTTAAAAAAAATGGTGTCTCGAAAGGATTAGCAAGCTATAATTTATGTATGTCTAGATGGAAAGGGAAAGATTTACATTAAAATTTTTAAAAAATGTTGGGTGTAAAAAGTTTACATTTGGTGCTAAGGTTAGCCCCCCACTAGTAGGAGTCAAATTTTAATCCCCCTTTATGTGACTATGCCATGTGACCAAGGGGATAAGACCTTTTATGAGTGAACCAAGGGCATGTTCAATCATGCATAAGAACCCAATGCATGTTTGAGTAGTCATCCAAACCTAGAGCATGTTCGATCAAGCATCAAAACTAAGATGATATTCATGTAGGAGTTAGAGCTTGAAAAGTGCTTATGTAAGATTTGGATCTTTATAGGTTCTCTTACAATGTTCAAAACTTGGTAGGTAATTATGTAGGGGTCATAAATTAATAGGTATTCATATAGGGGTGGAAACTTGATAGGTTCTTGTGAAATGGTTATAAATTGACATGTGCTTGTGAAATGGTCAAAACATGATAGGTGTATACGCACTCACCGAAATGTCTACTTGTACTTATTTTTCCACTAATAGAAGTCTACTAATTATTAAAATTACATGTGAGGGGTGGAAATTTTTCCAAAATGGAAAAACCTCAAAATATGTGGATTCTATATAGCTCCTCCAAAATTTGATAGAAA
The DNA here is from genome assembly GCA_037957365.1 of Torreya grandis. Classification (NCBI taxonomy): domain Eukaryota; kingdom Viridiplantae; phylum Streptophyta; class Pinopsida; order Cupressales; family Taxaceae; genus Torreya; species Torreya grandis. The sequence continues at coordinate 152,702 of JARHVA010008999.1, forward strand.
CCCACTTGGTTTGATTTACAAGCCCCCAAAAAAATATAAATGTTTTTTTCTCAAAGTCTTTAGAATTAAATTTTTTAGAATTCAAAAAATGGCCTTGAAACCCTCCAAAAAATGGATGAAAATGGAGTGTCATGAAACTAGGTCATGTTTATAACCATTCCTAGGTTTTACAGCTTCTAAATCCGATGGATTTGTCCATTTTTCACTTAGATATTATACGTATAGATATTTAAATGTATTTTAAAGAAACCCCACCAAACCCTAGATAATATTAAAAAAAATCCTAAACAAGCAAGAATACAATATCTCACAACAAAATCAATAGATTCATCTACCAGTGTAGCTTTAATACCATGTCAGAGTGGGCCAAAAAAAGGATCAACTAGATATGGTCATATGCATGAGGATAAATATTTATGGAGTAGTGAAATCTAAATAAAATCTCAATAAAATAAAAAGCTTATCTTCATAATTAAAAAGTTTCATTAATGTGCATTACCCATAAAGTACATAGGAAGGTACATTATATAGTGAGGAATTAGGTTACCCAAAAAGGTAAGTAACTCAACTCACAATGAGAAAATGACTTAATGTACATTTAACCTAATGAACTATTATTAACCTAAGTAATCTAATTAGACCATGTAGGTAAAACAACATAGTGGGAAAAATATACACTTATAAATACTTGAACTATTATGGGAATATTAGGGCTTGTATATGTATACATTTATAAAATTAAAAGGAATAAAATAATAAATTGGTACAATGAAAATAAAAATCAAAGATGATATAAAACCCTTACAAAAGAGATCACATAGGCTTAACTTGAACATTAAAGTCAACATGAAAATTGAATCAAATAAATAGTTAGCAAGTGGTATTATCACCTCATTTGAGGACATAAATTGGAGAAGACCTATTGTCATTCAACACAACAAAAAAGGGGAAATAAGGATTTGTGTTGATTATAGGGAGATAAATGGTTTCTAAAATAATTATGATACATGATTTCCCATTCACATTGATTGAAGGATATTTATATAAAAAGTGAAGGGACAAGTTCTTGAGAAGGGTAGCTTTATTGCATGAAAGATAAAATATAATAAGATAAACACATGATGACATGGTAGGTTAACATAATTTAATGGAAGGGACTATGAAAAATATAATACTAGTTAGCCTATGGTGGCCAAAAATGTTTAAAGATGCCCATAATTATGTTTGAACTATGTTATATGTCAAAGGGTAGGGAAACCCAATGCGTAAGATGAAATGACACTATAACTAGTAATAGTGTTAACTCCATTTTTAAAATGGGTTATTGAATTCAATGGTCTTATCAAACCTATTGTGTAGAGTATTAAAGATTAATTTATCATCATAGGTACAAAATACTTAACCTTATGGGCCAAATCGATACATATTAAATATTTCATGGATAAAATCACTTCAAAGTTCTATATGAAAATATCATTACATGTTTTGGATGCCCACATAATATAATGAGTGATCAAGGAATTTTTTTTGTTAATAATACTATTAAGTAGTTTCTCAAGCATTTATTGATCTAACTCAATTAGACTAACACATACCATTCATAGGCCAATAAAATGGTAGAGGCAATCAATAAGGTTTTGGAAAAACTATTAATGAATATATGCAATATGAAGATTGTTGATTGGAAAAAAATATACTTGTAATGCTTTAGGATTACCACACCAAATATAAAAGGATAACTAAATACTAACCATTCAAGTTAGTGTATGGATTGGAATTAGTAATACCTATGGAATATATATTACCAAGCTTAAGAATAACAATAACATTCAAGTTAAATGGAAAAACTCACTGCATGGAAGACTAATAGAATTGGAAAAACATGATGAGGAAAGACACCTAAAAACATGTCATGATATGCATAATAAGGTAAAATTATTCAAAATTCAAGGCAAGATATTAATTTATGATAGAAAATATAAAAAATCAAGAAAATTTAAGATAAGATGGCTAGTGCCATAAATAATAGATGAAATATTGGACTCTAGATCAATTAAATTGAGAACACTTTTTGGAAAATTGAGAAAAGGGTTTGTGAATGGAACCTGATTAAAACCTTATATTATAGAAAATTATGGGAAAATGTGGTAAGACGTGATAATTTAATTTAAGGGGTAACATTGTCTTGTAAATCCATCGAGGTGAGTCAAACAATGATACTATGGTATATTATTCCAAAAATCCAAGTTTTTAGTTTTTGATCATGTTACCCACTAAAGAAAAAATAAAAGATAAAAATTGAAAAAAAAAGAAGCCAATTTTGAAACAAAATGGATTTTTTTTGAATAAAAAGGATATAAAAATACAATTTTTGAAAAATGACAAAAAACATAGATTAAAAAAAGAAAAGAAAAAGATGGTGTTATAAAAATCTAAGAAATATCAAGGAGAAAATAAATCATATAAGGATTTAAATAGGATTCATAATTTTAGTAGAAAAAAAAGGATAAAAATAGTGAAGGACAAACTAGTTGAATAGAAAGTGTAGTTACATTTGGTTCCACACAAGATTTTTTTTAGAAATTAGTTGAATTTAAATCACAAATAAATTTAATCCAAATGGGTGGTTAGTGGGAACTATAAAAACAATTGGTAGGAAAATTATGATTATGTAATAGATAAGGTTGAAAATAAATGGAGGAAAAATTAAAATATTTAAGATAAGAAGGAAGGTAGGTAAAAATAATGAAAAAATCATAATTGTAGGTAAATACCACTACTGTAATAAATATAGTTAAAGACCAAATTAAGGAAATTATAAATAAGGGGTTTTAATTAAAAAAATAACCACAAAAACCTCATGATGAAGACACTCTTCTCAAATTTCACATGAACTACATATACTCTATAGAGCTTCTCAGATACAATGAACACACCAATGGAGGTCCCATAAATTACTAGTGTAGAACAGATTTAGTGGCCAAAATAGAAGAAGTATTGAATGAATTATGAGCTTCTAGATGCTCATAAATATTTTTCATCTATTATTACCTTAATGTCCCATTATTAAGACACTCAAATATATCCATTTAAACTTGGTGAATATTGATCATTAGGCTATGGATCTAGAGATGATTAAAATTATATAAAGGAACACACAAAACCAGTAGCTTAAATACATGACTTAGTAGAATATCATCTCAAGGATGAAATTATATGTTTGGATCCAATTACCCTACTTTAGACTCATGGTGAGTACCACTATGGTAGTAATAATTAGGACACACAAAAACATACTATATTTGCATCGACCATACCACATTACATTGATAATCATCCATATAATGACTAGATTGATGAAATAGGGCCTTGAAACTCATAAATATGGAAACAAAAAATATATAATCATATTATTAGTGTCACAAATCATAGGCACAATGAAAAATTATAATAACCTCTGTATTAAAGGAATCATAAACCTTAGGGTTCATTATGCCATAAAATTAATATCTTGGAAGGTCCATTATACTAACCTAGAGGATTCAACTACTATGCAAATCATTCGAATCACTTGGGATATGTTTAACACTAGTGTACATTATGATCTGGGTAATTTATTCTATGAGAAATGTTAAGATAACCTTCATAAGATAAAACAAGGTATATATGACTTATGTTATGGATCTCTCCTATTAGTTTTAGCTATGTACTTCACACAAAACATTATAAGACATCAAGGGTTAATTCAATGGTGAACTAATACCCCTATAGGAGAACAAATAAAAACCATACTAAATGTCATACAACTAGGGTATGGGGGAGTATGGAATTTTATTGAATGTGAGAGAATGATTAGAAACATTGTAATCAAGAGATATAGATCTCCATAGGAATAGTTCAAAATTATTTTATTGAAGTAAAATTCATAGTTTATGATGATAATATTTACATAGAACCTTTTTATATGAAGGAAACACAACTTCCTCTCCTCCCTTATGATCTCACTTATGACTAATTTGAAATAATGATAATAAGATATAGAAGGTTACTATATTATCCCTGAATAACCCACTTTATAAGTAAGGTTAGGTCTAGCTCTCAATAGAATGCTAAAAGTACACCTTCCATAATAAAATACCCATTTTAGTTCAATAACAAGAGACACAATCAAGAAAAGTATCCAAAATCCCATCACAAATAAGACCCATACTATGCAAATCCTTATAGCTCCACAAATAAACCTTGCATAGGATACCCATATTTAAAAATAAGAGGAGGAGACTATTGCTTTGTTATCAAAGAATCCAATATAGATAGGATACTAAAGGAATAATAAATTGAGTCCAAGGTAACTCCCACATATTATTTAAGGATATATGTATATAATAATAATATGTGGGAGTTACCTTGGACTCAATTTATTATTCCTTTAGTATCCTATCTATATTGGATATATATATATATATATATATATATGTGTGTGTGTGTGTGTGTGTGTGTGATGGGAACTCTAAATGGATTAAAATAAAAATCCAAACAAAAGAAGAATAGAAAACATGTACCACATCATCTATGGTCATAGGAGAAATGTTATTATAGATTAGTGGAGATAAGATAAAAATAATCCATTCACTATACACTTTAATGAGGTGTATGAAAAAATAAAGTAATATTAATAAAAAAAGGTAGAGGGAGAGAAACACATATTTCATATTTAGACATAGAGTCATCATAAGAAGTATAATCAGAAACATAGATGGGTTAGGTAAAGGATACCATAGTATAAGTACTTGAGATCACTATATTATTAGGGATTTATAAAAATAAATATGATGTGTCAATATTAAGGAAACTTTATGATAATGAAAGTATGGAAGGACAATATAGGATATCAAGAGTAATTTTAGACTATATAGACTTAAGTCCATTCACTTTGGGTGACATAATCTGAGGGATACATCAATATTTATAGGAAAACATATTAAAAATGCAAGATAAAAGTATATAAACTTAGGTGATGGTGTAAAAATATCAATAAGAGGCATTGAATAAAGAAATATATGAAAAATTATGTCTCTTGAAGATAAGGAGAAATTAAGGCAAATTCAACAGATAGAGCTAATAATTAAATTAAAAAAATTAGTAATAGAGACCTTATAAAAACAAAGACAACTCCAAATATTGAAAAAAATAGAATAGGTTTCAATACAATAAATAAAGAAGTATAAAAATAAATGGAAAAGGAAAAGAGGAAAATACAAGAAATTATGGAGTTTGTTACCAATCAGGGCAAAAAATCATAGAAAATTTTAAAAAATAAAAAGAGAAAGAGGAAAGAGAAAAAATAGAAATACAAAAGGAAAGGGGGGAAAAAATAAGAATGAAATAAGAGGAAGGAGGAAAATAAGAACAGATAATAATAAGAAGAGAATAATAAAATTAGGAATAAGATAAGTAAAAAGAGGAGTAGAAGAAAAGAGAAAAACAAGAGAATAAAATAGAGGAAGACAAAAAGGAGGAAGATAATAAGAAAAATGAAGAAGAAAATAAAAAAGATGAGAAAAAAAAACATAGATAAGAAGAGGAAAGGAAAAGATATGAATAAAGCAGGAAAAGGGGAAAGAAAAAAATAACCCATTTATAAGATCTATAGACATAGGGGATAATATTAAAATACAAATGTAGTATCCTAGGAGTGATATCTACTATTTTGAGTATTTCAACTACTCCAATTAATCCCTTGAAGAGAATAAATGTAGAATTATCTTGGAATAAATATATAGAATCTATTATCATGGTGCTATGAAAATTTTTCTAGCCTATTGCAATATCCCTATAAAATCTCACACTGATAGAGAAGGAATCAATTCGAGAAATCCTTATGCAGAGTGTTAAGATAGATTGGATGACATAGTGTATTTACAAGAAGACATAAGAAAGTATCTAACTATCTCAATCACCACTAGATCAAAATATGATATTAATACAACATGGATGATGGCGTAACATATGGAGGATATTTTAGATAATTTCATTATCCATGTAGGATCCACTATGGATAAAAGCCTTATAAAAATAGAGGTCATATATATGTATGAAGAAGAGTTGTTGGGTCTACTATTGGGAAAAAAAAAGGTAAAGATAAATGCATATAAGGAAAAATTAGAGAATCTACAAAAAAATATAGGAGATGTATCAACTTACTTTGATAGCTCCATTAGTTGTCCACTATGGACCCAAGATAAGAAAAAATAATTGGAGCAAATAGAAAGGCAACTTAACATTTCTTCTACTAACTTTGGGACCCACAATATTCCTTACAAAATAGAGTGGGATAAATGGATCAATAGGAAATAAGAATAAAAATAAAAATAAACTAAATGCATATTGATCAGTGAAGACATGGAAGACTATGGGAATCTATTGAATTTCCAATGCATAAAATAAAGGTCCACATAAAAGGGTGTGAGGCATAATTATAGATAATGGGGATTTCACTAGACCCAAAATATATGGTAATGATATGTAAAGAGAATACAACAATAGAAAATAAGATCTTGGATGAAAATGACATATTATTGAAGTGGGAAATTTTTATAAGGCTATAGTGGATAAGTATGAGAAACATCTACCCAATAATGAAAGATCCACATCTTGAAATGAAATTTTGGTAATAATTTTTTGACATTCAATAAGATGAATTGTTTTGGTATTAGTCAAAATTTTTAGAATTTGTCTCAAGGAAGAGACAAAGGAATAAAATATAGGAAATTATTGGTAGGATTCTTTAGTAGAAGATATAATTGACACAATATTATCATAGAACCTCCAAATATATCATGAAAACATAGTACATCTCTAGACTAGCGAGAAGAAGGCTTATACTAACCTGGGCAACATGATATGTGTATAGAATGGGAAATGCAATAGATCTATAAATCAATATTAGCTTGGAGAAGATAAATCCTACTTAAATTCCTGATTGTAGATACATTATACATTTGAGGTCAAGACCAAGATGGACACGCTAGACCTATCCAAGGTATCTCTTACTATAATGACATCACTAGGGAGGGTTACAAATACTCTAATCAATAAAAACTATGCAATAACCCTAACTAGGTCTTATGCTTTCATATTTACTAAAATAATAATAAGTAAAGTCAATTCTAACCTAGTGCTCACCAAATATTGTGACACAAAGTGGGGGTTAGTAAGCATAAAAAGTAAACATGCATAAGAAAATCCTAATTAAGCTATGTATAGGTAAGACCCTAATGCATGGAGAGATAAATATATTCAAAAGCCATTACTTATGATACTTATATCTAATAAAGAGAGGAGAAAATTTAGGTATACTTACCTTGAATACAAACCCATTGAGACTCAATATCTCCATTGGCCAAAGGTGCTTCATAAAAGGTTGTTGTGGTTTATAAGGATCACTAAGAAAGGCCAAAACATCCAAGACTTCTCCACAAGACAACATACTTATCCAAGTAGAAAAAGTAATCTAAGCTCTTCAATTAGAATGGTAGGAGAGAATTATAAATAAGTTTAAATGAATAATTAAGTCTTATTATCTCTCTAAGAATGGCAAATTGATGTGTTTATATAAGCAGATCTAACCCTAGTCCTTTTTGAAAGTTTAAGCCAATAAGGTTGACATAGCCAACCTAGTATCATTATTGATAAAAATAAATTAGGTCATGGTCTAGGTAGGCCAAGGGCTGACCTAGACCTTATTAAGTTTTATCAATTAGAGTAGAAGGTTGATGGGTCCAATAGTGTAACGTAAATCATCAAAAAATGTTTTATGTTAGGGAAGGGATAATGAGGGTGGTAATGACTAGAGGAGGGTGATAAATAGAAATAAAAGCTTAAGGGAATGTTTTTAGGATATGGTTAGATTAATAAAAACTAGTAACAAGGGGAAAACAATCCTATAAAGCACCAATGGTCTACCCACCCCTTTCTCAGTGCACCCCTTAAGGCAATCACTCAAATAGATTGAAACTCAATGGGTTCTTGTAAGATAGAAAGTATCAATAATTGATAAATTTTAAAAATATTATGTGTATGCATATGCCCCACTCTAAAATCATCACGTGTCTCTTAGGTGCAATAGGGGATGATTTTTTGAGAAAAGAACATAGCAACACACAATGCTGAGGCTAAAAAAAGTTACAATATTTTGAAGCACAAATAATTGAAATTTAAATGACTAAAATGGAAATAACTAAAAAATTAAATGTATGTATACCTTGAGTTACCTTTATCATTGGATGGTTGTCTATTATGTTTGTATTTTTGATCATAGAGGGTGTAAAGACTTCTTTTGACAAAGCTAAGGATACAAAACTAAAAAACAAAAACAAATAAATGTAATAAAGCAAATATAAATATTGCTATTTGGATGGGACATACTTGGAAATTTAGAAAGATAGGGTGACAAGTGCTATGTTAGACCAAATGACCAAGTCAAAATTTAGACTAAATTGGGTAACCAAAAATATGAGGCTACTAAAGACCAAAAAACTCAAACAAGTAAACCTTAGGTAAAAAAGGAAAACTCACCAAATCTAACCAAAGATACATGTTAAAAAGGATGGTAATCAAACATCAATGTGAAAGCAGTAATACTTACTCAATCATAAGTCAAGAAAGGGCATAAAATGGAAAACAACATTCATGAGTGAGAAGTAACAAATAAACCTCACTCAACAATGGAAAAAGTACATGAAAGTAGAAACATACTCAGGTGTCTACTAAAAAGGGTAATATAACAATGGAAACTGGTAAAATAGACTAAAACAAGTCTAGAGATGTAGAGCCATGGTATAAATAAAATAATCCATAGTTTCCCAAGCATATTGTTTTGTTCTAAAGATAGATAAAATTGAAGCAAAGTAGTGCTAACATGTTTTTAAGATGTGAAGAAGAGGGAAAATAGATTTAGAATCACACTATGTCTATCAATGGGGGAAGTGAAATGGGTGGATGGGATAATGAAGGAAAAACCAAGATAAAATAACTCTTTATCAAAGTCAAGTCACTGAAATTAAGTTCATCAAAATGAGAGGACTTTCAACCTTAAGGAGCCTAATGAAATTATTTTAGATACATAAGTATTAGGTCAACAAATGTAGTAGATAGCTATATAAAATTTAAAATGGACCTACTTTCCCACAACATGTTATCCATTCCTTAGGACCCATTACAAATCTATTGGTCTACTATGAAGATTAGGTACTTGTGTGAGAAAGTAGGTATAACCATAGAGTTTATTGAATTATCCCATGATAATATATTGGAATACCTCACCCCAATAGACCTTGGCTCTAGTGTCAGGCCAACTATGGAGTTTGAGATTCAATTGGAGATAGGATATGTGCTTATGATCATGTCTTTTGGTTTGATTTTGACTTTTGAAGTTTGTATGTTTCCTTTTGTATATCATTGATATTTTTTTTCAAATTATTTGAATTTTAACATTCTTGATGGATTTTTCTATTCCTCCTCCATGTGGATTTGTAAAAGTAAGCATGAGTGCTAAAGATGGCTTTCATTTAAATACTTGGGACATGGTTATTTAGAGAGAGAACTTAGAAAACATGGAGGCTAAGAGTGTCATTAATGTAGGTAAAATAAAAGTGATATCTTGACTTTGACCTTGGTTTAGCTAATGTGGAGTGAAATGAAAGGAATTCAAGAGGAATGAAACAAGAAATAATTTGAATTAATTCAAATCATAAAAAATATGATAAAAGGTGAAAAAGAGATATAATGATAGGAGAGTATGACTCCTTTTCATAATAATGAGGGAAGTTTGGGAAAACATGCTATCACTTTATTATTGTGCAAATTTTATCTACAAAAAAAGTAAAAACTCAAGTTGAGAACAAGGATAAAAAAATTATAACCATCACAAAAACATTCTAAGAAAGGAATATTGATTGAAAAATGTTGATTTTATGAGGAAGGCTATGTCCTATCCATGGTATTACACTACAACTCATAAAATATAAACCCACGAGGGTGAAAAATACATGTGAAAAGTAAATGGGATAGAGATGGTATTTTTTGAGGAAGGATAGGTCCTATTCATGGTCTTACACTGCAACTTACAAAAGAGAAACTCAAGGAGTGCCAACAAGTACATAAAAAGTAGAAAAATAAATAGGATCGAAATAAGTCATGAGGAAGACCAGGTCCTATTCATGGTTTTATAATGTAAATCATGAGAAAAAGGGAAACCAAAAGACTAAAAGGAAAGACTAAGGTATGTGAAAATAGATAACTATTACAGAGGGTAAGACCCGTGTAAGTATCTTACAAAAAGTGTTAGAAGGATAGAATATATAAAGTATGAAAAGAAGGGGAAGATTTAGGTAAATAATTTTTTTAAGAATTACGAATTGGTGGGTTTTTTGAAAATATGGTTTTTGTTAGTTTGAAGGTAATATGTGCTTGGATCAAGGATGTCTTTGACTAAATAAGGGACCTACCATTTTTAGGTGTATTTACCTTATTTATCATGAGTGTAGTCTAATTTAAGGAAAAGATCACCAAAATCAAAAGTGTGAATTTTAGCTCACTTGTTATGTTTTTTGGTAATACGAGCCTTGTATTGGAAATTATGTTGTAGAGCATAAAGATTATGTTCATCAATGAGATTAAGAGCATGAAGGCAAGCTTCACATAATTATTCATCGAGTATGATACCATGAAGAGAGATACATAGGGAGGGAAGCTCAAATTATAATGGGAGGATTTATTCAAAACCATAGACTAGAGATAATGGCATCTCCCTAGTGGTAGTGTGTATGCTAGTGTAAAAGGCCCAAAAAGAAGGATAGAGATGAAGATGCCAATTCATGAGGGTGTCATGAATTATTTTTAGATAATTTAATTGGTGGACTTAGCTTGGCCATTACATTATGGATCGTAGGGTGTGGAAAATTAGTGATTGATTTTAAATTTAGCATAGAGCTGTTTGACATATTTATTTTTGAAGTTACCACCATTGTAAAAAATGATAGTATGAGGGACACCAAACCAATAAATGATTTGATTAAAGATGAATTTAGACATGGTAGTACTAGTGACATTAATGAGGGGTATAAACTCAACCCATTTGGTAAAATATTTTGTGGTTTTGATTATAAATACATTCCCATAGTGAGATCCAGGTAATTTACCTATGATATATAATCCCCTCATCAAGAATGTCTAGGGATATTTTATGGTTTGAAGCTTGGCTAGAGGTGCAAGAATTAGATCATCATGAAGCTAGAAAGGAGTACATTTTTTTGTCAAATTTTATGTCATAATTTTTAAGAATGGGTTAAAAGTATCCCATACGTAAACATTTATGAGTTGTAGCATGTCCACTATAGTGGACACCAAAAATGCACCCATGTGTATATTTGAGAAGAGGAGGAACATATTCTTTCATAACATAATAGAGTAAGTGTTGTCACAAGGATTTTCACCCTTTGAGGAGATGTCTCAACTCTCTTCATCCAAGTGGCACAATTAAAAAACCTCTAGGCTATGGATAACCTAAGAATGAGGTGAATCTCTAGATAGGGATAGATCCCTTGATATACCACTTGTAAATCACTACTACACCTAAACTTTGTGAGGGAAAAGGGAGAAAAAACTAAAAGTAAACTATCATAAAGGAGGTGATACACCAAATTAGTTGATGACTACCAACTAGCTACATGTTACACATGAGAACAAGAGACTAACAAACCATACACTTATCCAATTTACATCTTCTCACATCAATGTTTCATTATGAGGTTATGGTGAATGTTTAGGATAGGAAGAATAGATAAGAGGTTTATAATGCCACTATTGAATAGGCTAACTCACTCAACCTTAACACTTCTTAGAACACTTCACATGGCCTACAAGATGTTTTCCAAATGCAAATAATTGAGAGAATGAGACAACATGCTAAGGAAATAAGAGTCATCACTAAGCAAGATCAATCATCCAAGTAAAAAACACTATGAATAGTCATAAGAGGTAAAAATTAGTAGTCTTTATTTATCCATACTCCACCTGAGTATGGTGAAGCCTTGCTTATTTGCATACCTTCGATCAATAAAGACTAATAATTTTTACCTCTTCCATGATTGGTCATAGTGTGGTTTACTTATATGATTGATATTTCTTGGTGATGACTCTTGTTTCCTTAGCATGTTATCTTATTATCTCATCTATTTTTAGTTAGAAAGCTTATTTTTGAGGGTCATGTGAAGTTTTATAAGAAGTCTCAAGGTTGATTGAGTTAGCCTATTCAATAGTGTCATTATAGACCTCTTGTCTAGTCCTCCTAGCCTAAACATTAACCATAACCTCATAATGAAACAATGATGTGAGAAGATGCAGATTGGAGAATTGTATGTTTGGTTAGTCCCTTTTTATCATGTGTAACATGTAGTTGGTTGGTATTCATCAACTAATTTAGTGTATCACCTCCTTTAGAATAGTTTACATTCAATTTTCTCTCCCTTTTCCCTCAAATATTTTAGGTGTAGTAGTGATTTACAAGTGGTACATCAAGGGAGCTAGCCCTATCTAAATATTCACCTCATTCTTAGGTTACCCACAACATATAGGTGTTTCAATTTTGCCACTTAGATGAGGAGAGCTGAGATATCTCTTCAAAGGGTGAAAATCCAAGTGAAAATAGTAAGTTACCTTCATCATTATGATAATATAGGATGTTATATCAAAAGACATATATAAAATATAATTTGTGAATGCAATTCTTTTCACATGAATTGAGGTTTAGAAGATAAGTTTTGTGTTTGATAAAATAAATAATATCTTTGTATCATGGGCTTTGTTGAATGTTGACAAGCTCAATGTGGTAGATGAGTGAATCTTGTGGTTGAAGAGAAGATTGGGATTTTATTATTTGAATACGAAAAGTGGGATTGGAAATAACTTGGTGTGGATGAATAAGAGATGGTGAAGAAGCAATTGAATAAATAAAATTGATCTTAAAGGATAGGATCGATGGTAAAAGAATAAAAATCTTATCCATGGTAAAAGAAGAAAAATATTTGGTGAGGGTAGTTACAATTTGATTATAAAAAATGAGATTTTCACTTTTGCATTGATAATCACCATTAACTTGATTTTAAATGAGTTTGGAGTCACCTAAAGCATGTAGATATGTGATAACTAGATCAAGGGATGCTCTCATACATAAGAGTAAGGATTTATATTTTATCATGTTGTTATTGACATCAAATATAAGGAAAAATGCTTACAAGATATTTTTTCTGAGAGGGATCTTAAGGATACAACTTATCCTAGCTCCTAGAAGGCATTTAGTGCCATCACAATGAAGGGTCAAGGTATCTTTATGTAGATCTATATTAAAGGAAGTTATTTGATAACCACTTTTAGTTTAGTAGTATCAAAGAAAATAGAGGACTTTTGTAGATTACATACTTTAAGGTTATCAATGAAGTTATATAAGTAATATTTAAGAGATATAGCTTGATTAGTACCTTCAATATAGAATATTATCATTAGGAAGACTATCTTGAAGGTGGTTGGTAGCTGACACAAGAGCTAAAACAAGTTGATTAGCACTGATTTATCCTTTGATAGGTTTTTGGATGATAATTCAGCGATCAAATTCCATGAGAAGGACCATCCACTTATTGATTCTATCTCTAGGAAGAAAGGATTTGGAGAAAAAGTGATGAAGGAGATTAGAATGAATGATACCATAAGAGGTTTTTTTTTTTTTTTCACTTTATTGAAAGCTAGGTAAAATTTTTAACGTGACCGACGCCGCTAGCTAGACACACCTAATACCGGTACCATGGGGCCGGTGGGGGACTTGAACACTGATGGGCAGAGCCGCAACGGATGTACTTGACTAACTGACTACACCCCCCGACCTAATACCATAAGAGGTTTGATAAAGTATATAATGTCAAATTTTTTTAATGATAAAATATATGGTGAGGTAATCACATTTAAATTTTGTATAACATTTCTCATAATTGATGAGGCCTTGGCTGATATAGTAGAAATCATATTTCCTTTATGTGTCATCTTATTAGGAAAGTATTGCCTAAACTAATATGGGTGTGAAATAGGTATATAATATTAATGGTCAATCATTTGAAGGTGGACAAATATTAGGTGGGTGAAGTAATGATTATTTCATATTATCAAATGTTTTTTGATAGGGATCCATCCATTCTAGGGCATTACCTTTATTAAGAAGATAATTAATAGAATAGATATGGTAATCCATTTTGGGGAAAACCCATCTAATTACCCCATGTTTATCGAGGTAAGTGAAAATATATGGAATGGATCAAAGGATGGGAATTTTGATGATAGTATTGATCTTGGTAGGGTCGACATCGATGCCATTAAGAGAGACTAAGAATCCTAATAGTTTGTTAGATGTAACACCAAAAACACATTTATAAGGATTTAGTATAAATTTATATTTAATGAGGTGATTGAAGATGATAAAAAGATCAAAAAGATGAGTCTTTTGGATTTTTATTTGGTAATGAGGTGATCCACATAGGTCTCTATAATATTGTGAATAAGATCATAAAAGATGTGAGTCATTACCCGTTGATAGGTAGCTCCAATATTTTTGAGGTTGAAGGGAATTTTAATGTAGAAATAGGTTCCCCACTCTATGGCGAAATTTGTCTTATGTTGGTCTTTAAGGGTGATTTGAATCTAGTTATAGCCTAAGAAACCATCCATAAGAGATAATATTTCATAACTAGTAGTGGAATCGATGATGACATCGATAAAAGGTAGAGGGAAATTATTTTTGGGAAAAGCAAGATTAAGATTGTGCAAATAGGAATGACAATGGTGATCTTATTCTGAATAGGGACTATGTTATAGACCCATTTAGAATAATCCACAGGCTTGATAAAGTTAGTATCAATAAGGTTGATAATTTCTTTATGACATAAACTTGAAACTTCTAGTTGAAATTTCAATTTATTTTATCAAATGGGTTTAACATCAAGATAAGTGATAATATTGTGCACCATGATGCTATGGATAATACCAACCATGTCCTCATAGGACCAAGAAAAATTCTCATGATATTTATAAAAAAATAAGCTACAGTTATCATGTTTATTTTGTGTGAGTTTGTTAGAGACTATAATTAGTTGATGGCATGATGGGGTACCATATTAGATATGAATAATTCATTCAATAATCATATTTTGATAATGGAAATGATATGGTGAATTAGATAAGGAGGAAATAGGATTTGATTTAGGTTTGATTCTAGTGATTAATTTGTTGAAGCAATGGTCTTTCTTTTTGAAATTCCTAAGTTTGTGATGTTACCAAGGGAGTTTGGGTTCTTGGGCATGAAGAAATTCAATAATTGCTTCATCAATAGTTTAAGTGGGAAGAGGAATATAATACTCAATTTATACTTCAAGATCAAAAATTTGATTACCGTGGAGATCATTTTCAAAATGTATTTAATGTGCATCGATGGCCTTGGTATCTAATGTAATCTTAGGAGTAGGGGAGATAGTTGATCATATGTGATTGGTTTATTGTTAAATCTAATTAATGGGGGAAGGATAAGATGCAAGGATTGAATTTATAGGTGATATAGAAGATGTAGGAAGTGCTAGACGTTTGAAAGGCATGATTTTTTCTACCACCCAAGGAGTATCAATAAGTGGAAAACAAATAGGAGGTACATGACCTTCAAGAGATAATTCAAAATTAGTGGAAATGGTATGAACATCATAGTTGAAATCATGTATTTGGGATAAGGTCTTTTGATAATATTAAACATCTAAGTTTTAGGATTGAGCTTAGGCCATGATGTAGTTATCATCATAGGTTGGAGAAATTATACATGCTCAAGATTCAGGAGGAGTTTCATAAAGGGAGATACCTAGATCACTAAATTTAAATGGAGATATGATTAAAGGATCTTAGAATAATTTATCCATTTTATTATCATTGTATGTGAAGGCATCTTCTAGGTAATAAATGTATTGAGAATTGCATGGAAGGAGGAAATTAGTGATCTCATTAATGAGAGGGATAGTGCAATCATGAAGTAATAAAGGAGGAAGCCACTTTGAGATGTAAGAAGGTAACTTAGTAGTGTTGCAAGTATGTTCTAAGTAATTAGGTTAATCATCATTTAAATTAGTGACATGTATGTCTGGATTAATGTTGATGAATTCATGTGAGGGAGCACTGTTGATGGTTGTAATGGTAGGAATGCAATATTATGATTTAGGATTGGGAAGTTGAATACTCCAAGGGTTGGGATCAACCTCATATTTATACCATTTACCATTATTTAAGAACTTGATGCATTGGCTACTAGAATAGGTGAAAGATCGCATTATATAAGTCCATGGGCATCCTAAAATTATGTTATAAGATATGTGAAAATCAAGGACCATAATCTTAGTTTTCATAGTCTTAGGATCAATTATAAGGTGAAGCAAAATAAAACCAAGTGGATTTTGATTAGTTTTATCAAATCCACAAAAAGTTATGTGGGTTTGCTTGAGATGATCCTTATTATAGACAAGTTGTTGGATGAGTCACAAAGATGTCACATTAATACCAAACACTTCAACAACTAAAAAATTATGAATAAGAGTAGCATTAATATATATATTAATGAATAGGGGTAGATCATCAACATGAAAAAGGATCTCATCTTTAATCATGTATTATTCAATGCATTCAATGGAAGGTTTGGAAGAAGGACAAATGGATTCAATGGTATGAATGTTGGTAGGTTGAGGCTCAAGACAGGGTGGTTCTTCTTATATATAAGATGGATCTTCAATTTATGGCAATTTTTACATAAGGAACTTATGATAATAGGGGGAGGTGTGAACTAACTCCATAAGGGAAATTTTTCAAGACATGGATTTAGTTCTTCTAAAAAGTTCTAATGGGATTTTGAAGAATAACTAGTGTGATGTTTAGAAGGTATGGTATATTTTGAAGGAATGGAAGTGGTTGGGGGTTTGAAAGAAAGAGATGGTTCCTCATTAGCTTCCAAAGTTATATGATTAGTTTTAGTATCTTTGAGAAGTTGTTCTTCTAAATATGGATTCTTAGGTTTGGTGATAGGATATTTGTGACTTGGTTTGAAATGATAGTTAAAATTAAATGCATTAACATATTGAGAGTTGTAATATTAGTCATAGTCGACATCAATGACACAAACATCCTTGGTAGTTTTTAAAGTGGTAGATGTGGGGAAATATTTTTGGTTATTAAAAGAGGAAGATCTGGGAGATTTTCATTTTTGAGACATGGTGTAGTATTCTTGATGATGGAGTTGGATCATGAATTTGTGATTAAAGGAGTCATAAAACATATAGGAGATAAAAATTTTTGGTAAGGCCTCTATAAGTTTCATGGGAATGAATATTTTCAGCATGGAACCAACAAAATTGATTAGGTTCATACCATTTAGGAGGATTATTGGGATAAGTGAAGGGTTTAGAGGGTGCTAAATAATATTTCATTTGATATATATTTAATGGTATGTGAGAATATGGGGGATTATTAGCCTTGGAAACTCATTATTTGGTTTAAGGAGTATTTCTAGTGATGGCATTGGTAAAAGTTTTAAAATATCCCTTAAGGATTTTGGTATTAGGTTCAAATTTATTCATTAAGAAGTCTTGACATATGGATTGGTCAACAAATTCATCAATTACTTAAGGGAAAAAAGTTTAAACCTTATCTTGAAGAGGAGTTAAATTAGTTATAAAGAATTTAAACAAATTATCATCAGTCATTATTGGTCAACCTTGTGAGCTAAATATTTCCATCATTTGATAAAATCATGAGTTAATTTAATGGGATATTACTTAGCATTGATGATATATCGAAGGAATTTTTATGAAGGTCATTGTGTTTAAATTCTTTAACTAAAGGATTGACTAAATCCTCTAGTTTCTAGATGGAATGTTGGAGAAGTTAGTTATACCATTCCAATACATCACTAGTGAAGGTTTTAACTAGAAGTTTGGTGGTGGAAAAATTATTAGTTTGGATCCATTCTTTATAAAGATTGCCAAATGCCTTAAGAAATGATGTAAAGTATTTAGTCCCATCATACTTGATAATTGGAGAGATGTTACCAATATCAGAAATGATGAAAGGAGCTAAAGGATCATTTTCAATGTTTTGAAACATCTTTTTATTCATGATAGGTTCAATAATAACCTTTCTTGAGGAATCTTTAAGAGATGGGGGAATGAAATTTTGATTAGTTTGAGGAATTAAAATCAGAGGTTGATTAGGCATATTGATCAAATGAAAATTTAAAAACATCATTTTTTAGGTTTTAGATGTTTTCATTATATTCATTTGTTGCACAACTTATGCAATAAGTTAGGTTATATCAATTGGCATGTTTGTTTTTGTAAGAGGACTCCCTAAATTGGTATTAGTGGGATGGTTATTAGAAGGTGAATTACTAATGGGAATATTATATAGACTTGTATCAATCACTCCCACATTATGTTGATGTTGATAGGTACACAAATGATTAGATCCACTTACTTCATCTTGAGGGATGATTTGAACCATGTTACAATCCATTGATGAAAGAGGTGATGCAGGAGCATCTGGAAAGGACTAGTTGAATAAGCCTTGGTTAGGCATTAACCTAAGTAATTATATAAGTTTCCCTCTAAGTTTTATTTTCAAAATATTCATACTTGTCATGTGGATGAGAAATAAGGCCTAAATATGTTTTGTATAGAATTATTAGCTGCCAAAGGATTTCAATAATCCTATTATTGTTGTAATCATCCATGGATGGCAAGCATAGTTGAGCCTTTATAGGAGAATACATGATTCAAGGAGATTGAAAAGGATTTGATTTCCTTTTTGATGAATCCATTGGACCAGCCATATAACAAATAAACTACAAGTTAGCTGGCGTAAGAGGAGGAAAGATAGAAAGGGAGGATCTCTAGGAGAGAGGAGTCACAAAGGCCATTCAGCCTGTATTATTTTATTTTGACCATGTTGAGAAAGCCAAATCTTGGGTTGCTAAATTTTGAGAAAGTTGAGCCTTAAGGGAGCTATAAGAATCCTCCTTCAAGTGAAGGAGCGTGATTGGATTGATTAATACAATGCTGTTGGGGGTTGGAATGCATCAGACCAGGATCCATGCAACTGGAAGGGAGTGTTTTGCAACAATTTCAGTAAGGTGGTGACTAAAATTGATCTCATAGGCTCACATATCAATGGAAACTTGAGCTCCACCATTTGTAGGCTTCCTCATCTGAGGATGCTGGTATTGAAATGGAATTGCTTCAGGGGTGCCTTTCCCATAGGGTTATTGGAATGTAAAAGATTGTGGAAGCTTGATTTGTCAGAGAATTTGCTCATGGGGAGCTTGCCAGATCACATATACTAACTAGTGGAGTTAAGATATCTAGACTTGAGTAGTAACAATTTCTCAGGTGTGATTCTTCCTAGTTTTGGTATGATAAACAAGGTCGAGGTGCTCAACCTAACCTCCAATTTGTTGAATGGTACACTTTCTCCCTTTCTCGAGAATTTGAGCACTCTGGTAAGTCTAAAATTGAACACCAACCCATTCCAGGATGGGCGCATATCAGAGGAGTTTGGAAAGCTGGAGAGGCTACAGGAATTGTTTTTAAGTTCATGTTATCTATTTTTGAAGGATTTTTAAGCCTTGGGTGAAGGCAGAGTTCTATTTGACACAGAATAGAAGGCCGAAGCTGATTTAGAGGAGGATGGTAGTTTTGGCCATTCGTGTGACCATCGGCCGTGTGAAGAAAATGTTGCCAAAATTAGTAAGTTGAATCTCCTTCTTTATTATGAATTTCCTCTCAAGAAACATTTAGAGGGCATTTATCCATTGCCATGCTTTGGGTGATTATTCATCAAATTTATGAAGTGGAGTTGTGCAATTTGAAAGGGATGGATATGGTAAATCCATAGTCCCAAATGGAGACCATTGGATTAGTGAATGAAAGGGATGCAGGCCTGAGTGTGTGGCATAGATGCTTATGTCCTTAAACAATATGCTTTCATCTAGCTTGCTGCAGCATTGATGACATTAGAGGCGTTAGAGCATCAACATAACTGTTAGCTTAGGCTCATTATTTTTGCTTCAGATTTGGATTTTGCAAAAGGTTTTGATGCATCAATTTTGATCAGATGTGACATTGCATCAAGCAACTTACAAGAATAGTCAGCACCTGTACCTCTTAGAATAGACTAACGACAGTGTGCCAAATACATTGGTAATTGTAATCTATGAAGTTGTCAAACTAAGGGTTGCAACAGCTGAACATATATCTTAGTTTAATGAAGAGGCACGTTCTCCTTTTGTAAATAAATTCAAGACCATTATACATCCTGGTGAAGATAGTCTAGATGTGTTTATCTAGGATGTGAATATGATGAATGTGTTTTGCTATGGAGTATACAAGACCACATCTCTTTTATAACTGAACCCTCATCTTCCAAGTGCATCAAGAGGGGAAGAAGTGCTCCAAGAGTGAGGGTTCTCTTAGGAGGTAAATAAAGGGAGAAAAGAATACCCCATATAGTGTCTAAATGTATTCAAGTTGTCCAATAAGATTTTGATAGCAGATTTCATGATGCTTGGTGAAAAGAATAGAACATTAGGCAAGAAGAAAGAGAGATCAGGGATAGAGAACTAAGTCAACTAGATAGGAGAATAAGGTTAGTCAACAATTATAGAGTCAACTAGGTTGATAGATTATTATGAAGAGATAGTTTGAGAAGAGTACATAGTTGACTAGGTTGACTGTGTAATGCTAGATAGAGGGTAGAGCAAAAAGATAAGAGACAATCATGTTGGTTGACTATGTAATATAAGTAGGAAGAAAGATATAGTCTATAAGTGACTGTATCAACTAGAATGATAGTGTTATAAAATAGGGGAAAAGTTTGTAATATAAGTGTATAAATAATGAAAGTAGACACACAAATAATTGATAAATGTGAGTAATCCAATTAGGGCACACAACACAAAACCTTATATCAATACTGACTAATGTAAGTTTTTATAATATAACATTTACTAATTAGAGAACAAGAAATCAACTAAAAAGTAAATGCTAACTATGTGGTCATCCTGAGTGTTATTAGGTTATTAGAAAGTATTGATTTAAGTGCTATAAGAGAGTTGTCTAAAATAAGGAACTAGAAAAGCAATCTATAGATAATTTCAAAATGTTTGGGTTGAAAGGGATCTATCTTGGTAATGGTACTAGCTTGGTATTGTGTCATACCCCTCACTTCACAATCCTACAGTGATAAGGGTATCATGTGATTTTTCAATATATATGATTAACCACGTATTTATACTTGGCCAAAAAACTAAGCTGGTTTCCCTCTTGGTGATTAAATCGAAGTAGGTAGGCCTTGAGAAGGAAAGTTTTTAAATGCATTTTGAATGCTGTGTGATTTGGTAGTGTGTGTAAAAGATTAAAATAATGTAACTAAAATGATAATTTGAAAAACCACCTATTTAGACTATATGAGTTACTCTAAGTATGCAAAAAAATGAAAAGGAAATGTGAATTTATTACTATCAAATAATTATTAATTCCTTGATGAAGAAAAGTATAGAGTCAGATTAGGTGACACTATATTGTTAACAATATAGAATAGAGTTGACTAGGTCATTACTATTTTGTAAAAGAAAGATCTTTAATAACATAATAATATGGCTTGTCTATGTATTTTACATAGAAGATAAACTATATAATTAAGTTGACTAGGTTAACCTAGTTGGTTGTAGGGTTATAGTTTTAAATACTGATAATTTGTGCAAAATAGAATTGAAAAAAGTACTAAAATGAAAAAGAGATAAAAAAGAACATTGGTGGGATTGAAGATAGTTAATATTGAAAATTTTATGTTGAAGTGGTTTAATTATTTCTTTCAAATTATACAAACTAAGTCAATTGGCTCGACCTAGTTATGAAAAACCCTGTGTACTAAACAATAATAAGATGAAGAAATCAACATGTTCGATAATGTTTGTTCACTTGTATGTTGGTAGAGATAATAAGATGATAAATTTGACCTATTTGACTCTATATACTTATTTATAACTAAAGAAGTATACTATGTTGACTAGTTTGATCCAGTAACTTGTATCTGATGAAGACCTACACAAAAAAAAGAAGTCATTTTAATGCGACTATGTTAAACCTATGCACATAGAGTTAGAACTATACTAACTAGTTTGATATAATATTGTAAATATATAAAAATATAATAAGATGATAAAAATGATAACATGAAAGAAAACCTACAAGGTTTATATTTCACTTTAGTTTCACTAGAATGTATGTAATGGGAAATATAATAGATCTATAAATCAATCCTCGATCAGAGAAGATAAATCTTACTTATACTTATAATTATGGATACATTAGATATTTAGGGTCATAACCAATATGGATTTGCTAGACCTAGTCAAGGATATCTTCCCATAATAATATCACTAGGGAGGGTTTCAAAGCCTCCAATCAAGTAAAACTATGCAATAACCCTAATTAAGTCCTATGTTTTCATTATCACTGAAGTAATAACAAGTAAATTCTAATCTAGTGCTCACTAAAGATTATAGCACAAAGTGGGGTTTAGTAATCATAAAAATTAAACATGCATAAGATAATATTAATTAAGCTATGTATAGGTAAGACCTTAATGCATGGAGAGAAATATATTCAAAATATATTACATATGCTACTTATATATGCTAAATAGAGAAGCAAAGTTAGAGATACTTATCTTAAAGATGAACCGTCGATACTCAATCTCTCCGTTGGTAGAAGGTGATTTTTAAGAGGTTCTTATGGTTTGTAAGGATCGCTAAGAAATGCCAAACCATCCAAAATTTCTCAACAAGATAATATTATTCTCTAAGTACAAACCCTAAGCTAAGACTCTTAAAGTATAATGGTGGAAGAGAAGATTGTAAAGAAGCACAAATGAAAAATTAACTCTTTCTATCTCTCTAAGAATGGCAAAATGGATGTGTTTATATAGGTAGATCTAACCCTAGTCCTTTCTAAAAGTTTAGGCTGACAAGGTTGACCCAGTTGACCTAGTATCATTATTGACAAAAAAAATAAGGTCACAGTCTAGGTCGGTCAAGGCTTGACCTAGACCCTAACAAGTTTTATCAATTAGATTACAAGATCGATGGGGCCAACAATGTAACATAAACCATAAAAAAATTCTTAGGTTAGGGAAGGGATAATGAGGGTGGTAAATGACTAGAGGAGGGTGAAAAATAGGAGGCAAAGCTTGGGGGAATGTTTATAGGAGATGGTTGGATTGATAATGAGTGGTAATAAGGGGATACCAATCATGAAAAGCAATAATGGTCTACCCACACCTTTCCTATGACACCCATTATGGCATGCACTTAGATATATTGAGACTCAACATGTCTTACAAGATATAAAACATCAATAATTGATAAAGTTTGAAAATATTATGTGTATACAATATGGATTGGATCCCTATGGTAACATAAGAAGACTTGTATGAATAAAATACATGTCTTACATAGACATGACCATTGAGTTGTAAAGGTATCTAGTTGGTATTTATACCGAAACAATGTAATATTATAAACATAACATAGAGATAATCAGAGTAAATAATAAGTTATAGAGTATATAACTACTTGTAATAGCTTAGAGAAGATAAGAAATAGAGTAAATAAAGTAGAGGTATAGAGTAAAGAGATTTATGAAAACTATAAAGGTAGTTATATTTATGTTTATATAAACAAATGAAGCTAGAGTAGGAAATATTTAAGTTATGTTTATTATGAATTAGCACATATACTTATTTTATTTTGTGAATGCATATTAGAACTAACTCCACTTAATTCTAACATCTGCACTACATTATCTATATCTAGAGTTATTTTAAAACCACATAATTATCTATAATCAAAGTCTTAGATTTTATGTCAATATAAAGTAGTATGGAAGAGAAGCACTTTGATCATTTTGATATTATGTTTCTAATTATGTCTGTTATTGTCCCTAAATTTTGTGTGTATGGGCTGTAAATACTTAGATTAAGAAACAAGAGCTCAAAACTTTTGCATATGCTACCAATAAAATTGAGACCATTATGGCAATTGGTACTATAAAAGCTTTGATAGTAATGTCTTTATTGATTTTCCAAGTCTATGATGCCTCATATCACTATTCTTGCACCTTTGGATTCCATCTATGCATGTACTTTCCATTGGTCTTATGTAATTATCCCAATTTTATATATCCATCCTTTGAAACCCTAAAATCACTTTTGACCACAAGATGACCATTTAAAAATGGGTTAGTATGTTGGGTTAGAAAACCCAAACCACTTGTTGTTGACTGATTGAGTGTTGCCTACATTTAAATGGTATGAAAAGGGCTCAAAATGCACTTAGTTCTCCTACCTAGGTGTGTGTAAAGTGATCATTCTATAATGTAATGCAATGTTTCAATTTTAAGACTTAAAACCATGAAACTTTGACCTAATTTGTATATAGTGTTAGATATAGGAATGTTATTTTGCATCATATGAAGGTATGTATGCCTTTGTGATAATGTATCATGGAAGTGCTAATTATTTCCTAATATTTTTTAGTAGTTTCCAAGAGGGATATAACCTTATGTTTGTTTTTTATTTATAACTCTTTGATATTTCTCACTATCATCAATCCATTAAATGTGTCTAAGTTGACCTAATCAAGACTTCCCAATTTGAAAATATCCATTGAGTGTTATTGGACTCTACTTGTGGTGAAATGAAATAGTTTGACTATTTTCAATACTATCTTGGAGTGAAAATAAGGTATTTGACATATGGAGATAACTTGTTTTCAATTATGGAAGGTTATTGCATAGACTAGGGTGATCTTAAATATGTGTACCTAGTAAATTTGGTTGGTTAAGAAAACATGTGGGTAGATAGATAGGAGAAAATGTGCATAAAATTCAAATGTACAAAAAAATCCCAAGTATGTAAAAGTGTGAGAAATCTAATGTTTTAAAAGTATCTAATACCAAATTTAGGTGTATACAATTGGTATTATCAAGTGGCCTCTTTTCAAAATAAGATAATTTTTCCAATTATCCTTTGACATATTTATATACTTCACTTTTTATTTCACTATGCAACCAAACCTTATAATGTTATATGAATATGAAGGTTATCATGTTATTTAAAAATTATTCAATATCGATCCAAGTATTTTTACATTTTTCTTTAGCCTTGTTAATTTTGGTTATGAATTTTTCCAAGTTTTTTTCTTTTTTCCCTATTTTTGATAAAACACTAAATTTGTTTAAAAAAGTGTTTATGTATTATATATATGTAAAAATGGAAATATCATAATTCTAAAGATATAAAAATGATTAATTATTATGAATTTGACAAATTATTAAATATGGGAAGTTACTATTTTCAAAAAGTATTAAGAATAAATATATTTAGCTCACATAATAATATGTGTTAAATAATATGATTATTTTTATATGAAAATTAGAAAAAAAGTATGTCTATGGATGCTTAGTATTGAAATCAGGGATCTATTGAAAATTTGGTAGGTGCATTGTATGTGGATAGTGGTACAATGTGCTCGAGTCTGTTGACCAGAAAGTTATTTGTATTGACACTTAAAAGAAAGGAAAGGATAGAGAAATCGAGAATATATAATTCCCAAAAAATTATATGCAAAATATTTCTTATATAAATTAGTGTGGTAAGAAGATGGTGATGTAGTACACTCAAGTTTTTTGACTGTGTATATAATGGGTTAGGATCAGCCTACAACTATCCTAGTTTTTAAAGATTTAAAATTGGAGAATGTTAATCAAAATAGCCATATGATAATTAATGAATTGAGATATGACCAATGGATCTACAAACCTAGAAAGAGGAGTACCTATAACACAATTTCAAAGGAAAGGTTTCCAAATCTTTTATGCCAATAATGCAATGATGTATCTCTAACTATATCTATGTTTTGTAAGTAATATAATATTGAAAATAGTTAATGTATGTTGAGGGTTAGAAATAAATCAAAATGGGGGCCTAGGATACCTAAAGTGGATAAATGGAAAGTTAAATAAATCTTATGGTCTACACTAAGTACATGTGTAGATAAATTTTAAATAAGGGTAAATACACATTTATTTGCTAATAAATAAACAAATTCTATCTACTAAATGAAATAACTAAGGTTAGAATATAATAAACTTGAAGAGGACCTATCGAGCCTAAATATACCCCTTGGCCAATGGTGTTTTAAGATAATTTTGTGGTTTTGAATAATCCAAAGGATGGATAATAGGCTCTAAGAAAACTAAGGACCTCTTAGAAAATCTATAGTACTTCCTTAAGACAATCTTCCTTCAAGATAAGAATCTAAAAAGTAAATCTTCTAAAGTGGATTAGGGTATAATTTAAAGTGAAATCAAAGTGAAATGAGTGTATATAATTTATTATAGTGAAATGGTGACTTGTATTTATAGTGGTCAATATCCCAAACCCATATTAAAAGTTAAGCTGATAAAATTGGCTAGATTGGATGTAGTTAAGAGGAGTTGGCCAACATTAAACTACATAAAATAGGGAAATATGTCATGGTAAGGGAAAATTTATGAAATATAATATATCAACCATAGATGATGTAGTTGGAACACATAATCAACTACATCAGCCATGGCTAATGTAATTGGAAAACACATTGAACTACATTTGCCATGGTAGATGTACTTGTCAAACAAAATGAGATACATCAACCATGGCCAATGTAGTTTGAAAAAACATTAAAAATACATAATACATGGTTTATGTAGTTGTATAAAACACTAAACTACATCATCCATGGCTGATGTAGTTGGAAAACATAATGAACTATGTTAGCCATGGCTGATGTAGTTGGAAAACATAATGAACTACATCGATCATGGTAGATGTAGTTAAAAATGGGTAAATTAATATATTTAAGTGAGGTAAGATGGATGGAGGTAGGTATAAAGGAAAATATGAGTAAACTAAAATAAAAATAAGATCATGACATAGATAGAATCATCTCTAGGAAAAAACCAAAGGACTACCCACACCTTTCCTAGTGCATCCTTTAAGGCATGTACTCAAGGAGATTATAATTTGATAGATTTTTATAAGATAATGTGTCACTAAATGATAAAATTGAAAAACATTATGTTTATATAAATTCCCAACCCAAATCTCATCATATGTCAAAATTGCGTAATATGGGATGGTGCTTAGGGAAAGAACACAGTAACACAATAATTGAGCTAACTCAAATGAAGTACATAAATAAATGTTGAATGTATATGAAATTAATATAGACATAACTTGACTTACATTTATATTAAATTATTTCATGCAAATATCATAGCCTCAATTATGGATTGTGTAGTACCTACATTTGAGAAACCCTAGGGTTGAAAGGATAAAAATAGAAGTAATGCATATGTACATAGGATGGTCAATGTATATATTAATTACTCTAAAAACAAATAAAAAAATTGTAAAATTGGAAAAATGTATCATGCAGGTTAGTTTAAAACTAAAATGCCAAGCTTTTAATGACAAAACAATGACAAATGAATGTATAAAATACTAGATCATGTGAAAAAGTATGTAAAATTATAAGTGAAATATCAATGTAATATGATAAATATATGTAAGTAAATGAATGTAATATCATATAAGATATAAATGTCAAATAAAACATGAATTACCTAAAATTAAAGTGAAAATAAAAATGTAATACAAGCATGTCAAATCAAACATAAATAAAAAGATGTAAGCATCTAAAATTTCATATGTAAGATAAGTGAAGTCCACAAAAATCAAATAAGAATGTGATGAATAAGAAAGAGAACTAAGGAATGATAACTAAAATTTAGATTTTGATATAAATATGATGTAATAAATCACAACAACCTAATGACATGATTAGTATGATGATGAGATGGTGTGTTAACAAAATGTGAAGAGATGTTTATGAGGAAAACAAGGGCCAATTTGAGGTATTACAATGAAACTCACAAACTAGAAGCTAAGGCATAGGAAGTAAAATGTGATAAAGGATGTGAATAGATAAAATTAATACCTATCAAGGGGAATATTGAGAAAAATTAGGTAAGGAATGTGAGGAACCACATGTGTGATGTGAACATATGTATCAGGAATGTGAGGGACCAAGGAGGACTAGGTGGGAAAAAGGGCCAAGGGGGAGAACCAAGGTGCAGAAAAATTAGGTAAGGAATGTGAGGAACCACATGTGTGATGTGAACATATGTATCAGGAATGAGACACACTATAAATGTGAGCAAGTCTAAGAAATATCTACATTAAGGACCTAGGACACTCCAAAAAGTGCAAAAAAATATCAATTTAATAATTTAATTACATATATCATACAATGAAGGATTTGTACATGAAAATTAAAATGGGTCTTACCTTCCCATAGTATGTTCGCAAATGTAGACAATGCAGGTGCAGAAATTAAGGACTGTTTCTACCTCAAATTTCGCTTTTCAGACTAAAAAGAAAGAAACTAAAAGAAAGTAATGGACAAGGCTTGGAAGTACCTGGACTAAAGATTGCGCACCGTAAATCTAGACGTTTGTGAGCACTCCTCTTTGGCTGTGGAGGAATGACACCTGCAAGAAAAAAAAGGGAAACTAGGACAAGAAAAATGTTAGACAGATGGGCAGTGGGTTGCCAAGCAAAAGGCTTGTTCCCAGAAGTGTAAAAACTTCCTTAAGGGAGGTCAACCCACTGTTTTGATGAGATAAGTGACTGATAAAAGACAGAATGCCAGAATACAGAAATGACAAAGAAAGTAGAAAGGAAAGAAGCAAACAAAATGATTACCTGAAAGAGCTGTTGGGCTGAAGACAGTCGCCGAGGTCGGAAATGTCGCCGGCGTCGGTTATCTGATCTGCCGGCGTTGGCTATCCTGCCGACGTCGGTTGGGGAAGTGACCGGCGTCGGTCGGGGTTATGGCCTGTAGTCGGGTCTGGGTTGCTTGCTGGACTGTGGACGGGTCTGAGACTGAACCGGGACAAGTTTGGATGGATTGGGGAGTGGCCTGGTTCGGGTTGGGTACCTGTTGCAAGGTCTTTTTGGTAGAGGGGTGAGGAAGTTGAAAGAGACATAGAGGACAGGGAAGAGGAGGATTCACAGAGGATGGGGCCTGAGAAGGCTTTGCAGCCTCTCAAGGGGGAAGGACAGAGGGAGCAAAAGACAATAGAATATAGATGAATGAATACAATGAAATAACAAACCCAGACTAGCTTACCTTTAGCTTACTAAATGAAGAGAGAAGAAGATGTTGCTGGAGCCATAGAAGAGTTGCTGCAAGGAGAAGATGCTGATCCAGGGCCTTTTCACCTGTTGCTGCTATTGCACGAGGTCAAGACAGAGGAGAGATCAAAGCCAAAGCGTCAAGAGAATCCGTTTTCGAGCTCAAGAGTCCAGGGGGTGCAACGGATGCAGAAGGGGATAATGAAGGCTGTCGACGCCGGCAGTTTCGCCGACGTCGGCCGAAGGGTTGCCGACGTCGGCGGTCGCAGGATGGGCACAGAGGCTAAAAATAGCCTCTGCCCACTCTTGCACGCCGCCGAGCGAGGGGTCATGGGCAGAACGGTCATGAGGATGCCAAAATGGACGAGGGGGGATATAATGGTGAGATTTGGCCTAATAAATGCTAGGGGGAAGGTGGAGGGATTCAAGGGAGGATCCAAGGTGGCAAGGGTAGGGTGGAAAGGGGGCCTAATTTAATTAAAAATAGATGTTAATTTCTAATTAATAAGCCCTAGGTGGGTTAGGGACCAAGGAGGACTAGGTGGGAAAAAGGGCCAAGGGGGAGAACCAAGGTGCAGACACGTTTACGGTGTCTACATTTGCCCCTTTTTGTCTTGTTGGTTGTTTTGAACGAACTGCAAGACAAAAACAGGGAGTGGTTGCCCCAGGTGAAGGATGATGTATTCCCCCTCAAAGCAGGAGTCGAGAGAAGGAACCTGATGTCGGGTGCTGATTTGACAAAAGGTGAATGAGAAAGAGAGAGGTGAGTGAAAATGCTGCAAAAGTCGTGATTGCACGTATACCACGTCACGGGATAGTCGGGTCAAATTGTCGCATGGTCAAGGGTCAAGGAGTGCCAAAATTGAAGTAACCGGGCCCCAGCATTTAGTCGTCTGCTGATCGGGTTACTCAATCTAAGCTGAAGCTCCAAATGGTCATCGTGTCCCAGGTATCCAGGGCTCAGGAAGTGCTCCCAGAAACACGAAAAGGTCACAAGTAGTGGGGATCAACTGGCTCGCGATCCTATACTTGTGAAGGGTCAAAAAAAAGTCTGCAGACAATTCTGCTAACCAGCCGTGGAATAGCATACACGCAAAAACAACCAAGGCAACATTGTCTTGGAAGTGGTCGAGGTCGAAGGGGATAGGCATGATCGCCAATGGTCATTGGTCAAGAGGATGGATAGACGAAAGGATGCGGCTGAGCTAACCCCAGAAGACATGTTATCTGAGTGCTGCCTACATAGCCCTGGTGACAGGGCCTCAGGCCGATGTAGTTCTCCCTAAAAGGGAGGGGGGGTCGGAGGGATTGATAGGTCTTGGTCAAAGTCGATGATTGGTCTTGG
The DNA here is from genome assembly GCA_037957365.1 of Torreya grandis. NCBI lineage: Eukaryota > Viridiplantae > Streptophyta > Pinopsida > Cupressales > Taxaceae > Torreya > Torreya grandis. The sequence continues at coordinate 183,468 of JARHVA010008999.1, forward strand.
TCAGAGGTCTATGATTGGTCTTGATCAAAGGGAATGATTGGTCTTGGTCAAAGTTGACGAAGTTGGGTGTGATAAGAGTCAAAGAAGAGAAGGTTTGTCCATCACAGAGACGAACAAACGGGGGTGGTCGAGCTAACCTCAGAAGATGTGTTATCTGAGTGCTGCCTACATAGCCCTGGTCGTAGGGCCTCAGACCAATGTAGTTCGGACGAAGGGAAAAGATTGATCGATGATTGGATGTGGTCAAGTGTCAAAATGATGAGGGCAAGATGATGCTATAGATGTCACATTGGTCGAGAGGCTTTCATCCCTAGCAAGTTTCCATAGTCGTGATGGATGTATGCTAAAAATGAATAGAAGGTCTATTTATGCTTCAGCAAGTATTGGTTTATGCTTAACATAAATTGGGTCTGGTCGGTAGTTTCCATGGGTATTGGTCTCCATAGAAACTATGCGAAAAGGACAATGATGATGCCTGATGTCATGTTGGAAATGTCGAGGCTGGTTTGAAAAAAATGTTGAAGTTGGCTGGGTTTAAGGATGAGTCGATAATTGACGTGGCCAAAGCGTGACCAAAGTGTAGAGAAAAGGTGAAAGGCAAATTGCTCTTTCATTGACACAGACCAGAAAGGAAGCATAGATAGGGGTTATTAGAACAAAAGCCCCGTTCATGCATTGCGTCGATGACCAGTGTTGAGTTAGAACGGTAATCGAATCACTTTGACATTAAAGTGAGCTCAAAGTCCCTTGAGCCGATGATAGAAGGGGGATAGGGTAACCTAGTTTAAGAGCAGGAATAACCTTGCCCCTTTTGTAGGAGACCCTGAGACAACTACAAGCCAATGTCCGTGACTCGTTTTTTTTTTTTTTTTGTCAGGCTGATCGATGTGGGAAGCCTGCATAGAGATGTCACTTGATGTAATGGTCATGTTGCGAAGCTGATCGATGCGGGAAGCTTCTAAGAAAAGTGCTGTTCATTGCCAAAGTAGTCATAGCCATCCTTCGAGGGAGTGGTCTATATTTTTGCTTAATAATGTTTGAAAAGTTGTCCTAGCTGTCCTTCAAGGGATCAGTCTAGTAATACAGTAATGATAGTACAGCTGTCCTTCAAGGGATCAGTCTGTATTTTTGATTTGACTTGACTTGATTTAGTGACCATGGATATGTTTTGACATCTTGATTTGGATTTATTGATAGGAATGAGAGTCACGGACAAGACTGTAGAAGCTCAAGGACGCCCCTTTTTATTAGGACAAAGCATCACTGCATCCTAAAAGGGTTGTAGAGGACTTGTTAAAGGGGAATAGGGTTGAAAGGGATGAGGATTAAGAGGATGAGGATTGCTCAAGGGACGAGCTTAAGTTACGTGTCAAGTAGATGAGTACGCGACTAACAGAAGAAAGGTCGAAGATGCAACGCATTAAGAGGCTCAGGTTCCGGCCGTCCGTCGAGGGAAGACAGACGATAAGTCCCTGACCCATACTTGTGCGTGATGATAAAAGGTCCAAGCCAATTGGGGGTGAATTTACCTCATTTACTTCGCTCCATATTGGTCACGTGCTGATTCTCTTTGAGGACGAGGTTTCCGATGTTAAAATCTCGTTCTCGCAGATTTTTGTCATAGGCCCGCTTTATGCGACTTTGGTAGACATGGAGATGATTAAGGGCAGCAAGATGACGCTCATCGAGTAACTCAAGTTGAGCTAAGCGATCCTGACGAAAGTCGTCGTTGGAGAGAATGTCATGCAGGGAGATGCGGAGAGACGGGATCTGTACTTCGAGAGGTAAGACAGCCTCTGTTCCGTACACGAGAGAAAAGGGGGTAGCACCCGTAGAGGTTCAGATGCTAGTGCGGTAGGCCCACAAAGCGAAGGGGATATGAACGTGCCAATCCCTTCCTGTATCGTCGACCACCTTCATGAGAATTTTGGTGAGAATTTTGTTGGAAGCCTCGGCCTGCCCATTTGCTTGTGGGTAGTAAGGCGAAGAAAAGCTGAGTTTGATGCCAAATGAGTCGCATAGTTTTTGGACAGTCTTGTTTTTGAAGGACTTGCCGTTGTCGGTGATGATTTTGTGAGGGACACCGAAGCGACAAATGATGTGGCTACTGATGAAGTCGGCAATTTTGTCAGCTTTTGTGGAGATGAGAGGAATGGCTTCCACCCACTTGGTGAAATACTCAGTGGCAGTGATGATGGACTGATGACGAAGAGACGAGTGAGGGTTGATCTCACCGATGAGATCCAAGCCCCACTGAGAAAAAGGCCAAAAATCCTGAGCGACTTACAAGGCGTGACTGGGGAGATGAAGCAGGTTAGAGTGCTGCTGACACTTGATGCAACGCCGAACATAATCGCTACAGTCTTGATGAAGGGTGGGCCAATAATAACCCAGGCGAAGGAGGCGCTTGGCAACCGAGTTTCCACTGAAGTGTCCACCACAAATCCTGTTGTGGACTTGCTTTATGGCTTGAGGAGCTTCAGTGGAGGTTAGACAGCGAAGAAGGAGGCCGTCGAAGCCTCGCTTATAGAGAAGGCCCCCTAGCATGGTATAGCGAGCTGTGCGCTTGATGAAAGCTCGTCGCGCATTGCTAGAGAGGTTGGGAGGAGTGACAGAAAGAGACAAGTAGTCCACAAGTTGCTTATACCAGTCATCTTGTGGGCTAGAATTGACAGTATTGATATGGTCGATGTGAGGAGGGATGTATGAAGGCAAGGGTATGCGATGCACTGTGACAAAAAGGCGGGATGATGATGATGAAGATGGGATATGCGAAGCAAGAGAAGCCATGGTGTCGGCAAACTTGTTCGTAGAGCGTGGAACAGTCTGTAAGAGGTAATGGTCAAAAGATGCCAAAAGAGTGTCAACACGATTCCTATACCTCTGTAAAACTTCATTTTTACAGAGATATGAACTGTTAACTTGATTAACGACGAGCTGCGAATCACCGAAGATGTTGATAGACTTGATGTGGAGAGAAAGGGCAGTCTGAAGTCCCAAAATTAAGGCCTCATATTCGGCCATATTATTGGTACAATCGAAGTCAAGCTTGAAAGATAGAGGCAAGGGCTCCCCGTCGAGTGGGATGAGGATGACCCCCGCACCCCCACCGAGTTGACATTTGGAACCGTCAAAGAACATAGTCATCTGGTAGACGGTGTCATCGGTGGAAAGTGTGGTGATAGACTCGTCAGGGAACTCACAGTGTGAGGGTCGGTTGTCGGGAAGAGGGGCATCTGCCAGTTGGTTAGCAATGGTTTGCCCCTTGATAGATTTTTGTTGGATGAATTCGAAGTCAAACTCAGCAAGCAGCATGAGCCACTGAGCCATACGTTGATTCTGGTATGGCTTGGAGTGCATGTACTTGAGAGGGTTAGTGTGAGTGACGACAAAGGTTTTGTGGTTGAGAAGATAGTGGCAGAGCTTGGTAGCGAAGAAGACTAATGCCAAACAGAGTTTCTCGGTATGAGTATATCGAGTTTCATAGTCGACCAGTGTTCGGCTGATGTAGTAAACCGCTTGCTCGCGATGATGCTCGTCTCGGTGCACGATCATGGCACCTAACGAATGGTTGGTAGCAGAGATATAAAGGTAGAAGGGTTGGTCGTCCTTAGGTGGAATGAGGACTGGTGGAGAGACCAGATAGCCTTTGAGGGCCTCAAAAGCCTCTTGACAGTTCCCATCCCACTTAAAGGAGACGTCCTTCTTAAGGAGGTGATGAAAAGGTTGGCAGCGGTCTGAAAGTTGCGAGATCAAACGGCGAATGGACTGGAGCTTCCCTTGTAGACTGCAAAGCTGCTTGAGATTGGTCAGGGGCGGCATTTCGAGAATAGCGCAGATCTTGGCGGGATCTATCTCGATACCACGGAAAGAAACGATGAAGCCGAGAAGTTTGCCTGAGAGGACCCCAAAGACACACTTCTTGGGGTTGAGGCGGACATTGTATTGAAGGAGATGAGAAAAGATGATTGTGAGAATGGTCAAGTGGTCGCGGTGGAGCTTGGACTTGCCGAGAAGGTCATCTACATAGTCCTCCATGATTTTGTGGAGGAGATCGTGGAAAATGTAAGTCATGGCGCGCTGATAAGTGGCACCAGCATTTTTTAGGCCGAAAGGCATGACTCGATAGCAAAAAGTCCCCCATGGGGTGATAAAGGTAGTCTTGTGCTGGTCTTCCGATGCGATCAGGATTTGATTGTATCCTGAAAACCCATCCATGAGAGATAGCATCTCATGGCCGGCCGTGAGATCAACAAGCTGGTCGATGTTAGGAAGAGGAAAGTCGTCTTTGGGACAGGCTAGGTTAAGGTCACGATAGTCCGTGCAGATCCGAATCCCCCCAGTTGCTTTAGTAACTGGGACGATGTTAGAGACCCACTGTGGATAATCGATGGGTTGGATGAAGGAGACAGAAAGAAGGCGCTGAAGCTCCTCTTTGACAAGAAGCGCAACGCGAGGATGCATCTTTCGAAGCTTCTGCCTAACAAGCTTAGCCTCTGGTTTGGTGACAATGTTATGGGTAGCAATGGTAGGGTCGATGCCAGGCATGTCGCTGTAAGTCCAGGCAAAGGCCTTGCTATGGTTGGAAAGGAACTGGGCATAGTCAAGCTGCTCCTGAGTGTCTAAAGATTGGCCAATCTTTAAGACGTGAGGAACATCAGAAGAAGAAGGGAGGTTGATGTCAATGGTGGATTCATTTAACATAACCTGGGTCTCAGAAGGGAGGAAACACTGGATGAAAGAGTCATCGGCACCCATGTAGGAAAGGATGGCATCATCGTCAACGCAGTGGACAGTGTGAATGGTTGCCGACTCATCCTCTACCATGCCAGGAAAGATGAGAGGGAGAGACCTGGGCACCCCATTGAGCTGATAGGTTAGGGGTTCCAGGTGAATGGTGTTTATGAAAAAAAAAACTAGGAGGGATGGAAACTATCGACTCCGTAGGTGACGAAGGAGAAATGGGCGAGTCTGTAAGAGATTGGTCAATGGTTGGTTTGGGACAAAGGTCGGAAGGAGCCTGAGTGGGGTCATGATATCCCAGGCCATACCATTTCTTGGCATCGTGATCATTGAGCGGCTCGATGGGCTGATGGGAGCCCTGCTCATAACGTCCAAAACCAAAACCCTTCCATGCACACCTATGAAGGTAAGTGTGTGCAAAGGCGGGGTTGCCAAGAAACGAGAAATCAGATGTGAAAGGTCGAGGTGAAGAAAGAGAAGTGCCGTAGGTAGGGGCTTGATTAAGCCCCCCATAGACAAAGTTGGTTTGGAAGTGAGGAGGACCATAAGGTAAGACCGTCCCGATTCGAGGGTCGTAATTAGGACTGAGGTGAAGGCGTCCATACTCTTGTGGAGTTTGGAACATGTCGAGGGTCAACAAGCGGTATTCCCCAAGTGATAGTCGTTGGAAGATGTCTTCCATGGGGTCCTTAGTCGGCACTTGAAGAGGAGGGGTGAGGGCAACCGCCGATTGCGAACTGGTCGAAGCTTCTATAGATGGAGGCGGTGCCGAAGTGGACGGCTTGATGGGAATGAGGACGTCGTTAGGACGATAGGTGGTGTTGCAAGTCTTGAAGGGTGAAGGGTCAGCGGGAATGGTGTGGACTTGCCCGTCATGCTCAAACTTCACACAACGGTGCAGGGTGGAGGGGATACAGGCCATGGCACGGATCCAAGGTCAGCCCAGTAAAAGGTTGTATTGAAACTCTCCTTCGATGATATAGAAGAGCTCCGGGACTGTGCGTGGGCCTACGCGAATGTGGAGGATGACTGTGCCAATGGTCGTGGCGGTGGTGTCGTTAAAAGAGCGTAAGATCGTGTCAGTTTTGGAGACATAGTTTTTGGGAAGAGCCAGCTGATCAAAGGTGTGGGTAGAGATTATGTTGATGCTAGCGCCACCGTCGATCATAACGCGTTTGATGCGCGTCCGATCGACATAGGTAGTGATGAAGAGGGTGGCATCCTGATCTTCCGTGTTAGATGTGGGAATCTCAGAATCGTTGAATGTGATGGAGTTGACAGGAGATAAAGAATGGACGAGGGCAGCGAGTGGTTGGGGGTCCTCGAGTTGGACCTCCGCTGCCTGCAAGGCTTGGATAAGGGCTTGACGGTGCTGAGGCAAAGTTTGGATAAGGTCGTAAAGAGACATCTTCACTGGTGTTTGGTGAAGCTGCTTCAGCATGGAGTTGTGAATTGGTCCAGAAGAGGAAGATGAAGAAGGTTGGGACGCGCCAAGGATAGAAATTTTAGGCTTGGGCGCAAGGGGTGGCTTGACGAAGGGATAGGTCCAAGGAATGGCAGCTTTTGCTTTGGCCTTGTCCTGCTGCGACCTAGTGGTTATACGGATGGCATTGATTTCGAAAATGGGAGGCGAAGAAGGGGTCATGTTTTGCTGGTGAGATGTTGATGTGTTTGAAGGAGTTGGATAGGAAGGAGTCGGGGTCTGGTCAAGAGTGTCCTCAAGGAGAAGAGTGTCCTTCTCCATATGGCGGCGGATGACGGCCTTGAGGGCACAGCAAGTCTCGGTGTCATGTCCTGGTGTACGATGATATAAGCAAATTTTTGTATCGTCAAACCAGGAGGGCTTGGACCTGAGAGGTTGGAAAGGCTTGATGGGCGGAAGGGTTATGTCGGAAGTCTGGAGAAGTCGGCGTAATATTGACGAGTATGAGCCCAATAGAGGGTCCGTGCTATTTGATATGCGCGAGGTTGGTGACTTTTGCTTAGGCGAGGTTAGAAGAGGTTTCCGTACCACCTTATGGGTTGATGGCATGGTGATAGATGGAGATGGCTCTGGCCTGGTGATTGAGAACGCCTTTTTAGGAGAGGGATGACTGGAGGTAGGCAGAGGAAGCAAAGGAGGCAACGAGTTTTGGTTGAAGGTCGGAGTGGGAAGGATGTTAGCCAAGGTCGAAGGATGGGGGCCCAAAATAGATGGCAACGGTGATGGAGAAGGAGGCGTTCGTTTCTGTGGTCTAGCAGTCTTTCTTGACTTGGTTGGAAGAGTACTGCTGGTCGAGGTCTGGCCTAGGTCCACCTTCACTTGCGGGTGAGTGAGGGTGGAGACAGGACGAACGCCAAATGACTTGATGGGTTTGGACGGATTTGGTTGAGGTTTGAGGGTCTGGTCTTTGTCAAGAGTCTGACGAGATTCTGCCTTGGGAGGATTAGCGGCATGTGATGAGAGGGCGCGGGCATGTTGAAGGGCTTTAAGACGCTCCCACAACACCTGAGGCGTCACTTTCCGCAGAGGGAGAAGTTCAATCTTCTCCACTAACCGGGAAAATGGCTGAGAGGAAGATGTTGATGGTTGCGAGGTTGAAGACGAGACGGGTGTAGGGTATGGTGAAGTCATGACAGATTTAGATGAGGACGAAGGAGGGACAGGTTCTTCCCTGGGTGGAGAAGAAACCGGGGAGCGAGGCTCCTCCAGCGGGGAAAGGGCAGGGATGATGGGGCCCCCCACTTGCAGCTGAGGGGTAAGAAGGGTCGGGTCCTCCATAGGCAATAGAACGGGGGATGGCGAGACCGGAGGTGCAGGTAAGGCCGAGGCATCCTCCAAGATGAGAGAGGTCAATGGAGAACTAGCCGGGGAGAGAGGTTCGTCCACATGTGATGGACTGATTGATGGACTAACCTCAAGAGGTTGATTGGGGACGAAAGGGGAGACCGTATTGACTGTTCGAATGTTGTGCTCATGATTGTCGTCAATTAAGGTCTGGACGTTGTTCTAAGTTGGCAGATGATTGGGAAAAGGTTGTTTGAAGATGTCGATGGCCTAATTAGGGGGTGCATTTGGATTGTCTAAGATGAGATCCCCCTTTTCGAGCATGTCTTGTATTATGTTCTTAAAGGTTTTGCAGTTCTCCATGTCATGGCCCTTAACACGGTGGAAGCTGCAGAAGTCATGCTCCCTATACCACGCGGGGATGGCGTGTGAGGGATCGAATTGCGGTGGAGGTCGGGCTTGAGGGAGATTGAGGGCCCCCTGCTTGAGAAGCTTTTCCAGCACAGACGCATATGATTCTCTGAGAGGAGTATATCGTCGCTGCATGTATCTTTGCTGGAATTGCCGAGTAGCGCTCTGAGATGTAGAGGGCTCAGGCTGATTGGTCAAAGAAGATGAAGGTCTGACAACCACGGCATTAGCTGAAGCCTTGGATTTAGAATTGGATGATGATGGCTTGGCAGAGGAAGAGTCATTGGCCTTAGAGCTGGGATTCTTATTCCGCAACTTGACTTTGTTCTCCTCGATGGCACGCAACTCTAGTTTGCGGGCCATCGTGAAGGCCTCGTCAAAAGTGCGGAAGGTTTGAACCCTCAGGGTGGAAGAGATATGTCGGGCACAGGCTTGAGAAAAGAGTTTAATAAGCTCAGCCTGGGGCAAGGAAAAGGAGAGTTGGTTGATAAGGCCTCTCCATCGAGCAATGAAGTCGGCTATGGACTCATCCTCGAATTGCCGAATAGAATAGAGGTCCGTGATTGAGACTTTCTTGGTTATGTTGATAGAAAAGTGATCGAGGAATAGCTGAGCCAATTGCGTGAATGAGAAGAGAGAATGGCTAGGAAGGGAGCTGTACCAATCAAGTGCAGCACCCGAGAGAGACATAGGAAAGGTGCGTAAGAGTAACGCATCGTCATGGCCAATGAGGTAGCAGGCGTGTCTGAATGCCCGCAAGTGTTGTTGGGGGTCTTCCTTGTTTTGAAAGCGAGAAAACTTCGGAAGCTCCCACTGGCTAGGATATGGTCTGATTGGGACGGAAGGATGAATGGGCTCGTTACAGATCTGCTCGTATGAAAGAGTGTTGCGCGAGCCGGAAACAGAGGTCTCAAGACTAGTCATCTTGTCCATCAGCATCTTGATGATGTCTGCCGACGGATTGACGGGTTGCGCGCCCCCTAAGTTGTAGGGCGCTTGGAAGAGGTTAGAGGAGGCGAGCGACATAGTCGGTTGTAGAATGTACGGATGACTAATCGCAGGGGCAGAGGTGGATGCTAAAGGTGGTTGGTTAGAAGACATAGCTGGGCCCATTGTTGCCACGAGAGGTTGGACTGTGGTAACGGAGGCCAAGGGGTAGGAAGCCACCCTGGTGTTGATAGGGGCCAGGGTAGGTGGGATAGAGACAACAAGGTTTTGAAATGGAGTGGATAGCGGTTGAGCGGGTTGAGGTTGACAAGAGGTCGAAACCTCGGTGGAAGTGGGCCCAATGATAGAGGGGGAGGCCACACCTGGGAGATTGGTCAAAGTCTAGTCAGTGGTCAAAGCGATGGCTTGGGTGTCCGAAGGTTGAACCACGGATGCTGTCGATACAGCCGTAGTCGCGACAAGGGAGGTTGGCATTCCATAGATTGGATTGCCCAAGGAGTCTCGCGTTCGGCTATGTGCGAGATAATGTTGCAAGGCCTTGACGTTGAGGTCCAAGAATCGCTCGAAGTCTTGGTCCCCTTCTTGGACAATGGGAGTCTGCGGCGGGGTTGGACGAACGGGAGTTCTTTCAGTCTCTGAGTTGAACTCCATTGTAGGCTTGGTCACGGACAGGGTGGATGGAAGTGGTTGACGGCTAGCGTGGTTGACAAGAGCTTTGGCTTGGCTTCGAGTCAAAACCATGCAAGGCAAAGAAGGTTCAGGTCTCAGGAACTGTGTTGCTCAGTTCCAGAAAACCAGGATGGAGTTTTTGACAGAGAAAAGACAGGCTTCAGGTTGCTGGTTTTGAAAAAAAAGGACAGTGACAGAGACCGACGTCGGTTTAAAAAACTGATGTCGATAGGAAATGAGGCCGGCGTCGGTCAGATAACCGATGCTGGTAACAGATGAAGCCGACGTCGGTAGCAGAACCGATGCCGGTGACAGGGGAAGCCGACGTCGGTGGCAGAACCGATGTCGGTCACTGTATTTTCCAGAGAGCCAAAAGGTTCTTGGAAAAACAAAGAAGAAAGCGTCCTCACACACTCAAACAAACAGATGAGAAGAGGAAAACAGAGAAGGACAGACAAGCCTAAGCGATAAATCCTAGGAATTAACCTTAGAAACTTGTGGCTTATGCCTTAGATGAATGTTCAGGGAGATTGGCTGAAAAATGGGTCCTAGAAGAAGGCAGTCTAAAGATGGTTTTGGGTGTTGTTTTAGGTGCTCAAAGATCTGTGTTAGGGTCTGGTACGTGGCCTGGTGCTAAGGAGCAAGCTCCCCTCACTTCACGATTCCAGTGGTTAGCTGGTCTCGCTTAGCCAAGATATACCTCGCCTAGAGTTTATCCTCCACCAGAGAACGGAGTGGGCTTCCCCCTTGGTGATGAAATCCAAGTAGGGTCACCGGGACGGGTAAGGTATCCGCTGGGTGATGAAATCCCAGTCGGGCCTTGTCTCAGGTATGTTTTATGTGTGTTTTAGTGCATGTGATTCGTTAGTGTAACATCAAGTGTCTAGATTTATTCAATATGAGCCTAAGTTACTAGATGTGGACTAATGCAAGCACAAGCAGAAATGAAAGTGCAATATGTTTTAATGCCCAAGTCGAAATGTGATGTTGTTATGAAGACAAGATGGAGAAAGGGACGAGAGTATGATATTTAGACTAGTCTAGAATGCAAAGAAGAAAGATTCGTTTTAGTCCTTGCTTATAGTGTCATTTGGAATAGAAGAAAGAGATAAGAGAGAAGGAGCCTAAATGCACCTAAATGAATGAAAAAGAAAAAGGAACCCAGGAGGAACCTAGGGTCCCACCGGGCGTGCCAGAGATGTTTCTACCTCAAATTTTGCTTTTCAGACTAAAAAGAAAGAAACTAAAAGAAAGTAATGGACAAGGCTTGGAAGTACCTGGACTAAAGATTGCACACCGTAAATCCAGACGTTTGTGAGCACTCCTCTTTGGCTATGGAGGAATGACACCTGCAAGAAAAAAAAGGGAAACTAGGACAAGAAAAACGTTAGACAGATGGGCAGTGGGTTGCCAAGCAAAAGGCTTGTTCCCAGAAGTGTAAAAACTTCCTTAAGGGAGGTCAACCCACTGTTTTGATGAGATAAGTGACTGATAAAAGACAGAATGCCAGAATACAGAAATGACAAAGAAAGTAGAAAGGAAAGAAGCAAACAAAATGATTACCTGAAAGAGCTATTGGGCTGAAGACAGTCGCCGAGGTCGGAAATGTCGCCGGCGTCGGTTATCTGATCTGCCGGCGTTGGCTATCCTGCCGACGTCGGTTGGGGAAGTGACCGGCGTCGGTTAGGGTTGTGGCCTGTAGTCGGGTCTGGGTTGCTTGCTGGACTGTGGATGGGTCTGAGACCGAACGGGGACAAGTTTGGATGGATTGGGGAGTGGCCTGGTTTGGGTTGGGTACCTGTTGCAAGGTCTTTTTGGCAGAGGGGTGAGGAAGTTGAAAGAGACACAGAGGACAGGGAAGAGGAGGATTCACAGAGGATGGGGCCTGAGAAGGCTTTGCAGCCTCTCAAGGGGGAAGGATAGAGGGAGCAAAAGACAATAGAATATAGATGAATGAATACAATGAAATAACAAACCCAGACTAGCTTACCTTTAGCTTACTGAATGAAGAGAGAAGAAGATGTTGCTGGAGCCATAGAAGAGTTGCTGCAAGGAGAAGATGCTGATCCAGGGCCTTTTCACCTGTTGCTGCTATTGCACGAGGTCAAGACAGAGGAGAGATCAAAGCCAAAGCGTCAAGATAATCCGTTTTCAAGCTCAAGAGTCCAGGGGGTGCAACGGATGCAGAAGGGGATAATGAAGGCTGCCGACGCCGGCAGTTTCGCCGACGTCGGCCGAAGGGTTGCCGACGTCGGCGGTCGCAGGATGGGCACAGAGGCTAAAAATAGCCTCTGCCCACTCTTGCACGCTGCCGAGCGAGGGGTCATGGGCAGAACGGTCATGAGGATGCCAAAATGGACGAGGGGGGATATAATGGTGAGATTTGGCCTAATAAATGCTAGGGGGAAGGTGGAGGGATTCAAGGGAGGATCCAAGGTGGCAAGGGTAGGGTGGAAAGGGGGCCTAATTTAATTAAAAATAGATGTTAATTTCTAATTAATAAGCCCTAGGTGGGTTAGGGACCAAGGAGGACTAGGTGGGAAAAAGGGCCAAGGGGGAGAACCAAGGTGCAGAAAAATTAGGTAAGGAATGTGAGGAACCACATGTGTGATGTGAACATATTTATCAGGAATGAGACACACTATAAATGTGAGCAAGTCTAAGAAATATCTACATTAAGGACCTAGGACACTCCAAAAAGTGAAAAAAAATATCAATTTAATAATTTAATTACATATATCATACAATGAAGGATTTATACATGAAAATTAAAATGGGTCTTACCTTCCCATAGTATGTTCCCCACACCTCAGGACCCCTTATAGAGTCATTAGTCTACTACAAAGATTGGGTACTTATATGATAAAGTAGGTGGCACTATAAGTATATGATATAATGAGACATCCTAATCCATTCTAATATATTACCACACTTAAATGGACCTTAGTTCTATCATGAGGCTACTTGTGGAGTTTTAGTTTTAACTACTATAGGAGCTGTGCCAACTAGAGATCATGTATTTTAGTGTGATTTGAATTTTAAGATTGTATTTTACTTTTTATCATTTATTTTTTCTTGTATGATATGGGTTTTAAATATTTTGGGTTTTTCTATTCCGCTTTTATATGTATTTAGAGAGCCAAACATGAATGATATAGTTAACTAACACAAGAGAGATTAGACTTTTCCACTTGAGAGAATGACCATGATGTCTAAAGACTTCTATACTTGCCCACATATAAGTGTGCAATCTCAAAACTGACCTATGTGTGTCTCAAATGAAACTAAATAAAATAAATATGGAGATAATGAAAGATCTATTCATGTAATAAATGATAAAATGATGAATATGCTCGTAACTGATCACAAAGAGGTACAATAGTGATATTAAAGAGATAGGGCTATGTTATGATAGTCATGCCACTAAGGAATCTATATTAATCTAAAAAAGATCTAACATACAAAATAATTAATGTAATAGTTATCCAAAAAAAGAGGAAATAAAATGGTCATCCAAAAATAGGGGAATGTAAATAAGGTCTAAAGGATCTAAAGGAGACTAGGGCAAAAAAATAATGAAAATGTGATAAAATGAAAATCAATGAAAAAATCGAAGTTGATATCGAGGAAATAAAAGGGAAACAAAGGATGAAAGTAACATGATATAAAACCAAAAAACTAAAAATGAAATAATGGAGTAATAATAATGATGCAAAAATAAAATAAATAGAAAGGAAATAATGGTGTAAGTAAAATGATACTAAATGAAAAAAAATGAAAAAAATAACAAAGAAACTTGAGACAAAATTGACAATAAAAACCTATTATAATATTTATATCTAATATTATAATGTGAACTACAATCCTATGTGTCTTGGAAGGTTTCTTAATGTTGAATTTATTTTTTATTGTGAAATGTATAATAAGAGCAGACATCATATGATTCCCAAAAGGGTAATTTGATGTAGGGATGGACATAAAAATATTCCCTAATGTTTGAGTTGATATGTGGATGGCCATTTTAAGATGACCTAACATTTGATATAGAGTTATGTGAAATTGAACTATTATAATGAACTACATCAGGTTGGCCAATGTAGTTTGATGAAACTAAATAGGAAAAATGAATTGTATCAGGTTGGCAAATGTAGTTTGATGAAACTTTAATGTTAGAATAAATTATATCAGATTGGATAATTTATTTTGACAAATATGGGCTATGAAAATAAACTATATTGAGCTAGCTAATGTAGTTTGATGAATTTGGGCTATCAAAATGAACTATATAGGGTTAGATGATGTAGTTTGATGAATATGGGTTGTTGTATTCAATTATATTAGGTTGGGCAATGTAGTTTGATGAAATTTTGGACATAATAATGAACTATATCAAATTTTATAATTTAGTTTTATGAATATTGGCTATCAAAATGAATTATATTAGGCTAGCCAACACAATTTAATGAATTTAGGCTATGAGAATAAACTATATAGGTTGATTGATGTAGTTTTATAAATGTAGGTTTTTATAATGAATTATGTTGGGATAGATAATGTAATTTGATGAATCTAGGATTCTAGAATGAACTATATTTGGCTATACAATGTAGTTTGATGAACCTAGGTTATCATTAAGAACTATATTATGTTGGACAATATAGTTTGATGAACTTGGGTTGTTAGAATAAACTATATCATACTAGATGATGTAGTTTGAGACATGTAAATGTGTTGATATGTTATATTTTGAGGATTTTGAACTTGATATAGGACTTGTAAGAGAGGTCTAAATATGTCTATAATTTAAATGAGGACTTGTACTACTTGGTTAACTTGTTATTGGTGTAACAATGGGATTGTGAACATTGGTTTAAATAGGTGGAACATAATGTGAGGTTATAAATGTTGACCTTTTTTTGATGAGTTTATAAATTATAGGTTTAGAAGGTGTAAAATTGGTATACAGTGTATGATTATCATGATTATGAAGTTGTCCTTAAGAATTTTCTAGATGTACTATGTGATATGCATTAGATCAAGACTTTGGTTGATAATATATAGAATTATTTCTGTAAAAATTATAACATGAAGAGTTTTATTTGATGGTGGGCATGGTAGGAAGAAAATAAAAACACATGTAGGATTTGAATTAGTTGAGGATGGAAAGAAATATCTTAAGAGGTGAGCACTATATTAGATCTTGAGTAGAGATCTTCTATGGATGTTTACCTTTTATGTTTATTACCCCCATTTTGTGCCACATGCTTTGGTGAGCACAATATTAGATTTTACTTTACTTTGTCATTTACTTGTGAATAAGAAAACATAGGACCTAGCTAGGGTTATCACATGGTGTTGCTTGACTAGAGGCTTTGGAACCCTCTATAGTGATATTTATTGTGGTAAGGGACCCCTTCATTAGGTCTAGAAAATTTATATTGGTAATGACCCTAATTATTTAAAAGTACCAAAAAGTAGAATGGCTAGTGTGATTTATCTTCTCTGAGAAAGGATTGATTTGTAGATTAGGTTCACTTTACCTTATATATAGTTTACATCCAATGATATACCACATAGGTTAAATAAATATTCAAAATTTATAGAATTTATAGTTTTCTTCCATTCAAATAATAATTTCTATCATTTTTAGTTGAAAATAATAATATTCCAATCTATACAACCACATAGCTAGTAGTCCCATTATCTCACACCAAAGCATTTCATATATTTCTCTGTACATATATTTTATAGTAAATTATTTCACTATTTTCCTTTTTCTCTTTAATTATATGAAATCATGGATTCTTTCATATGACCATCTCTCTTTCCTGGTATCCATATAAACATGTTTAAATAAAAGAGTTTCATGCTCAGTGTACCATTTTTAGTAGAGGTTCCTATAAAGTCCATCAAAACTTGCTAATGGGAGATAGACCATTATATATAGATAGAAATAGACTGAACCATAACATACACAAACATATTTTATGATAATTAGGCATGCTTACAATTAACTAATATATATTATCACAACTATAAACATTCAAAAAATAGGTATTCTTTCATATTAGTAGATAAAGTTATAAATAGATTATAAATGCAAAAGGGAATATATATTGACCAAAAAATATCACACAAGGAACTAAAAATTGTGATGTAATCATATCATAATATCTATTTATCTCTATCACAAGTAGAAATCATTTAAAATGTATCAACACAATATTTATAAACTTCTTTGCATGATTCTATTGCTTCACATTTCTCCTTTACCTACAAGATATAACAAAACATTTCACCTTACATAGACATTAAAATTAAAACAAGTGCTTAGAACAAGTCAAAAATGATATTCATATTACAAAATGATGTAATAAAAATATGTGTCAAATATAGATACTCTACAATGTTATAGTCCTAAGCTACTTCCAACAAGGGAGAAGTAATAATTGAAAGTAAAGAAGGAGAAATAAATTCTTATGATGATATTGAGGCTTAGTTGTATGGATAATATAGACATTCTATATTAAAGTATGTCACATGAAGAGATTAAAATCAAATGGAAACAATTTTAACATAATAGATGATACCTCACCATGGATAGGAAACATACATTGCATTGAATGAGATTCTCAAGCATAATTGACCAAATTTATTACCTATAAAAAATGGCATGAGTGTTTCCCCATGAAAATATAAGAATGATGTAAATTTATGATAACATGACTATCACCATGATAAGGTGTTGAAAAACCCATAAATCCAAAATCTTAAATTGGAAAGACTTTAATATATTATTAAAAAAACCACTAAATCATAATAATACTTAAAATACATACCACAATATGCAGGAACAACTATCCCTAGAAAACATATTGAAAACTAGGAAATAATCTGGATACAAAAAAGTGAAATGAAAAATGAATTTGATTATAATTATTTTATTATACCCTTGAGGCATATCCACAAACCTAGTACATGAATGAAGAAATGTGTAGATAAACATTTAAATGGAAAGATATCACAATAGATTTATATCTTAGTTTTAACTTTTGGTACTCAAATACATAGACATGTTGATCATTACAAAAAATTAAAACATTATTATTTATGCTAGATGATGAAGCTAAACAAAAAATTAATAAATTGAAACCAAATGAAATGGAAGTGAGACACACATATGATTAGGAACCCATCAAAACTATAATAAAAAAATATTGAAAGAGGTAGGAAAACATGACCATAAAGGTTAAATTTAAAATATAATACATTGTAGAAAAATAACAAAAAAATAAGTAGAGTATGATGAAGATAAACTTGAGAATATAAAAAATTTAAATAAAGGAAATGAACAATTAGTTGATCAACACTATGGAGGATAAAACACAATATTTTAATAAACTCTTAAAACATAAGACAAGAAAATATAGTTAAGGAGGGAAACCCCAAGGTAGAAAAAATCAAATATTATCAAGAGGAAGAAGTTGAGAAAATAATGTCAAAGTGGGTTATAATCAAGGATTAATTGGATAGGTTTGAATGCACAAGGTTGAATCTATATGGAGTAGTGAAGTCTAAATAATAACTCAAAATAGGAAAAAACTTGTCTTCATAACAAAAAATTTCATTAATGAGCATTGGTGAAAAAGTACATAGGAAGGTACATTATATAGTGAGGAATTAGGTCACCTAAAAAGGTAATCAAATAAACTCATAATTAGAAAATGAGTTAAAAAACATTTCCCCTAATGACCTATTATTAACCTAAGCAAGCTAATTAGATCATGTAGGTAGAACCAAAGTGTGAAAAAGTCTACACTAATACCCGCCTTAAGTGTAGGTTAGGTGGGTAGAAGAATTGAGTTTTAGAACAAAGGCATGATGAGGTACCTAAGTACATACATATGATCCCCCTAGAGGAAGAAGAAGATGAAGCTGATTGAACCCCAAGAAGAGCCTACAAATGAAAATACTTACTCTCAGAAAGCATTTGGTGAATATATCAACAATTTTCTCCATTATCTAGATGTAGAAAATATTAATGACTTAATAATTGATGAGATGTAAAATGAAATGCATGAAAATATTAATATGATTGGTCCATTTATGGAAAATCAGATTCCTATATATCTAGATTATGATTTGGTTATCATAAAATATGACTTTTGGTCATCAAAACTAGATGCCAAACTTAGTGAGAATCCCCTAAAGCCAAATAGCCTTAGTGTTAGAATTAAAAACTCCTCTATATTCTACCTCAATAGAAGATAATAAAATAGAATTATAATTCTTGATTTATCAACCAATTAGACCGAAATTGAGGAACAAATTATAGTTTTAAGTAGACTCACAATTATGAATATTACCAACCCAATATGAATCTATATAACTAATCAAGGTGATGTAGATGTTTGATCCATAGTGAATCATAAAACTATGTATACCCTAAAGTTAGTAGATAATCTACTTAGATTCTTTCCAGTGTAGCTTATGTTGTTCCTGCATAAACATATGGATAATGTCCACTACATATTAAATGTTAGGATTAGTGTGAATAAGGTAGATGATGTTGCCAATAAGTTATTGATATGAGGTAAAATAAACCAAAGGATATAGACAATGAACCTCAAGATTCACATAATATATAAAAGGAATCAAATATAACTTATTTTCATCCATGTTAAACCTTGCAACAAAATCAAGATCATACTTGGAATGTTCAATAGTGATCTTAGAGTTAGACTAAGAAATTTCAATCCTAAGGAAGTAGTGCAACAAGCGTAAGTCAATCATTGGAAGCCTTTTAGACAAAGAAATTTTCATCATTGTGATGGTGGATGAAGAACTTTATGTGATCAATAAGTCATGCACATAGATAACTAGAATCAATAGTGAATCATCATACCATAAGATGTAGATATTTAGATCAGAATGCCAATTAGGGAACCCAAACAAAAGAAGAAAGGATTCCATCTTAGTATAAGAATCTTGAGGATATTGTTTTAGGCCATAGATAGATATCAAAAGTTTGAAAATAAGGAGGAATCTTCCACAAATTCTTATTTTTTGTTAATGTATATTTTCTCTTTGAGGTCACCATGAAGAAAAACACTTTTCACATCCATCTGATGAAAATCCCAATGATGTGTTGTACTAATGGCAAGAGTGAGTCAAATTGAGTTCATTTTGGAAACTAGGGTGAACATCTTGGTATAGTCAATGTTATGTAGCTGATAAAAACTATTTTCTATTAAATGTGCTTTGAACTTGTTTATGGACCTATCTGCTATATATATATTTTTAATAGATCTACTTATTGTTGACCAAATTTGACCCTTCAAGTCAAATTAGGGCCCTTATAGGTAAAAAATTGGGATTTAAATGTTTTATGGGGTCTAATATTTGGTCATAAGGTGTATTATAGGTCATTTTATGGAATTTAATGTCACATTAGCCTTGGTCATTAGTCATATTAGCTAATATATCTTTTTGAGTCATTTAGGGGTCATAAATAGAGAATTTAATAAATTATACAACCTCCTTGGTAAGTTTGAATATTACAAAAGATGATTTCATGTCCCATGTGTTCTAAGAGGTCTTAATCAACTATCATAATGAAAAAGTGGTATGTTTTTCAGAAGAAATGGTAGTTTTCTTAAGAAAAAAGAGAGTTTGGCACTTGTACGACCCATGGGGAAGTGTGCCACATAGAATAAGATGATAAAATGTACCTTAAACTTCATAAATATCAATTCCATGTTTGAAATGCTTTAGAAGTGCCATTTTTGGCCCAAAATCATTCTACTCTTTTTTCATCCTTTTAGGTACATAAAACCAATTTTTAAGTTTATACTTGGTACAACCAGTAGGGGAGGTTCTAGATCAAATGCCTTGGTGAGGTGATAGTACACCCAAATAAATTCATTTCCATAACAAGATTTTTATGAATGGTGGCATGTGATTTATGAACCATCCTCATGAAATTGACTATGCTTTTTTGCTTGATGTTTCATGCACCCTATAGGTTTTACTTCATTTTGGGCAAGTCTGTACGAACCAATTGGTGATGTTGACTCCATCAGATGTTGTGTATTTTATTATATGACCTCCATGATTATTTTTAGGTTTAATGATGTTTTAGTGAATAAATCATCTCAGGTTGATAGATTAGTCTCATTTGGGATGACATGTAGGTTTTAACCATCTATAGAGTTTCTAATGATTTTGAAATGGTTTTAGAGGGTTTATATAAGTTATAACCATGTATTAAATGTAGTATTTTACCCCTCCTCTTTAAATCTCATTCTAAAAGGAAATCCCCATGAAGGTGTAGTCATAAGTGACTATACAATTAATTTGTTATATGACTATCATACCAATTAATTAGGTGTGAAACTTGTTTTGAGACTGGAAACATCTTTATGTTTCATATAAAAACCATTAATGGGAGATTAATTTACTATTTTAGTTAGATTATTTCAATACATGAATTGTCTGATGGTCATTGTCTATATACTACTCACAATGCATTTACAGTCTCTTATGTTGATGTCACGCTATGATGAGAACATTAGTGGTGGTTGAATTATATTTGAGGTGTGAAGAGTGAATTTGGATGTTTTAAATGGATATAAAACCCATTGCAAGAAAATTAGAATGCACATTGTCTATGTTTTCACCTTATTGCCACTTATACATTGAAATAGCCACCTATAGGTAGTCCTTGACAATAATCCGGGGTGTCATATGGGGAAATTAGAAAATGATGAATCCTTATTTGAATTTATGAAATTTTTTGTGATAAGGGTAAACTAATTTGAAGTTTTAAATTTATGAGTGGAGGTTGGAAGATATATTCTAAGGTTAACTGACTATATACAGAGATCTTGTACCCAAAATGAGAAAATAGAGATCCATGGAATTTTGTAGATATCTTTTAACAAGGTGTATAAGACTCTAGATGCATCTAAGTATGTTTGAATCGTAGTATCATCATATGAATATGACCTTGAAAATTTTTATGGGAAGATAAGAAATGAATATCAATTTTTGAGAAGTCTAAAATTGCTCATTTAAATACTATTTTTCTCCAGTATCATCTACAGGTTTGAATCCTTAAGTGACCATTGGTATACTAAATAACAAACAAGTCATACTATTATATTTTTATGGCCTCATATAGTTAAATGGATACTAAATGTACATTAAAATAATTATGATGATGTGTATATGTAGTGTTTCAAGTCTCATTTATACCTATAGGTGTTTACTTCAAGAAATGTGCACCTATAATTGAGTATGGAATAGGGGAAATCTTTCTTCACAAAAGGTCTGTCTTGGGTATTTTAAGATTTTAGAAACCAAATTAACCTATAAAGGGCCAATATTTGGTATATATCATATTTTATACTTTTATTATCTCATAAAACTTTCATTATTAATGATGAAATAGGGGAAATACCCTATGTTTTGTCTCAAACAGAGGGTACTTCCCTTTGTACATAAACCTCTAGTCTTTTGAAGATGGGTGAGAAGGATGGATCAAGGTATATTTTGACATGGAAAGGAGGTGTGTGAAGTGGTAATACATCTAAACAAAAAATATTAACACCTCATAAGAGGATGAAACCAAACAAAGTGCTCAAAAACCCCAAGGTTCTAGTTAGGCCTAGTGTACAAGGTTTAGCCCTATAAGCCAGATGAGGGGTCAACTTAATTTAAATATTTATGAAATATTTATAACTAATTGCAAAATGTTTATATGATGGATAAATATGTGTTAAATCCTTAAAATTTTAGACAAGGCACAAAGGAAGCCATTTTTGTACTTTAGAATAGCTCAATCTTGTTGAAATAGAGGAAAGAGCTTGATAGGAGAGGTTCAAATGCTCATAGCTTTCTTGACACTTTACATGTATGAAAAATGAGATTATGATATTATAAATGGTATTTAATATCATCCTTGTGAAATTTTTTGGTAGTTCTAATATCCTAGCTTTATGAACAAAGCTTAAGAGTGGAAAATGGCCTAAAACCCTTATAAACACTCAATCAAGACCTGATGAAGGAAATAAGGATGTTAATATGATATAATGGAATATTTTTACCATTAAATATATTATAATTTATATAAGACTCTTTCAATCTCCTCCCCACCCTATTGGACAAAACATAATTGTATGGATGGGGTGTAAAATAAGGTTTTTATGACTTTTTTGTGCATTGTGCAGGTTCTAAGAGGAGTCTAAAGATAATAAAAAAATTGGGAGAAGTATTAAGACTTATGATAACCCATAATTTAAATCTAATTCTTAAAAATAACTTGTAATTGTTTAAATAAATACCTTCATCTTAGCCAGTCAAAACTGGCATAGTGACCAAGCTAGTGAAGAGGGTGGGAAACTTCAAGTGAGTTGATTTTAAGGTGTACCTGATGCTTATAAGGACATGGAGGGTCTTGAAAATTTTAATCCACTCCATCCCATTAATTTTAATGTAAATCAATGTCTTTTTGAGGCCAAGTGTGCATGGTGCATGAAAGAAAGGTTATTTGGAATACAAATGATGATGTCTCACTTCTAGATGGTTCCAAATGACTAGAATTGTAATCAATTCATAGAGAGGCATGTATGAAACACTTAATATTAATTCCAATCACCATACCTATCCCTAATATGTTTTTTTATGTTTAAATAAGGATAATCATGAAGACAATTTTTTTGAGCTAGAATAAAGAGTTTTATGCCACTTTGTAAGAGTTTCATGACTTGTATGGACACTTCGACTTCCTAAAATTGCATGGTTCATAAAAAATCCTATTATCATAACAAGTAACTTATTTTCTCAGATTTACAAGTATCCTTGTGACTCTACAAAAACTAGACTTTTTTTCTATTGTAACCTATGCTCCACCTAAGTATGGCAAAGCCCTACTTATTTGCATACCATTTGATCAATAAGACAACTATTTTTACCTCTTCATGATT
Organism: Torreya grandis; assembly: GCA_037957365.1. NCBI lineage: Eukaryota > Viridiplantae > Streptophyta > Pinopsida > Cupressales > Taxaceae > Torreya > Torreya grandis. The sequence goes on from JARHVA010008999.1 coordinate 205,992, forward strand.
GTTATAGTCTATTTTAATTGGATGATGGATCTTTATTAGTGAATACTATGGATTCCTTAGCATGTTGTCTCATTCTTTCACCCTATTTACAACTGGAAATCTTCTTCTTATAGGGTATGTGAAGTGTTTTAGGAAGTGTCAAGATTAAGTGAGTTAGTCTATGAAATAGTGTAATTTAAGGCCTCTTTTCTAATCTTCCTAGTTTAAACATTAATTTGTAACCTCATAATGTAATATCTATGTGAGAATATTCAAATTAGAGAAGTGTATGTTTGGTTAGTCTCTTGGTTTCATGTGTAACATGAATCTAGTTGTATGTCATCATCCCATTTGGTGTATCACCTCCCTTAGGATAGTTTTCTTTCAGTTATCTTTCTCCCCCCTCAAATTTTAGGTGTAGTAATTATCCAAAATGGTACATCAAGGGAGTTATCCCTATCTAGAGATTCACCTCATCCTTAGGCTACCCACAAGCATAAAGGTGTTTTAATTATGCCACTTGGATGAGGAGAGATTAGACATATCCTCAAAGGGTGAAAATCCAAGTTAAAATAGTTTTTAGCACACCTGGTGGGACTGTTAGTCTAAAAGGTTTAAATATTTTTGGTATTGTCTTTCAACAATCAACCTTTGGAGGAATGTATCCAAGTATCAACGGTGACTTTGAAGATAGATCATCTAGTCAAGCAACTCATTTTTAATTTTAAATATTGTTGGTAATATTTTCTTTGTGTTCATACTTCCCAATGAGGTTTCATGGCTAACATTGGTGTTGAGTTTTCTTTTACATAAGTTGGTGATGTGTTTACATCTTATGGTATTCCTAATTAACCTTTGTATGATTCCTATCAACCTTGGTGTGATTCTTACCAGTCTTGTAATGACCATTTACAACCACTTCATGATCCTTATTATAACTATAGATAGAATTTTAATGAGTTGTATCAATCCTATATCTAGCCTCCTCAATATCTTGCTTCTCTTAGTTAACTTAGCCACTTCTCAACTCAATCCATTTCCACATTCAAACAAACTCTTTTAGGGTATGAGAATTATATGATAGATCTTGATGCACTAAGGGGACATGGTTAATATGTTCCTAGTAATTTAATTCATCATGTAAGAGATGCATTAGATCTGGTCAAAATAGGGTGGTAACTTATTGAGAGAGCCAATTGGCAAAGGCTCACAAGTGAGATGCTATATGTGAGTGGCCTAGTTTCATCCTTAGAGGATAGGCTAAGAATTCATGAGGATCATCTTTACCAAACCTATCATCATTCATATCCACTTTTACAAGATTTTTATCAATCCTACTTAACTCCTATTCATAAGCTCAATCAATCTTACCAAAGTCATCCCTTTCCAAATAAATTAGAATAGAGAGTTGAAAAGATAAGCCTTATTTTTGAAGCTAATCTTGATAGGAAAATTTAGTTGGATAATATAAATATGTATAAGTACACGTCATCATAAAAATAATTAGAATTAAATCCATAATTACCATCTCCAATTACATCCCCACCTCAATAAAAGACCTTTAGATATGAGATTCAAAGTTGGAGACAAGGTGGAGAGTCTAATCCTGAGGAGATCCCAAGATTCTTAAACACTTATTCTACTAATAAAACAAAATCACCACCTAAATATAAGACTTATAATCCTAACTTCCTAAGCTATAGTAATATAGTGGAGTCATAGGGAAATAAATAAGAGGATAAAGGACTTGATAAGGAGTATGAATTTGAGAAAAAACTTGGTTCTATACAAGACCCTTCCTCAAGAAACCTCTTGTCATCCATATGATCCCTCTTATACTCGTTATCCTCATGATGATGTATATAAACTTCAAGATATATTTTTAAAAAATAAACTATCTAATAAGAAAATTGAAGAGCTAGAGTCAAGGATGAAATTGCCAAGTCAAGGTGTGATGGAAGGTTTAAACCCAAAAGAAGATCCTATGCTTAAGCACACCACATATAAACTTTATAAAGATAATGATCAATTCAAATCAGATTGAAATGAAGTGATTTTAAAATGAAAATAATAAAACCAAGATATTTTATCCCAAGGTTTTCCTCCCCTTCATTAATAACTCCCAAAAGAATCCCATACAATTCACTCTCAATCTAATTTTGAGTTATATGTTCCACCTCCACCAAATAGTTTATCTTGTCATCAACCTATCACTATTTTCCTTGATGGACCTATGGTATGGGAAAATAAAGAGGAAAATTTGGTTGAGGAAAGTTGAAAACTCTTACTTGAAGAAGACATACATCCTTGACAACCTCATTGGGCTAGGTCACATGATTTCAAGATGCCTAGTCTTGGCATCACCATGAAGGAAAAAAAGATGGAATATATTGTATCCATTAAATAAGACTCTATATATAATTAAAATTTTGTAAATTATAACCTCTATCATTAATATAAATGTGCTTTTAAGGATGGATAATAGTTTCAAGTTATCCCCAAAGAGGTGGCAATCCCATAAGAATCTCTTGAGACCAAGGTGGAAGTTGTTATTCTTGAAGATGATATAATAACTCAACATAATTTTGAATCAACCTCATATGAATTGGATCTTGAAGAATACTATCTTGATGACATCATACATTAGGAAGAGAAGACTGAATAGGTAGTGGTTCTAAATGATAAAAAGGACACAGATGATTGACAGCTATGAATGAAGCTCTTTCAAGAGCTTGAAGATCTTTACCAAGTTGAGGGCCAAGTAAATGAAAAGGTGAAGAAAGAGTCTTAAATGGAGGAAAAAGACCAATATTGGGTAGATTATGAAAATCTTCTTGATGAGATGGAAGAACTTGCATCTGAGAAGAAACCCAATCTTATTAAGAGTAGTATGGAAATCAAGAAGGAGGTTGTAATTTAGGGTCCATGTGAGAAGGTTAAGGATATTTGGATGAAATAATAATTTATTTTCATAGATAAATTGTTTGGAGATGTTTGGTTCTTAATGAACATCATGCCAATAAAGTTGAAAAACATCATGAAAAAGTTAGAGGCATTAATGCTAGAAATCAAAAGGATACATGTCTCACCAAATCTTTCATGTCATGAAGCAAGAAGAGTTTCAAACTTCCCCTTTGATCCAAGAGGGATTTTTCATCTTAGGTTAGTTAAGTGTTTGATTCATTTTATTTTATTTGGTGTGTGTGTTTCATAAGTGCTCATGAAGCACATGTGTGTTCAATTTTGATTTATGTGTGTCTTTTGCTTTATGTAGTTGAGGTAGTCATTGGTCTTGTATTGATCAAAACTTGTGGTCAAAGACATCTTGTGTGTTTTATAATTTATATGAATCCCTAAGCCCAATGGAATGGTAAGGCTACTAGTGTAGTTAGTATAGTAAGCATATTACCCCTATGAATAACCAATTTATTGACTAAATTTGACCTTGTAGGCCAAATTGGGGTCCTTATAGGTACAAACTTGGTATTTATATGTTTTAGGCCATCTAAAATTTTGTCATAAGGTGTATTATAGTTCATTTTATGAAATTTAATGTCACATTAACCTTGGTCATTAGTCACATTAGCCAATATATCTTTGAGTCATTTAAGGGTCATAAATAGAGAATTTAATAAGTTGTACAACCTCCTTGGTAAATGTGAATATTCCAAAAGATGATGTCATGTCCCATGTGTTATAAGAGGTCTTAATCAACTGTCATAATGAAAAAGTGGTATGTTTTTCATAAGAAAGGGTAATTTTATTGAGAAAAAAGGAGAGTTTGGCACTTATATGGCCCATGGGGAAGTGTTACACATGGGATAAGATAATATAATGTCCCTTCAGCTTCATAAATCTTAGTTAAACATTGAGAAATTCTATATAAGTGCCTTTTTTGGCCCAAAACCATTTTACTCCTTTTTCATCCTTCTAGGCACATAGAACTAGTCTTCAAGTTTGTACTTGGTATGGCCAATAGGGGAGATTATAGATAAAACACCTTAGGGAAGTGATATTAAACTTAGATAAATTAATTTACATAACAATATTTTTAATATGGTGTCTTACAATTTATGAACCATCCTCATGAAGTTGATTGTGATTTTCTTCTTGTTGTTTCATGCACCTTATAGGTTTTGCTTCATTTTGGGAAAATCCATATGAACCAATTGGTGATGTTGACTCTAAAGGATGGTGGATATATTTTAAAATTATTTCCATTCTTATTTTTATATTTCATGGTTTTTTAATGAGAAAATCATCGTAGGATGGTAGATTAGTCTCATTTGGGATGACAGATAGGTTTCCAACATTTATAGAGTTTATCATGCTTTAGAAATGGTTTAAAAGGGTGTAGATAAGTTCATAACCATGTATTAAATGTATTATTATTACCCTAATATTTAAATCTCATTCTCTAACCAATTCTCCATGAAGGTACAGTCATAAATCACTATATAGTCAATCTATTATATGACTGTCATACTAGTCAACTAGGTGCCTTCAATGGGGTTCAATATTGAAAATGAAGTGTGATTTTTTTTTTTGAGATTTGAAACATAGTTATGTTTCATATAAACACAATAAATAGGAGATTAATTTACCATTTTAGGTATATTATTTCAATACATGGACTATCTCATGTTCTTTTCCTATATACAGCTTACAGTACATCTACAGCCTCTCATGATGATGTCATCCTATGACGAGAACCTTAGTGGTGTTTTCAATATATTTGAGGTTTTAAGAGTTAATTTGGAGGTTTCAAATGTATACACATTCCATTTAATGAAAATTAAAATGCACATTATTCATGTTTTCACCTTGCATCTATATAGATTGAAATGGCCACCTATAGGTGGTCCTTGACATTAAGCTGAGGTGTCATATGGGGAAATTGGAAAATGATGAATCCATATTTAAATTTATATCATTGGTTTTGATAAGGTAATACTAATTTTATGTTTTAAATTTACAACTGGAGTTTGGAAGATATATTCTATGCTTAAGTGACTGTATATAGAGATCTTGTCCCTAAAATGAGAAAACAAAGATCCCTGACATTTTTTAGAGATATGTTAACAAGGTTGATAAGACTTTGGATGAATATACATATGTTTTAATTATATTATTATCATATTAATATGAAATTTAAAAGTTTTATGTTAAGATAATAAATGAATATCAATTTTTGAGAAATCCAAAATTGCTCATATAAACAATTTCTTCCTCTAGTATCATCTACATGTTTGAACCCTTAAGTGAACATTGTTATAATAAATAGAAAATAGGGAATACTCTTATATTTTTATGGAATAATAGAGTTAAAGGAATAAAAAATTTAAATTAATATAATCATGATGATGTGGATATGTAGTGTTTCAAGTCTCATTTGTACCTATAGGTGTTTACTCCAAGAAATGTACACCTACAACTAAGGATGGAACAATGAACTCAATTTGATGTTTAGATGGTGTTTTGGGACATAAAATGTAAATAAAGGTATGGTAAAATAATAATTTTATTTAAATATTAATGTAAGGTCTTCAAACATCATGACCAAGCTAAATTACATCTCATAAACACCTACATGAATAGAAAAGGTAGGGTTTCTCAGTCAAGAGGGAAGAACTCAGTCTTATGAGTTCAAGGATATTGTAAAGAATATATAAGGGGTTAAAATGATAAATAAAACATATTAAAACTTATTAAAATAAATTTTGACCTAAATTAACTCTTGGAAATTAAAAATAATCCTATACAGACCCCTTAGGACCCTATGAATACCTACAACCATTGTAGATGACTATGACAAATAGTGAGTAGGGAAGGCAGTGTTATTGGTGTGAATATGACATGAAATTGAGAAAAATTTATCCAAGTAATTTAAAAATAGTATTGGTATGTATTAATAATGTTTTTTTAACATCAGGTTAGGGTACAATTATTGCAAAGTACACCTATAATAGCTCTAAACAAGCAAAAACTTAGTTAATAGTTGAAACCTAATTTTGACTGAGCAAGATGTATAAAAAGTTAAAATAGGGGTTGAAGGAATAAATGAGTTTGGAATAAATTTATTTTTGTAATAATAACCTCATTATACACTCATATTGGTCTATTAAGAAAATAAAGGGTTCAAACTAGGCAATGCACAATCAACCTTCTAAACCCTACACAGTTTATCTTCACAAAAGGTTTGTCTTGGGTCCTTGAATATTTGAGAGGATAAATGACATTATAAATGGAAAATTTTTGGTACATAACACATTTTATAATTTTAATATCTCATAAAACTTTCAATTTAAATGTTGAAATAGGGGAAGTACCCTCTATTTTGTCTCAAATAGAGGGTTCTTCCCTTTGTGCATAAACTTGCAGTCTTGTGAAGATGGGTGAGAAGGATGGATAAGGGTCTATTTTTACATGTAAATGAGGTGTGTGAAGTTTTAATACATATAAATGAAAATTATTAACACGTCAAAATATGAAGGAACCAAACAAGGTGCTTAAAAACCTCGAGGTTGCAGTCAGGCCTAGTGGACAAGGTTTAGGACTAAAAGCTAGATGAGGGGTCAAATTCCTTTCCAACTTTATGAAATTTTATAACTAGTAATTTCATGTTTATAGGATGGATAAATATATTTTTAAGCCTTAAATTTGTATATAAGGCACAAAAAATGTCATTTTTTAACTTTAGAATAACTTAGGCCTGTTGGAATGGAGGAAAGAGCTCGATAGGAGATGTTCAAATGCTCATATATTTTTTGAAAATTTGAATGGAGGAAAAAGGATTTTATGGAGGTTAGAAATGGTCTTGAATATATTTCCTTGTGAAATTTTTTGGTAGTTCTAATGTCCCAGCTTTATGAACAAAGGTTAAGAGTGGAAAATGGCCTAAAACCCTTACAAACCCTTAGCCAAGACCTGATGAAGGAAATGAGGATGGGAAGATGATATAATTTAATAATTTAACCATGAAATATAGTTGAATTTTTATAATACTCTTTTAGGATCCTCCCCACCCTATTGGATTGTATAGAATTATACAAATGGGGTGCAAAATAGGGGTTTTATGACTATTTTATGAATTATATAGGTTCTAGGAAGAGTTTAAATATGAAAAATCCTTTTAGAGAATTATTATTACTTATTTTAGCCACTAATGTCAATTTAATTCTAAAAAAAAATCATAGGCATACAAAGAAATAACTTCATCTCAGCTAGTCAAAACTGGCATGGTGACCAAGCTAGTGAAGAGGGTGGAAAACTTAAAGTGAGTTAATTTTAAGGTGTGATCTATGATTATAAGGAGATTTAGGGTAATTAAAATTTTAACTCATTCCCTCCCATGTATTTTCATAGAAAAATAATAGGTTTTGGAGGTCATGTGTGTAGGGTACATGAAAGAAGGGTTATTTAGACTGTAGATGATGATGACTCACTTCTAGATGGTTTCAAATGACCAAGCATATAAATAATGCATGGAGAGGAATGCATAAAACCATTAACTTTAATTCAAATAATCATAACTATCCCTAATAATCTTTTTGATATTCAAATAGGGCTAATCATGAAGGTAATTTTTTGAGCAAGAATAAGGAGTTTTATACAACTTTACAAGAGTTTCATGACTTGTATGGACACTTGGACTTCTTGATATTACATGGTTCATCCCAAATAATCTTATAATTCATAATTAACTAATTTTATTATATTTACAAATGTCCTTGTGACTCTTGGACCTCTATTTTCTCTCCTCTCTCTCAATTTCTATAAGAACTAGCCTTTTTAGCTATTGTAACCTTTGCTCCACCTGAGTATGGTGAATCCCTACTAATTTTCATAAAATTTGATCAACAAGACTACTAAAGTTTACCTTTTCATGAATTTTATAGTGTGTTTTAGTTGGATAATGGATCTTTCTTAGTGAAGTCTATGAATTCCTTAGCATGTTGTCTCATTCTTTCACCCTATTTACAGTTAGAAAGCTTCTTCTTGTAAGGAATGTGAAGTGTTTTAGGAAGTGTCGAGGTTGAATGAGTTAGTATTTTCACTAGTGTCATTCAAGGCCTCTTTTATAGTTCTCCTAGCCTAAACATTCATCCATAACCTCATAATGTACTATTGATGTGAGAAGATGTAGATTGGAGAAGTGTATGTTTGGTTAGTCTCTTGGTTTCATGTGTAACATGTAGCTAGTTAGAAGTCATCAGTTTATTTAGTGTATCACCTCCCTTAGGATAGTTTGCTTATAGTTATCTCTCTCCCTTTTCCCCCATAAAGTTTAGGTTTAGTAGTGATCCAATGTGGTACATCAACGTAGCTATCCCTATATAGAGATTCACCCCATCCTTAGGATACCCACAAGCCTAGAGGTGTTTCAACTATGCCATTTGGATAAGGAGAGATTAGACATATCCTTAAAGGGTGAAAATACAAGTAAGAACACCTAAATCAAAGAAGTTTTCTTCTTTTAAAAAGAGGAAATAAATCCCAACTATTATTCCTTAGCAAGGAACTATATTCCTCTTCTATAGTATTATCCCACTCAAAAGTGCTTGATAAATAATAAAACAACTATGGATCAAAAGTAGATATAGTGAAATCATGTGAGGCATCTTATAATTGTTAATGGGTTTGTCTAGTGTTTGATGGATCTCTAACCCATTGGATATTACTTTATAGTGTCGATTTAGCCTAAAGAGGACTAGTGTTTGGATATTTATCCATAATCATCTGAATATATTTTTGGAGGAGGGGAATCCTAATCACTATTCACATCATTATAATTAGAAGAAGAATTTGGATCATTAAGAAGTTTCTTAGGTATATATGAATCATCATAATTATCATCAAATACTAGTGCATCATAAGAAGGAGAGGTTTCATGTGTGGATTCTTTAGGAACCTATTGAAATAAAACACTCCTCTCAATTAACAACTCATGAGTGGTGGGATTGATAAGTCCATATCCCTTAACACCCTTAGTATATCCAATAAAGATGCAAGGTTGACTTTAATGATCCATTGACTTATGTTTTTTTCTTTGGAATTTAGGCCATTACATGAGATCAAAATAATAAAAAGTTATTTAATATGGATTTATAACTACTCCAAACTTCAAAAAGAGTGAATCCCTTTAATGATTTATGTGGAATTTAGTTTTGTATATAACAAGCATAGTTGATGGCCTAGACCCAATATTGAGGTGCAAGACTTGGAGTGTAGCATACAATTGGCCATTTCCTTCAATGAACTATTCTTTTTCTTTGTAACACCATTATAATAATGACAATATAGAAGTATACATTATGGTTCAATCCCTTATAATTTTAAAAATTGCTCAAAATTATTGACATACCACCATTTTTGGTGCACAAAATCTTGATGGATTTACTTGATTGTTTTTCTACAAGCATCTTGAAGTCATAAAAATGATGAAAAACAATACAACAAAGTATAAATCAAAAATTTATATGAAAATAAACATGTATTTAGTATTATTAAATGAAGGTTTTAGTAATGGAATAGAAATGTCACAATGGATAATCTCCAATATATTTTTATCTCTTCACGATATTTCCTTGTCATGATTATCCTCAAGTGCTTACCAAGTATTCAACCATAAAAAAAATTACTCATGGCAACCCTAAAACCATATCTTGATGAATAAGTTGTTATAGGTATCAATAGTTGAGATGGTTAAATAACTCATCCCATTATTTACTCATCCCATATGAATGAAATAGTACTATAATAGAGGGTTGATTAGGATCAAAAAGTGATAAAATATATAATTGTTATTGGTGATTTACTTTATTAAATAAAATAATGGAGTCACTTTCTACTTCCATAATAACCACTAAATTGAGTGTGAATGAAACTTTTTTACCTAAACTAATGTGAGTGATCTAATAAACAAATAAGAGATTTGTGGATAATGGGGTAATGCATAAAATATCATGAAATGTATGATCATTCACTTAAGAAAATACACCCCACTAAATTTAGTGGAAGCATTTTAACCCAATAATATGTAATACACAAAACAAGGATCCAAGGATGAGAACATGTCATGTGATAAAGCCATGTGGTGTGATGCACTAGAATCAATAACCCATGTGGAAGCCTGGGATGAAATTATAATAAGTGATTTTCCATTATCTTTGTTCATATGATGATTAAATTTTATTAGTATAACTAGGGACACTGATGTTTTACTTCTTGAGCATCTTCGTTAGTTGGTCAATCTACTTCTTCATGAATTTAGATTCTTCATGCCCATATTTATTGTAATATCCACATGTAAGTCACTCTTTCTTGAGTTTCCCATCTGAAGAGTACTCATTTGATGCTTTAGGATTAGCATAAAATTTATGACCCTTTATTTTGTTTAGGTCATCCTTGTTTTATTTATTATCCTTTATGTTAGAAGCCTTATATTTGTCATGACTCAGAATTAAGGCATGTGATTTAGATGACTTCATTATACCCATTTCAATGAGCTTGTCTTAATCCTAAGTGAAGTCATTATTAAAGTCATCCAAGGATGGCATGGTCCATGTAGCTATAAGGGCACACTTGGTGGTGTAGATGATAAAAATGAAGACATAATAGTTAGATCCCAACTTGGTAAGGATGTAAAAATTTAATTGATCATCCTTTTTGTCAATGATGTATAGTTTCAACTATAACTTGAGTGATTTGAACTTTGTGAAGATGTCTTGTGCCATATCAAAATCACCTGGGCTCAAACTAATAATCTTGTTCTCTAATTCATGACCTCTTATTATGTCTTGACTCCCAAAGGGTTTTTACAATATGGTCTAGAATTAGGAGTGTAGTATATTAAATATGAAAGAGCAGGTCAAGAGATATAAAAATACATTAAATATCATAGGCTTCATTACCTTTATTATACCACTTCACCTCTTCTATCTTAAGTGTCAATTATTTTTTGATACCCATCATGATTCAATGCAAGTCTTTGATTATCAATATGATTTTCCTTTTAATTTCCACTCATGATAGTTAAACTATGTAATAATTAGAATAGAACATAGATCCATGTTATAAAAAAGAAGTATGTGATGAACTAATTGTGCTAAAATACTAGACATATGAAACCCATCTGAATCTACATAGATTAAAATTTAAAAGGAACAAGAATATTACTAGTTCATAAATCTTGAAAAAAAATTCATTTTAAAAAATGGTGTCTCAACAGGATTAGTAGGCTAAAAGTTATGCATGTCTAGATGGCAAGGGAAATCTCTACATTAAAAAATTTGAAAAATTTTGGGTGTAAAAAAGTTTACATTTGGTGCTAAGGTTAGTCCCCCACTAGTACGAATCAAAATTTAAACCCCCTTTATGTGATTATGCTATGTAACCAAGGGGATGAGACATTTTATGAGTGAATCGAGGGCATGTTCAATCATTCATTAGAACCCAAATCATGTTTGAGTAGTCATCCAAACCTGAAACATGTTTGAGCAAGCATCAAAACTTAGAGGATGTTCATGTAGGGGTTAGAGCTTGACATGTGTTTATGTAAGAGTTGGATCTTTATAGGTGCTCCTAGAGGGGTCAAAACTTGATAGGTAATTATGCAAGGTTCATAAATTAATAGGTATTCATATAGGGGTGGAAACTTGATAGGTTCTTGTGTAATGGTTGGAACTTCATATGTGCTTGTGAAATGGTCAAAAGATGATAGGCATGTACACACTCACCCAAATGTCTACTTGCACTTGTTTTTCCACTAATAAAAGTCTACTAACTATTAAAATTACATGTGAGGGGTGGAAATTTTTCCAAAATGGAAAAACCTCAAAACATGTGGATTCTACATAGCTCCTCTAAAATTTGATAGAAACCCACTTGTTTTCATTTACAAACCCAAAAAAACCTATAAATGGTTCTTTCTCAAAGTCTTTTGAAGTACATTTTTTTAGAATTTAAAAAATGGCCTTGAAACCCTCCAACAAAAGGATGAGAATGGAGTGTCATGAAATTAGGTCATGTTTATAATCATTCCTAGGTTTTACACCTTCTAAATCTAATGGAGTTGTCTATTTTTCACTTAGATATTCTACATATAGATATTTACATGGATTTTCAAGAAACCCCACCAAACCCTAGAAAATAAAAATAAAAAAATCCTAAACAAGCAAGAATACAAGATCTCACAATAATATCAATGGATTTATCTACCAGTGTAGCTTTGATACCATGTCAGAGTGGGCCAAAATAAAGGATCAACTAGATATGGTCAAATTCATGAGGTTAAATATTTATGAAGTAGTGAAATCTAAAGAAAAACACAATAGAAGAAGAAGCTTGTCTTCATAACAAAAAGTTACATTAATGAGCATTCCCCCAAAAGTACATATGAAGGTACATTATATAGTGAATAATTAGATTACCCAAAAAGGTAAGTAACTCAACTCACAATGAGAAAATGACTAAAAGTACGTTTATCCTAATTAACTATTGTTAACCTAAGTAAGCTAATTAGACCATGTAGGTAAAACAACATAGTGGGAAAAATATACACTAATAAATACTTGAACTATTATGGGAATATTAGGGATTATATATGTATACATTTATAAAATTAAAAGGAATAAAATAAGAAATTGGTACAATGAAAATACAACTCAAAGATGAGATAAAATCCTTGCGAAAGGGATCACATAGGCTTAACTTGAATGTTAAAGTCAATGTGAAAATTGAATCAAATAAATAGTTAGCAAGTGGTATTATCACCTCATTTGAGGACATAAATTAGATAAGACCTATTATCATTCAACATAACAAAAAAGGGGAAATAAGGATTTGTGTTGATTATAGGGAGATAAATAATGCATGTTTACATGACCCATTCCCAACATTATTTATAAAAGAAACATTATAAAATATTGTAGGAATGAAAATATATTCATTTATATATGGATTTTATAATTACCATTAGGTTTAAATAGCCCCTAAAGATCACCTAAAACTCAAGTTTGAAACTGAATGGGGATCATTCATGTATATGGTAATGCCTTTTGGGTTGAATAATGCCCGATTTGTATTCAATAGGATAATGGTAAAAAAATAATAATAATTTATACATGAGTTTTTATAGTTATACCTATATTATTGGATGATGTATAGGATGTTAAAATACCATGTGTAGTTATTGTGATTAATGTTTCAATGATGTAGACAACTCAACATTTCATTAAAACTAAGAAATGTCCAAATGGTTAATTTATACATGAGTTTTTGTTACTCTATTTACATCCCTTTTAGGACATATTATTTATAAATAGGGGATGATGTTATATCCATTAAAAACAATAATCATTTTAAATATTCCCCTCGATAAAACATTAAAAAAATTAATAACAATCCTAGAATAGGTATGTTACCACCATAAATTCAATAGTATTTATGCATCAATTAACACACCAATAGAGGATTTAGTAAATAAAATAAATAACCAACTCATATAATGGTTAACACAATGTCAATACTCATTTGATAAGTTAAATTTTTTTCTAAAGATGTTGAAAAGTATTTTATAATTATAAAGTTCTATTTAATATCCATGTAGATGCATCAAGTATAATAATGAGATTGATATTAACATAAACTTGCAATAATATTTACCACCCCATTTATTTTTATTGTAGGAAGTTATTGAAATATGATATGGATTACTCCACTATGGAGAGAAAATCAATATCCACATGGTATTTGTGGTATACAAGTTTTGGCATTATTTACTAGCAACTCCATTTATGTTTTTTACTAATTATAAAACCCTAAAATCCCTAATTAATATACCAATAATACAAGGGATTATATATCATTGGTTAATGTTATTTTAGGAAATTTAATTTCAAATCATAATAAAATAGGAATAAATAAACCATGGTCCTAATTATGTATCATGAATTACAACAAGAGAGTACATAGGCCCAATTAAGTGAGTTACTTAGAGATAATCTCTTCTACATTGAGGCAAATACCTAATGATATGGGAAGTGTTTTTTAGTTATTTTCCACTAGATAATTTCTTGAGGAGTATATTAAAATGGTTTGTAAAATAATTATGATACATGCTTTCCCAATCACACTGATTGAAGGATATTTATATAAAAAGTGAAGGGATAAGTTCTTGAGAAGGGTAGCCTTATTGCATGAAAGATAAAATATAATAAGATAAACACATGATGACATGGTTGGTTAACATAATTTAATGGAAGGGACTATGAAAAATATAATTCTAGTTGGCTTATGGTGGCCAAAAATGTTTAAAGGTGACCATAAGTATGTTTGAACTATGTTATATGTCAAAAGGTAGGGAAACCCAATGCATAAGATGAAATGACACTACAACTAGTACTAGTGTTAGCTCCATTTTAAAAATGGGTTATTGAATCCAATGTTCTTATCAAACCTATTGTGTAGAGTATTAAATATATATTTATCATCACATGTACAAAATACTTAACCTTATGGGCCAAATATATACATATTAAATATTTCATGGATAAAATCACTTCAAAGTTCTATATGAAAATATCATTACATGTTTTAGATACCCACAAAATATAATGTGTGATCAAGCAAAATATTTTATTAACAATAATATTAAAGAGTTTCTCAAGCATTTATTGATCTAACTCAATTGACTAAGACATACCATTCATAGGCCAACAAAATGGTAGAGGCAATCAATAAGATTTTGGAAAAAAATATTAATGAATATATGCATATGAATATTATTGATTGGAAAAAAAAAATACCTGTAATGCTTTAGGATTACCACACCACATATAAAAGTATAACTAAATACTAACCATGCTAGCTAGTGCATGGATTGGAATTAGTAATACCTATGGAATATATATTACCAAGCTTAAGAATAATAGTAAAATTCAAGTTGAATGAAAAACTCACTACATGGAAGACTAACAGAATTAGAAAACCATTATGAGAAAAGATTATTAGTAGCTAAAAATCAAATTTATGAGAAAAGACACCCAAGAAAATGTCATGATATGCACAATAAGGTAAAATTATTAAAAATTCAAGGAAAGATATTACTTTATGATAGAAAATATGAAAAATCAAGAAAATTTTAAGATAAGATGGCTAGGGTCACACAAAATCAATGAAATATTGGACACTAGAGAAATTAAATTGAGAACACTTTTTCAAACATTGGGAAAAGTGTTTGTGAATGGAACCTGATTAAGACCTTATATTATAGATAGTTGTGGTGAAATGTGGTAAGACATGATAAATTAATTTAAGGGGTAACATTGTCTTGTAAAACCATTGAGGTGAGTCAAGCAAGGATACTATGGTATATTATGCCAAAAATACAAGTTTTTATTTTTTGTTCATGTTACCCACTAAATAAAAAATAAAATTGAAAAATTGAAAAAAAAAAAAAAGTCCAATTTTGAAACAAAATGGATTTTTTTAAATAAAAAGGATATAGAAAAAAACAAGTTTTGAAAAATGAAAAAACATAGAATTAAAAAAGAAAAGAAAAAGACAGTGTTAGGAAAAAATAAGAAATATCAAGGAGAAAATAAATCATATAAGGATTTAAATAGGATTCATAATTTTAGTAGGAAAAAAAGGATAAAATTAGTGATGAACAAACCATTTGAATAGATAGTGTAGTTACATTTGGTTCCACACAAGATTTTTTTTACAAATTAGTTGAATTTAAAACACAAATAAATTGAATCCAAATGGGTGGTTAGTAGGAACTATAAAAACAATTGGTAGGGAAATTATGATGATGTAATATAGAAGGGTGAAAATAAATGAAGAAAAATTAAAATATTTGAGATAAGAAGGAAGGTAGGTAAAAATAATCAAAAAATAATAAATGCAAGTAAATACCACTATTGTAATTAATATAGTTAAAGACCAAATTAAGAAAATTATAAATAAGGGGTTTTAATTAACAAACTAACCACAAAAACCTCATGTTGAAGACACTCTTCTCAAATTTCACACGAACTACATGTACTCTATATAGATTCTTAAATACAATGAACACACCAATGGAGGTCCCAAAAATTACTAGTGTAGAACAGATCAAAATACAAGAAGTATTAAATGAATTCTGAGCTTATAGATGCTCATAAATATTTTTCATCTATTCTTACCTCAATGTCACATTATTGAGACACTCAAATATATCCATTTAAACTTGGTGAATATTGATCATTAGGCTATGGATCTAGAGAGGATTGAAATTATATAAAGGAACACATAAAACCAGTATCTTAAATACATGACATAGTAGAATATCATATCAAGGATGAAATTATATGTTTGGATCCAATTCCATTACTTTAGAATCATGGTGAGTACCACTAGGGTAATAATAATTAGGACACACAAAAACATACTATATTTGGATCAACCATACCACATTACATCGATAATCATCCATATAATGACTAGATTGATGAAATAGGGCCTTAAAACTCATAAATATGGAAACAAAAAATACATAATCATATTATTAGTGTCACAAATCATAGGCACAATGAAAAATTATAGAAACTATGTATTAAAGGAATCATAAACCCTAGGGTTCATTATGACATAAAATTAGTATCTTGGAAGGTCTATTATACTAACCTAGAGGATTCAACTACTATGCAAATCATTCAAATCACTTGGGATATGTTTAACACTAGAGTGAATTATGATCTAGCTAATTTACTCTGTGAGAAATGTTAAGATAACCTTCATAAGATAAAGCAAGGTATATATGACTTATGTTATGGACCTCTCCTACTAGTTCTAGCTATATACTTCACACAAGACATTATAGGACATCAAGGGTTAGTTCAATGGTGCACTAATACCCCTATAAGAGCACAAATAAAACATACTAAATTTCATACAACTAAGGGAGGTGGAGTATGGAATTCTATTAAATGTGAGAGAATGATTAGAAATGTCATAGTCGAGAGATATAGAATCTCCATAGGAATAGTTTAAAATTACTTTATTGAAGTAAAATTCATAGTTTATGCTGATAATATTTACATAAAACCTTTTTAAATGAAGGAAAAACAACTTCCTCCCATCCCTTATGATATCAGTTATGACTAAGTTGAAATAATAATATTAAGATATAGAGGGTTACTATAGGATCCTTGAATAACCCACTTTATAAGTGAGGTTAGGTCTAACTCTCAATAGAATGCTAAAATTACACCTTCCATAATAAAATATCCATTTTACTTCAATAAAAAGAGACACAATCAAGAAAAGTATCCACAATCCCATCACAAATAATACCCATATTGTGCAAATCCTTGCATCTACACAAATAAACCTTGCATAGGATCACCATATTTGAAAATAAGAGGATGAGACTATTGCTTTGTTATCAAATACTCTAATATAGGTAGGATACTAAAGGAATCATAAATGGATTCCAAGGTAACTCCCCCATATTATTTGAGGATAAATATATATAAACTATGGGATGGGAACTCTAAATGGATTAAAATAAAATTCCAAACAAAAGAAGAACAAAAACCATGTACCACATTATCTATGGCCATAGGAGAAATGTTATTATAGATTAGTGGAGATAAGATAAAAATAATCCATTCACTATATACTATAATTAGGTGTATGAAAAAATAAAATACTATTAATAAAAAAAGTAGAGGGAGAGAAACACTTATTTCATATTTGGACATAGAGTCATCGTAAGAAGTACAATTAGAAACACAGATGGGTGAGGTAAAGTATACCATTGTATAAGTACTTGAAATAGATACATTATTAGGGATTTATAAAAATAAATATGATGTTCCAAGCCTAAGTAAACTTTATGATAATGCAAGTATGGAATGACAATATAGGATATCAAGAGTAATTTTAGACTAGATAGACTTAAGTCCATTCACTTTGGATGACATAATTTGAGGGCTACATCAATATTTATAGGAAAAAATATTAAAAATGCAAGATAAAAGTATAGAAACTTAGGTGATGGTGTAAAAATATCAAGAAGAGGAATTGAATAAAGAAATATATGAAAAATCATGTCTCTTGAGGATAAGGAGAAATTAAGGCAAATTCAATAGATAGAGCTAATAATTAGACCAAAAAAAAAATTAGTAATAGAGACCTTATAAAAACAAAGACAATTCCAAATATTGAAAAAAATAGAATAGGTTTCAATACAAAAATAAGGAAGTATAAAAATAAATGGAAAAGAAAAAGAGGAAAATACAATAAATTGTGGAGTTTGCTACCATTCAGGCCAAAAAATCATAGAAAATTTGAAAAAAGAAAAAGAGAAAGAGGAAATAGAAAAAATAGAAAAACAAAAGGAAAAGGGAAAAAAAAGAATAAAATAAGATGAAGGAGGAGGAAAATAAGATAAGGGAAAAGAGGAGTAGAAGAAAAGAGAAAAAGAAGAGAATAAAATAAAGAAGGAAGACAAAAAGGAGGAAGGCAAGAAGAAAAATGAAGAAGCAAATAAAAAATATGAGGAACAAAAACATAAATAATAATAGGAAAAGAAAAGATATGAATAAAGTGGGAAAATGGGAAAGAAATAAGTAACCCATTTGCAATATCCACAGACATAGGGAATAATAGTAACATACAAATGCAGAGTTCCCTAGTAACAATAGGTACTATTTTGAGTATTTCAACTACTCCAATTGATCCCTTGAAGAGAATAAAGGTTGAATTAACTTGGAATAAATATATAACATATATTATGATGGTGCTATCAAGTTTTTTCTAGCCTATTATAGTAGTCTTATAAAATCTAACACTGATAGAGAAGGAATCAATCTGGGAAATCCTTATTTAGAGTGTTAAGATATATTGGATGACATAGTGTATTTATAAGACATAAGAAAGTGTCTAACTATTTCAGTCACCACTAGACCAAAATATGATCTTAATACAACATGGATGATAGTGTAACATATGGAGGATATTTTATATAATTTCATTATCCATGTAGGATCCACTATGGATAAAAGCCTTATCAAAATAGAGGTCATATAAATGTCTGAAGAAGAGTTGTTGGGTCTACTATTGGGAAAACATAAATTAAAGACAAATGAGTATAAGGAGAAAGTAGAGAATCTAAAAAAAATATAGGAGATGTATCAACTTACTTTGATATCTCCATTAGTTATCCACTATGGATCCAAGATAAGAAAAAATAATTGAAGGAAATATAAAGGTAACTTAAAATTTCTTCTACTAGCTTTGGGACCCATAATATTCCTTAAAAAATAGAGTGGGATAAATGGATCAATATGAAATAAGAATAAAAAATAAATAAACTAACTTAATATTGATCAATGAAGACATGGAAGACTATGGGAATCTATTGAATTACAAAATGGATAAAATGAAGATCCACATAAAAAGGTGTGAGGCATACTTATAGATAATGGAGTTGCACTATACCCAAAATCTATGGTAATGATATCTAAAGATAACACAAAAATAGAAAATAAGATATTTGATGAAAAGTACATAGTATTGAAGTGGAAATTTTTTTGTGAGTCTATAGTGGATAAGTACAAGAAACATCTACCCAAGGATGAGAGATCCACATCTTGAAATGAAATTTTGGTAACAATTTTTTAACTTTCAATAAGATGAATTGTTTTGGTACTAGTCAAAAAATTTAGAATTTGTCTCAAGTAAGAGATAAAGGAATAAAATATAGGAAATTATTGGTAGGATTCTTTAGTATAAGATAAAATTAACATAATATTATCATAGAACCTCCAAATATATCATGACAACATAGTACATCTCTAGACTAGTGAGAAGAAGGCTTATACTAACTTGGGCAACATGATATGTGTATACAATGGGAAATGTAATAGATCTATAAATCAATATTAGCTTGGAGAAAATAAATCCTACTTACACTTCCTATTGTGGATACATTATATATTTTATCACGACCAAGATGGATATGTTAGACCTAGCCAAGGTATCTCTTACTACAATGACATCACTAAGGAGGGTTAAAAATCCTCTAATCAATAAAAAATTATCCAATAACCCTAAATGGGTCCTATGTTTTCATATTGAAAAACTAATAATAAGTAAAGTAAATATAATCTAGTGTTCACCAAATCTTGTGGTACAAATTGGGGGTTAGTAAGCATAAAAACTAAACATGCATAAGAGAATCCTAATTAAGCTATGTATAGTTAAAACCCTAATGCATGGAGAGAGAAATATATTCAAAAGCCATTACTTATGATACTTATATATACTAAAGAGAGGAGAAAATTTAGATATACTTGCCTTGAATATGAACCCATTGAGACTCAATATCTCCATTGGCCAAAGGTGCTTCACAAAAGGTTATTGTGGTTTATAAAGATCACTAAGAAAGGTCAAAACATCAAAGACTTCTCCACAAGACAAGATACTT
This sequence comes from Torreya grandis, assembly GCA_037957365.1. Lineage (NCBI taxonomy): Eukaryota > Viridiplantae > Streptophyta > Pinopsida > Cupressales > Taxaceae > Torreya > Torreya grandis. The sequence continues at coordinate 226,450 of JARHVA010008999.1, forward strand.
ATCTAAGTAGAAAAACTAATCTAAGCTCTTCAATTAGAATGGTAGAAGATAAAATTATAAATAAGTTTAAATGAATAATTAAGTCTTATTGTCTCTCTAAGAATGGCAATTTGATGTGTTTATATAAGCAGATCTAACCCTAGTCCTTTTTGAAAGTTTAAGCCAACAAGGTTGACATAGCCAACCTAGTATCATTATTGATAAAAATAAATTAGGTCATAGTCTAGGTAGGTGAAGGGCTGACCTAGACCTTAATAATTTTTATCAATTAGAGTACAAGGTCGATGGGTCCAATAGTGTAATGTAAATCATTAAAAAATGTTTTAGGTTAGGGAAGGGATAATGAGGGTGGTAATGACTAGAGGAGGGTGATAAATAGAAATAAAAGCTTAAGGGAATGTTTTTAGGATATGGTTGGATTAATAAAAAGTAGTAATAAGGGGAAAAAAATCCTATGAAGCACCAATAGTCTACCCACCCCTTTCTTGGTGCACACCTTAAGGCATTCACTCAAAGAGATTAAAACTCAATATGTTCTTGCAAGATATAAAGTATCAATAATTGATAAATTTTGAAAATATTATGTGTATACATTTTCCCCACTCTAAAATCATCATGTCTCTCTTAAGTGTAATAGGGGATGGTTTTTTGAGAAAAGAACATAGCAACACACAACATTGAGGCTAAACAAAGTTGTAGTATTTTAAAGCACAATTAAATGAAATTTAAATGACTAAAATGGAAATAACTAAAAAAGTAAATGTATGCATACCTTGAATTACCTTTATCACTGGATGGTTGTCTATTGTGTTTGAATTTTTTTTATCATGGAGGGCATAGAGACTTCTTTCAACAAACCTAAGGATACAAAATTAAAGAACAAAAATAAATAAATGTACGAAAGCCAAGATAAATAATGCTATGTGGATGGACATACTTGGAAATTTGGAAAGATGGGGTGACAAGTGCTATGTTAGACCAAATGACCAAGTCAAAATTTAGACTAAATCGGGTAACCAAAAATATGAGGCTACTAAAGACCAAAAAACTCAAACAAGTAAACCTTAAGTAAAAAAGGAAAACTCACCAAATCTAACCAAGGATACATGTTAAAAAGGATGGTAATCAAACATCAATATGAAAGTAGTAAAAATACTTACTTAAACAAATATGGTTAAGAAAAAATGGTAAAACAACATTGATGAGTGAGTAGTAACAATACATACTCAATCATCAGTGGAGAAAGGGCATAAAATGGAAAACAACATTCATGAGTGAGAAGTAACAAATCAACCTCACTCAACAATGGAAAAAGTTACATGAAAGTATAAATAGACTTAGGTGTTTTCTAAAAAGGGCAATATAACAATGGAAAATGGTAAAAGAGACTAAAACAAGTCTAGAGATGTAGACCCATGGTATAAATAAAATAATCCATAGTTTCTCAAGCATATTGTTTTGTTCTAAAGATATATCAAACTAAAACAAAGTAGTGCTAATATGTTCTTAAGATGTGAAGAAGAAGGAAAATAGATTTGGAATCAGACTATGTTTGTTAATGGGGGAAGTGAAATGGGTGGATGGGATAATGAAGGAAAAACCAAGGTAAAAGAACTCTTTATCAAAGGCAAGTAACTAAAATTAAGTTCATCAAAATGAGAGGACTTTCAACCTTAAGGACCCTAAATAAATTATCTTAGATACATAAGTATTAGGTCAAAAAATGTAGTAGATAGATCATCTCATGAAGGTTATATAAAAATTAAAATTGACCTACTTTCCCACAACATGTTCTCCATTCCTCAGGACCCATTACAAATCCATTGGTCTACTATGTAGATTAGGTACTTGTGTGAGAAATTAGGTAGCAACATAAAGTTTATTGAATTATCCTATTCCAATATATTGGCATAACACACCCCAATGGACCTTGGCTCTAGTGTGAGGCCAAATATGGAATTTGAGATTTAATTAGAGATAGGATATGTGCTTATGATCATGTCTTTTGGTGTGATTTTGACTTTTGAAGTTTGTATATTAACTTTTTTATATCATTGATATTTTGTTTAAAATGATTTGTATTTTAACTTTCTTGATGGTTTTTTATATTCCTCCTCCATTTGGATTTGGAAAACCAAGCATGGGTGTTAAAGATGAATATCATTTGAATACTTTGGACATGGTTATTTAGAGAGAGAACTTAGAGATCATGGAGGCTAAGAGTGTTTACTTCGACCTTGGTTTAGGTAATGTGGAGTGAAATAAAAGGAATTCAAGAGGAATGAAACATGAAATAATTTGAATTAATTCAAATCATAAAAAATATGATAAAAGGTGAAAAAGGGATACAATGATAGGAGAGTGTGATTCCTTATCATAATAATGAGGGAAGTTTAGGAAAACATGATATCACTTTATTGTTTTGCAAATTTTATCTACAAAAGAAGTAAAAAATCAAGTTGAGAACAAGGATAAAAAGATTGTAACCATTGCAAAAACATTATAAGAAAGGAACACTGATTGAAAAATGTTGATTTTATGAGGAAGGCTATGTCCTATCCATGGTCTTACATTTAAACTCATAAAATATAAACCCACAAGGGTGTAAAATGCATGTGAAAATTAAATGGGATAAAGATGGTATTTTGTGAGGAAGGCCAAATCCTATCCATGGTATTACACTATAACTCACAAAAGAGAAACTCAAAGGGTGCCAAAAAGTACATTAAAAAAAAAAGGATAGAAAGAAGTCATGAGGAAGACCAGGTCCTATCCATGGTTTTATATTGCAACTCATGAGAAAAATTGAAACCAAAAGACCAAAAGGAAGGACTAAGGTATTTGAAACTATAGAGCTATCATAGAGGGTAAGACCCATGTAAGTATCCTACAAAAAGTGTTAGAAGGATATCATATAGAATGTATGAAAAGAAGGGGGAGATTTAGGTAAAGATGTTTTTTAGGAATTGTGAATTGATGGGTTATTTGAAAATATGGACTTCATTAGTTTGAAGGTGATATGTGCTTGGACCAAGGATGTCTTTGGTTAAATAAGGGCCCCACCATTTTTAAGTGTATTTACCTTCTTTATCATTGTTATAGTCTAATTTAAGGACAAGATAACCAACATCACAAGTGTGAATTTTAACTCATTTGTTATGTTTTTTGGTAATACGAGCCTTGCATTGGCAATTATGTTGTAGAGTATAAAGATGATGTTCATCAAGGAGATTAAGAGCATGAAGGCAAGCTTCACATAATTATTCATTGAGTATGATACCATGAAGAGAGATATAGAGGGAGGGAAGCTCAAATTATAATGGGAAGATTGATTCAAAACCTTAGACTAGAGAGAATGGCATTTCCCTAGTGGCAATGTGTATGCTAGTTAAAAAGGCCCAAAGAGAAGGATAGAGATGAAGATTCCAATACGTGAGGGTGCCATGAATTATTTTTTGGATAATTTTATTAGTGGCCTCAAATTGGCCATTTCATTATGGATGATAGGGTGTGGAAAATTTGTGATTTATTTTAAATTTAGCACAACGCTATTTGACATATTTATTTTTGAAGTTACCACCATTGTCAAAAATGATAGTATGAGGGACACCAAAGTAATAAATGATTTGATTAAGAATGAATTTAGACATGGTGGTACTAGTGACATTGATGAGGTGTATATACTCAACCCATTTGGAAAAATATTTTGTGGTTTTGATTATAAATACATGCCCATCTTGAGATCAAGGTAATAGACCTATGATATATAATCCCCTCATTAAGAATGTCTAGGGATATTTTATGGTTTGAAGCTTGGCTAAAGGTGCTTGTATTAGATCATCATGAAGCTAGAATGGAGTACATTTTTTTTATCAAATTTGATGGCATCATTTTTAAGAGTGGGCCAAAAGTATCTCATATATAAACATTTATGGGCTATAGCATTTCCACTATAGTGGACACCAAAAGTGCACCCATGTGCTTATTTGAGAAGAGGAGGAACCTATTCTTTCATAACATAATGGAGTAAGTGTTGTCACTTGGATTTTCACCCTTTTAGGAGATTTCTCATCTCTCTTCATCTAAGTGGCACAATTAAAACACCTCTAGGCCATGGGTAACCTAAGCATGAGGTGAATCTCTAAATAGGGATAGATCCCTTTATGTACCACTTATAAATCACTACTACACCTGAACTTTGTGAGGGAAAAGGGAGAGAAAACTAAAATTAAACTATTCTAAAGGAGGTGATACACTAAATTAGTTGATAACTACCAACTAGTTACATGTTACACATGATAACAAGGGACTATTACATCTTCTCACATCAATGTTTCATTATGAGGCTATGGTGAATGTTTAGGCTAAGAATAATAGACAAGAGGTATATAATGACACTATTAAATATGATAACTCACTCAACCTTGACACTTCCTAGAAAACTTCACATGACCTTCAAGAATAAGTTTTCCAACTGCAAATAGGTGAGAAAATGAGACAACATGCTAAGGAAATAAGAGTCATCAGCAAGCAAGATCAATCATCCAAGTAAAAAACATTATGAATAGTCATGGAAGAGGTAACAATCATTAGTATTTATTGATCCATGCTCCACCTGAGTATGTAAAATCCCTACTCATTTGCATACCATGGATCAATAAGGACTACTAGTTTTTACCTCTTCCATGGCTATTCATAGTGTGTTTTAATTGTATGATTTATATTTCTTGGTGATGACTCTTGTTTCCTTATCATGTTGTCTTATTCACTCACCTATTTGCAATGATAAAGCTTCTTCTTGAAGGTCATGTGAAGTGCTCTAGGAAATGTCAATGTTGAGTGAGTTATCTTATTCAATAGTGTCATTATAGACCTCTTGTCTAGTACTCCTAGCCTAAATATTCACCATAACCTCATAATGAAACATTGATGTGAGAAGATGCATATTGGAGAAGTGTATGTTTGGTTAGTCCCTTGTTCTCATGTGTAACATGTAGCTAGTTGGTATTCATCAACTAATTTAGTGTATCACCTCCTTTATAATAGTTTACATTAAGTTTTCTCTCCCTTTTCCCTCAAACATTTTAGGTGTAGTAGTGATTTACAAGTGGTACATGAAGGAAACTAGCCCTATATAGAGATTCACCTTATTCTTAGGTTACCCAAAACCTAGAGGTGTTTCAATTGTGCCACTTGGATGAGAAGAGCTGAGACATCTCTTCAAAGGGTGAAAATACAAGTGACAATAGTAAGGTACCTTCATCATTTTGATAATATAGTATATTATATCAAAATACATATATAAAATATTTTTTGTGAATGGAAGTCTTTTCATGAGAGTTGAGGTTCAGAGGATAAGTTTGGTGTTCAAGAAATTGAATAATATATTTGTATCATGGGATTTTTTGAATGGTGACAAGCTCAATGTGGTAAATGAGTGAATCTTGTGGTTGAAGAGAAGATTGGGACTTTATTATTTGAATACAAAAAGTGGGATTGGTAAGAACTTGGTATGAATGAATAAGAGATGCTAAAAAATTGAGTGAATCAATAATAAAATTTTGATCTTAAAGGATAGGCTTGATGGTAAAAGAGGAAAAATCTTCTTGATGGTAAAAGAAAAATATTTGGTGAGGTTAGTTACAATTTGATGATAAGAAATGAGATTCTCACTTTTTCATTGATAATCACCATTAACTTGATGATAAATGAGTTTGGATTCACCTAAAGAATGTAGATATATGATAACTAGATCAAGGGATGATCGCATGCCTAGGATTAAGGCTTTATATCTTGTCATGTTGTTAGTGACATCAAATGTAAGGAAAAATGCTAACAAGATAATTTTACCAAGAGGGATCATATGGATACAAATTTTCCTAGCTCCTTGAAGGCATTTAGTGCCATCAAAATGAAGGGTCCAAGTATCTTTGTGTAGATCTATATTAAATGAAGTTATTTGATAACCACTTTTGGTTTAGTATTATTAGTGAAAATAGAGGACTCTTCTAGATTACTTACTTCAAGGTTAGCAATAAAGTTATATAGGTAATATTTAAGAGATATATCTTGATTAATACCTTCAATATAGAATATTATCATCAACAAGACTATCTTGAAGGTGGTTGATAGCTGACACAAGAGCTATAACAAGTTGATTAGCAATGATTTATCCTTTGACAACTTTTTGGATGATAATTCAGAGATCAAATTTCATGAGAAGGACCATCCACTTGCTGATTCTATCTCTAGGAAGAAAGGATTTGGAGAAAAAGTGATTAAGGGGATCAAAATGAATGATACCATAAGAGGTTTGATAAAGCATATAATGTCAATTATTTTTAGTGATAAAATATATGGTGAGGTGACCATATTCAACTTTTATATAACATTTCTCATAATTGATGAGGCCTTGACTGATATAGTAGATATCATATTTCCTTCCAGTATCATCTTATTAGGAAAGCATTGCTTAAACTGATATGGGTGTGAAATAGGCATACAATATTAATGGTCAATCATTTAGAGGTGGACAAAGAGTAAGTGGATGAAGTAATTATTCTTTCATATTATCAAATGTTTTTTGATAGGGATCCATCAATTTTAGGGCATTACTTTTATTAAGAAGAGAATTGATAAAATAGATAAAGTAATCCATTTTAGGTAAAACCCATCTAATTCCCCCATGTTTACTGAGGTAAGTGAAAATATATGGAATGGATAAAGGGATGGGAATTTTGATGATAGTATTGATCTTGGTAGGGTCGACATCAATGCCATGAAGAGAGACTAAGAATCCTAATAGTTTTCTATATGTATCACCAAAAACACATTTATAGTGATTTAGTATAACTTTATATTTAATGAGGTGATTGAAGATAACAACAAGATCAAAAATATGATTCTTGTGGATTTTTATTTACTAATGAGGTGATCCTCATAGGTCTCTATAATCTTGTGAATAAGATCATGAAAGATGTGTCATTGCCCATTGATAGGTAGCTCAAACATTTTTGAGGTTGAAGGGAATTTTAATGTATAAATGTGTTCCCCACTCTATGGTGAAAGTTTTCTTATGTTGGTATTTAAGGGTGACGTGAATCTAGTTATAACCTAAGAAACCATCCATAAGAGACAATATTTCATAACTAGCAGTGGAATTGATGATGACATTGATAAAAGGTAGAGGGGAACTATTTTTGGGACAAGCAAGATTAAGATTATGAAAATAAATGCAAATAGTAATGACCATGGTGACCTTATTATGAATAGGGATTATGTTATAAACCCATTTAGAATAGTCCATAGGCTTGATAATCTTAGTATCAATAAGTTTGATAATTTCTTTATGACATAAAGTTGAAACTTCTAGTGGAAATTTCCATTTATTTTATTGCATGGGTTTAACACTGGGATAAGTGATAATATTGTGCACCATGATGCTAGGGCCAATACTAGGCATATGATTTGCTTTAGGGCTAATTCTAGTGATTAATTTGTTGAAACAAGTTTCTTTCTTTTTGAAATTCCTAAGTTTGTGATGTTACCAAGGGAGTTGGGGTTCTTGGGATGAAGAAATTAAAGAATGGATTCATCAATAGGTTAAGTGGGAAGAGGAATATAATACTCAACATCTAATTCAAGATAAAATATTTGATTACCATGGAGATAATTTTAAAAATTTATTTAATATACATCTATGGCCTTGGTATCTAATATAATCTCTAGAGTAAGGGAGATGGTTGATTGAATGTGATTGGTTTATTGTTAATTTCATTAATTTGGGAAGAATAAGATGCAAGGATTGAATATATAGGTGATATAGAAGATGTAGGATGTGTCAGAGGTCATGGTTTTTTCTACCACCCAAGGGTATCAATAACTGGAAAACAAATGGGAGGTACATGACCTTCAAGAGATAATTCAAAATTAGTGGAAATGGTATGAACATCATAGTTGAAAGCATGTATTTGGGATAAGGTTTTTTTATAATGTTGAACATCTAAGTTTTAGGATTGATCTTGGGCCATGATGTAGTTATCATCATAGGTTGGAGAAATTGTACATGCTTAAGATTAAAGAGGTGTTTTATAAAGGGAGATACCTAGATCACTAAATTTACATGGAGATATGATTAAAGGATCTTATAATAATTCATCTATTACATTATCATTGTATGTGAAGGCATCTTATAGGTAATAAGTGTATTAAGAATTTCATGGAAGGGGGACATTAGTGGTCTCACCAATGAGAGGGATAGTGTGATCATGAGGTAATAAGGGAGGAAGCCACTTTGAGATGTAAGGAGGTAACTTATTAGTGTTGAAAGTATGTTTCAAGTAAGTAGGTTCATCATCATTTGAATCAGTGACATGTAAGTCTAGATTAGTGTTGATGAATTCATGTAAAGGAGCACTGTTGATTATTGTAATGGTAGGAATGTAATATTGAGATTTAGGATTGGGAAGTTGAATACTCCAAGGGTTGGGATCAACCTCATATTTATACCATTTACCATTATGTAGGAACTTGATGCATTGGATACTAGAATAGGTGAAATTTCATAGTCTATAAGTCCATGGGCATCCTAAGAGTATGTTTTAAGAAATGGGAAAATCAAGGACCATAATACTAGTTTGAATAGTCTTATGATAGATTATAAGGTGAAGCCAAATACAACCAAGTGGGTTTTGATTAGTTTTATCAAATCCACAACAACTTAGTTGGGTTTGCTTGAGATGATCTTTATTATAGACAAGTTGTTGGATGAGTCACAAATATGTCACATTAATACCAAACCCTTCATCAACTAAAAATTTATGAATAAGAGTAGTATTAATGTCTATATTAATGAATAAGGGTAGATCATCAACATGAAAAAGGATCTCATCATTAATCATGTATTATTCAATGAATTCAATGGAAGGTTTAGAAGAAGGACAAATGGATTCAATGGTATGAATGTTGGTAGGTTGAGGCTCAAGATAAGGTGGTTCTTCTTCTATATAAGATGGATCTTAATTTATTGTAATTTTTGCATGATGAACTTAAGATGATAGGGGGAGGTGTGAACTAACTCCATAAGGGAAAATTTTCAAGACATGGAGTTTATCTCTTCTAAAATGTTCTAATGGGATTTAGAATAATAACTAGTGCAATTTTTAGAAGGTAAGGTAGATTTTTAAGGAATGGAAGTGGTTGGGGGTTTGAAAGAATAAGATGGTTCCTCATTATCTTCTAAAGTTAGATGACTAGTTTTAGTATCTTTTAGAAGTTGTTATTTTAAAGAGGGATTTTTAGGTTTGGTGATATGATATTTGTTACATGGTTTACAATGATAGTTAAACTTAAATGCATTAACATATTGAGAATTGTAATATTGGTCATAGTCGGCATCAATGACACAAACATCCTTGGTAGTTTTTTGAGTAGTAGATGTGGGGAAATATTTTTTGTTATTAGAAGAGGAAGATTTGGGAGATTGTCATTTTTGAGAAGCAGTGTAGTATTATTGATGATGGAGTTAGATCAAGGCTTTGTGATTGAAGGAGTCATAAAACATATAGGAGACAAACAATTTGGTAAGTCCTCTACAAGTTTCATGGGAATGAATAATGTCATCATGGAACCAACAAAATTGATTAGGTTCATACCATTTATGAGGATTATGGGGATAAGTGAAGGGTTTATATGGTGTTAAGAATTATTTCATTTGTTACATATTTAATGGTATGTGACAATATGGGGGATTCTTGACCTTGGAAACTATTGGTTTAGTTTGAGGAGTATTTCTAGTGATGGCATTGGTAAAAGTTTGAAAATATCCCTTAAGCATTTTGATATTAGGTTCAAATAACATCATTAAGAAGTCTTGACATTTGGATTGGTTAACAAATTAATTAAGTGTTTAAGGGGAAATTTTTTGAACCTTATATTGAAGAAGAGTTAAATTAGTTATAAAGAGTTTAAATAGATTATCATCAGTCATGTTATGTTAAGCCTTGTGAGCCAAATATTTCCATCATTTGATAAAATCATGAGCTGATTTAATGGAATATTAATTAGTATTGATGAAATAGCTAAGGAATTTTTAGGAAGGTCATTGTGTTGAAATTATTTAACTAGAGGATTTACTAAATCCTCTAGTTTCTAGATGGAATGTTGGGTAAGTTGGTTATACCATTCCAATACATCACTAGTGAAGGTTTTAATTAGAAGTTTGGTGGTGGAAAAAATATTAGTTTGGATCCATTCTTTATAAATATTTATAAATGTTTTAAGAAAGGATGCAAGGTATTATGTCCCATCATACTTGATAATTTCAGAAATGTTATCAACATCAAGGGAAATAATGAAATGAGCTAAAGGCTCATTTTCAATGTTTTGAAACATCTTGTTATTCATGATAGGTTCAAGAATAACATTTCTTGAGGAATATTTAAGAGGTGGGGGAATAAATTTTTATTAGTTTGAGGGATTATAATCAGAGGTTAATTAGCCATATTGATCAAATGAAATTTTAATTACATCATTTTTGAGGTTTTAGATGAATTCATTATATTTATTTGTTGCACAACTTGTGCAATAAGTTAGGTTATATCAATTGGTGGGTTTGTTTTTGTAAGACTCCCTAAATTGGTATTAAGGGGAGGGTTATTAGGAGGTGAATTACTAGTGGGACTATTAGATAGACTTGTGTCAATCACTCCCACATTATGTTGATGTTGATAGGTAAAAAAAAGATTAGATCCACTTACTTCATCTTCAAGGATGATTTGAACCATGTTAAAATACATAGATGAAAGAAGGGAAGAAGTGCTCCAAGAGTGCAGGTTATCTTAGGAGGTAAATAAAGGGAGAAAATAATACCCCATATAGTGTCTAAATGGATTTAGGTTGTCCAAGAAGATTTTGATAGGGGATTTCATGATGCTTGGTAAAAAGAATAGAACATTAGGCAAGAAGAAAGAGAGATTAGGGATAGAGAACTAAGTTAGCTATATAGGAGAAAAAGGTCAATCAATAGGTATAGAGTCAATTATGTTGATAGATTACTATGAAGAGATAGGTTGAGAAGAGTACATATTTGACTAGATAAACTGTGTAATGCTAGATAGAGGGTAGAACAAAAAGATAAGAGACACAATCATATTGGTTGACAAAGTAATATAAGTAGGAAGAAAGATATAGTCTGTAAGAGACTGTATCAACTAGAATGATAGTGTTCTAAAATAGGGGAAAAGTTTTGTAATATAATTGTATAAATAATGAAAGTAGACACACAAATAATAGGATCAATGTGAGTGATCTAATTAGGGCACACAACAAAAAAACTTATACCAATGCTGACTATTGTAAGTTTTTATAATACAACATGTAATGATAAAAGAACTAAAAATCAACTGAAAAGTAAATGCTAACTACGTGGTCATCATAAATGTTATTAGATTATTATAAATTATTGATTTAAGTGTTATAGGAGAGTTTTCTAAAATAAGGAACTATAAAATCAATCTATGGATAGTTTTAAGATGTTTGGGTTGAAAGGGATATATCTTGGTAATAGTACTAGCTTGGTATTATGGCCTACCCCTCACTTAGCAATCCTATAGCAATAAGGGTGTCAAGTGCTTTTCTAATATATACCATTAACCACGTATTTATACTTGGTAAAAGAACCAAGTTGGTTTCCCTCTTGGTGATGAAATCCAAGTAGGTAGGCCTTGAGAAGGCAAGTATTTAAATGCATTTTGAATGTTGTGTGATTTGGTAATGTGTGCAAAAGATTAAAATAATGTAACTAAAATGATAATTTTGAAAACCACCTATTTAGACTATATGAGTTAATCTAAGCATGCAAACAAATGAAAAGGAAATGTGAATTAATTCTTATCAAATAATTATTAATTCCTTGATGAAGAAAAGTAGAGAGTCTGATCTTGTGACACTATATTGTAAATAATATAGAATAGAGTTGACTAGGTTGTTACTATTTTGTAAAATAAATATCTTTAAGAACATAGTCAAATAGGTCAACTATGTACTAAATAACAAAGTTGACCAGGTTGACCTGGTTGGTTGTAGGGATATAGTTTTAAATACTGATAACTTGTGCAAAATAGAATTGAAAAAAGTACTAAAATGACAAAGAGATAAAAAAGAGGAACCTTGGTGGGATTGAAGATGGTTAAGATTACAAATTTTATGTTGAAGTGCCTTAATTATTCCTTTTAAATCTTATAAACTAAGTCAATTGGCTTGACCCATTTATGAAAAACCCTATGTACTGAAGAATAATAAGATGACAAAGTCAACATATTTGATAATGTTTGTTGACTTGTATGTTGGTAGAGAGAATAAGATGATAAAATTGACCTATTCAAGTTTGTATACTTATTTAGAAATAAATAAGTATATTATGTTGTCCTATTTGATCCAGTAACTTGTATCTAATGAAGACCTACACAAAAAATTAAAGTCATTTCAATGCAACTATGTTAAACCTATGCACAAAGAGTTAGAACTATACTAACTAGTTCAATACAATACTATAAATATATAAAAATATAATAAGATGATAAAAAAGATAGCATGAAATAAAACCTACAAGATTTATATTTCATGTTAGGTTCACTAGATTGTATGTATTGGGAAATGCAATATATCTATAAATCAATCCTAGATCATAGAAGATAAATCTTACTTACACTTACAATTTTGGATAGATTAGATATTTAGGGTCATAACCAATATGGATATGCTAGACCTAGCCAAGGATATCTTCCTACAATAATATCACTAGGGAGGGTTTCAAAGCCTCCAATCAAGCAAAACTATGCAATAACCCTAATTAAGTCCTATGTTTTCATAATCACTAAAGTAATAATAAGTAAAGTAAATTCTAATCTATTACTCACCAAATTTTGTAGCACAAAGTGGGGTTTAGTAAGCATAAAAAGTAAACATGAATAATATAATCCTAATTAAGCTATGCATAGGTAAGACCCTAATGCATGGAGAGAGTAATATATTCAAAATTTATTACTTATGCTATTTATATGTATTAAATAGAGGATAAATGTTAGAGATACTTATCTTAAAGATGAACCCATTGAGACTCAATTTATCCATTGGCCAAAGGTGCTTTGTCAGAGGTTATTGTTGTTTGTAAGGATCACTAAGAAATTCTAAACCATCCAAGATTTCTCCATAAGATAATATTATTCTCTAAGTAGAAACCCTAAGCTAAGACTCTCTCAACTATAATGGTGGAAGAGAAGATTGTAAAGAAGCACAAATGTAAATTTAACTATTTTCATCTCTCTAAGACTGGAAAAATGGATGTGTTTATATAGGTAGATCTAACCCTAGTCTTTTCTAAAAGATTACGCTGACAAGGACAACCTAGTCAACCTAGTATCATTATTGATTAAAAAATTAGGTCACAGTCTAGGTTGGCCAAGGGTTGACCTAGACCCTAACAAGTTTTATCAATTAGAGTACAAAATTGAAGGCATAATGAGTTAGGGAAGGGATAATGAGGGTGGTAAATGACTAGAGGAGGGTGAAAAATAGGAGGCAAAGCTTGGGGGAATGTTTTTAGGAGATGGTTGGATTGATATTGAGTTGTAACAAGGAGATACCAATCATGCAAAGCACCAATGGTCTACCCACCCCTTTCTTATGACACCCATTATGACATGCACTTAGAGATATTGAGTCTCAGCAGGTCTTGCAAGATATAAAACATCAATAATTGATAAAGATTGAAAATATTATGTGTATATAATATGGATTGGATCCCTATGGTAACATAAGAATACTTGTATGAATAAAATACATGTCTTACATAGACATGACCATTGAGTTGTAAAGGTATCTAGTTGGTATTTATACCAAAACAATGTAATATGATAAACATAACATAGAAATAATCAGAGTGAAATAATAAGTTACAAAGTATATAACTACTTGTAATAACTTCGAGAAGAGTAACAATAGAGTAAAGAAAGTAGAGGTATAGAGTAAGGAGATTTATGAAAATTATAAAAGTAGTTATGTTTATGTTTATATAAATAAATGAAGCTAGAGTAGTAAATATTTAAGTTATGTTTATTGTCAATGAGCACATATACTTATTTTATTTTGTGAATGCATATTAGAACTAGCTCCACTTAATTCTGACATTTGCACTACATTATCTATAACTAGAGTTATTTTAAACCACATAATTATTTATAATCAGTCTTAGATTTTATGTTAATATAAAGTACTATGGAAGAGAGGAACTTTGATGATTTTGATATTATGTTTCTAATTATGTCCATTATTATCCCTAAAATTTTTGTGTATGGGCTGTAAATACTTAGATTAAGAAATAAGAGCTCTGTTAGGGTGTGGAGCTAAAAGCTTCACCAAGGAGCATACTAAAATAGGTTTGGGTCTACACAGATGCCGGTGTCGGTCAGGAGAGACCGACGTCGGTTAGTAGCAGTTGCAGAGGTGCCGACGTCGGCAGTAGGGTCAGCCGACGACGGTCACAGGCAAACAGGCAGGAATCGATGTCGATTACCTGCGTGTCCAGAAAGCTATTTTCGTGGACAACAGCGAGTGTTTGCATGATAAGTTTGAGTCATGAACTCAAGCTTGCGTCTCTATTATTAGCAATATTATTTTTAGAGCCCTTGTTGAAGAGGCTTAACTGTTTGTTGTAAGAGCATGCTCAAGTTCCCTATTTCTATATGTAGGAAAGATCTTCTTAGCTTAGAATTGTAGAATGTGAGTAGAACTGTAAAAGTAGAACATTGTGAATGTTTGAAGGACAGTACAGAGTTGCATCAATCCAGGCTGTTGGATTTGAGGGTACTTGAGAGAGAGCTCTTGAGGAATAGAGATCTAGTGAGAGATCTTGTGTGCATCTGAGAGAGGTGTGGAAAAACGAAGTTTCTTCAATTGTATTCCTATTGTAAAGAGTTTCAATACAAGTTTTTAGGGTGTTTTCTTGTATATCTTGTTCTGTGCTATTTATAATTTTAGTTACTTATCTATCTGATTTATTCCCACGTTTATTGCTGTCACAATTGTAATCTATTGTTGGTTTGATCCCCCAACAAGTGGTATCAGAGCCTTGGTTACAGGTTACAGGTTGCTCACAGGGGTTTCTGCAGGGATTTCTGTTTGAGTGGGAGAAGCAATGGCAGAAGAAAGTAAGTTGAGAATGGAAAAGTTTAATGGCAAGAACTACCAACATTGGAGAATGCAGATAGAGGACTATCTGTATCAGAAAGATCTCTACTTACCATTAGGTGGGATAGCAAAGAAGCCCAAGGACATGGAGGATGAAGAATGGGAAGTTCTTGACAGAAAGGCTCTTGGGTCTATAAGACTGAGTCTGGCCTCCACTGTGATATCTAATTTGTCACAGGCAAAAACAATGGTAGAGTTGATGACTACGTTAGCAAATATGTATGAAAAACCCTCAGCTTCAAATAAGGTATATCTTATGAAGCAGTTATTTAATTTGCATATGAATGAAGGTGGATCCGTTTCTACTCATCTGAATGATTTCAATGGAATTGTTAATCAGTTAAGTTCTGTCAATATTGTATTTGAAGATGAAATAAAAGCTCTTTTGATATTATGTTCTTTGCCTGAAAGCTGGCATGGCTTAGTAATGGCAGTTTCTAATACTGCATCTGCATCAAATATTTTGAAAGTAGAGGATGTTGTTAGTGTTATCTTGAATGAGGAAATATGCAGAAAAAGCATAGAAGAGACATCTAGGAACGCTTTAAATTTTGAGAGCAGGGGAAGGCAAAAAGAAAAGAGCAAGAGGAGATCAAGATCTAAGTCTAAGGTGAGAGGAAGATCCAAATCCAGGAATGGCAGGAAGCCACAATGCTGGAATTGTGGAAAGATGGGGCACATAAGCAGAGATTGCTGGTCAAAGCCTAAGGAGGACAACCAACATGAAGGAAAGGAAGAAGCCAAGGTTGCAGGTATTGCACAAGATGATTTAATTTTCTCTTTACATAATAACATAGAATCTTGGGTATTAGATTCTGGTGCATCTTTCCATGCTACCCCTAACAGAGAATATTTCAGTGACTATATCCATGGAGATTTTGGAATAGTGTACTTAGGGGATGATGAGCCTTGTAAGATTACTGGCAAAGGTAAAGTGCAGCTGAAGATGCAGAATGGCAACACATGGGTGTTGAGAGATGTGATGCATGTTCCTAGTTTGAAGAGAAATTTGATTTCTGCAGGTAAGCTAGGTGATGAGGGTTGTACAGTAACTCTCACAGCAGATTCTTGGAAGGTGACCAAGGGTGCACTAGTTATGGCCAGAGGTAAGAGAGAAGGTACTCTCTATTTGTGTAATTGTGTTACTAACAAATCTCCTTCAGTTTTATCTACTTCAGGTGTGGATTGTAAATTGTGGCACTCAAGGCTTGGCCACATGAGTGAGAAGGGGATGTCAATTCTTAAGTCTAAAGGTATGCTTTCAGATTTGAAAAGTATGGATCTAGAATTTTGTGAGCATTGTGTATTTGGAAAATAGAAAAGGGTTAGTTTTCTCAAGACCGGGTCTACTAAGAAAAGGCAGAAGTTGCAGCTTGTTCACACAGATGTGTGGGGACCAGCTCAGGTAGCCTCTATTGGCGGATCACGATACTATGTTACATTCATAGATGATGCCACAAGAAAGGTATGGATCTACTATATTAAAAAGAAATCTAATGTTTTTGAGACTTTTAAGTTTTGGAAGGTTATGGTTGAGAATGAAATAGGCAAAAAATTAAAGTGCCTGAGATCTAATAATGGCGGTGAGTTCTGCAGTCTTAAGTTCAAATTATATTGTTATACACATGGAATCTGTAGGCAAAGGACGGTTCCAAGGACACCTCAGCAGAATGGTATTGCTGAAAGGATGAACAGAACTATCATGGAGCGTGCAAGATGTATGAGATTGCATGCAGGGTTGCCTTTAGAGTTTTGGGCAGAAGCAGTTGACACCGCAGTGTACCTGATTAACACAGGACCCTCTACAACTCTAGATGGTGGAATTCCAGAAGAGGCATGGACAGGTAAAAAGGTAGATCTCTCATATCTCAAAGTTTTTGGTAGCGAAGCCTTTGTGCACATAGATAAGGAAAATAGAAAGAAGCTTGATCCTAAGTCTATGAGGTGCACGTTTATTGGCTATGGCTCAGATGCTTTTGGTTTCAGATTTTGGAATCTAGGAACTAACAAGGTAATCAAGAGTCGTGATGTTGTTTTCAATGAAAGAGTGATGTACAGTGATCAGATAAGGAAGCTGGATCAATCTGGGTAGAGCAATAGTGAATTGGATGAAGTTATGGTCCAAAATGAGCTCACGGGAAAAAGAAATAATCACTTACAGGAAAACACAGAGACCGACATCGACAGGTTAGGAACCAACATCAATAGTATAGAAATCGATGTTGGTCATACAGAGACCGACATCGGTAGACCAGGAACCGACGTCAGCCAGGAAGAACCGGCGTCGGCCAGTAACAGGTCTACAGGTGGCCGAGGTCGGTCACTGTCAAAAAATTTGGGTGGACAGATTGTTGAGAATGAGTCCAAGACACCCATCAGGAGGTCTGAAAGGGTAAGTAAGCCTCCAATTAGATATTCTCCTTCCTTATATTATTTATTACTAACTGATGGTGGAGAACCAGAGAGTTTTGAAGAAGCATTACAGGTGGAGTCCAGGAGTAAGTGGGAGCATGGCATGGTTGAGGAGATGGAGTCCTTAAGAGAGAACCAAACATGGGATTTGGTTGAATTGCCAGCTGGTAAGAGAACACTGAAGAACAGATGGACCTACAGGTTGAAGGAAAGTGAGGATGGACAGATGCGATATAAGGCTAGATTAGTAGTAAAAGGATTTGCACAAAAGCCAGGTATTGACTTTGGTGAAATTTTTTCTCTGGTTGTTAAAATGACTTCAACAAGGGTTGTATTGTCTTTGGTTGCTTTTGAGGATTTGCATCTCAAGCAGCTAGATGTTAAGACAGCGTTTCTTCACAGAGATTTGGATGAGGAAATTTATATGGAACAGCCAGAAGGTTTTGAGGTCAAGGGTAAGGAGAAGTTTGTGTGTAGGTTAAAGAAAAGCTTGTATGGCCTCAAGCAAGCTCCAAGGCAATGGTACTTGAAATTTGACAGGTTTATGACTGAGCATGGCTACAATAGGTGTCAATCGGACCATTGTGTGTATTTCAAGAGATTTGATAACGGTAGATATATTATTCTATTGTTGTATGTAGATGACATGCTGGTTGCAGGGTCTCACATGCAGGATATCTCAGAGCTTAAGGAGAAGTTAGCTCAAATGTTTGCTATGAAGGATTTGGGAGTAGCGAAGAAGATCCTTGGCATGAGCATTAGGAGAGACAGGAAAAATCACAGGTTGATATTGTCTCAAGAAGATTATGTGAACAAGGTGTTGGAGAGGTTTAATATGCAGGATGCAAAACTAGTAAGTACACTTATGGCTGGACATTTTAAGTAAAGTAAAGAACAATGTCCCAATTCACATGATGAGGTAGAGTACATGAGTATGGTTCCATATTCTTCTGCAGTAGGAAGTTTGATGTATGCAATGGTGTGTACTAGACCTGATATTGCCCAAGCAGTGGGAGTAGTAAGTAAGTATATGGCCAATCCAGGTAAGGAACATTGGAAGGCAGTTCAATGGATCCTTAGATATCTGAAAGGAACCAGCAGCAAGCATTTGTGCTATGGAGGTTCAGATACTTCTCTACATGGTTATGTAGATTCAGATATGGCAGGGGATTTGGATGGTAGGAGTAGCACCACAGGTTATGTTTTTACTGTAGGTGGAACAACGGTTAGTTGGATATCTAAGTTGCAAAAGGTTGTTGCCTTGTCAACTATAGAAGCAGAGTATATTGCAGCCACAGAAGCTAGCAAGGAGATGATATGGATGACACGGTTCATGGAAGAGCTTGGAAGGGAGCATGGGAGTTGCAGATTGTATAGTGATAGTCAGAGTGTAATCCATTTGGCTAAGAACTCAGCTTTTCACTCAAGAACCAAGCACATACAGCTAAGGTACCACTTCATACGGTAGGTATTGGAAGATGGTGAGTTGAAGCTGGAGAAGATCCATACAGACAAGAATCCTGCTGATATGCTAACAAAGCCGGTTACGAAGGAGAAGTTGAATCTTCATTCAACTTCTATTGGTCTTCATGATTGAGTTGAAGATGGAGGAGCTAGAAGATGTTGCTGTACAGGTTGGTGCAGCTGGTTTATCTCCAAGTGGGAGATTGTTAGGGTGTGGAGCTAAAAGCTTCACAAAGGAGCATACTAAAATAGGTTCGGGTCTACACAGACGCCAGTGTCGGTCAAGAGAGACTGACGTCGGTCAGTAGCAGTTGCAGAGGTACCGACGTCGGCAGTAGGGTCAGCCGACGACGGTCACAGGCGAACAGGCAGGAACTGACGTCGGTTACCTGCATGTCCAGAAAGCTATTTCCGTGGACAGCAGTGAGTGTTTACATGATAAGTTTGAGTCATGAACTCAAGCTTGCGTCTCTATTATTAGCAATATTATTTTTAGAGCCCTTGTTGAAGAGGCTTAACTGTTTGTTGTAAGAGCATGCTCAAGTTCCCTATTTCTATATGTAGGAAAGATCTTCTTAGCTTAGAATTGTAGAATGTGAGTAGAACTGCAAAAGTAGAACATTGTGAATGTTTGAAGGACAGTACAGAGTTGCATCAATCCCGGTTGTTGGATTTGAGTGTACTTGAGAGAGAGCTCTTGAGGAATAGAGATCTAGTGAGAGATCTTGTGTGCATCTCAGAGAGGTGTGGAAGAACGAAGTTTCTTCAATTGTATTCCTATTGTAAAGAGTTTCAATACAAGTTTTTAGGGTGTTTTCTTGTATATCTTGTTCTGTGCTATTTATCATTTCAGTTACTTATCTATCTGATTTATTTCCACGTTTATTGCTATCACAATTGTAATCTATTGTTGGTTTGATCCCCCAACAAGCTCAAACCTTGTGCATATGCTACCAGTAAAATTGAGACCATTGTGGAAATTGGTACTATACAATCCTTGATAGTAATGTATTTATTGATTGTCCAAGTCTATGATGCCTCATATCACTATTCTTGCACCTTTAGATTCCATCTATGTATGTGCTTTCCTTTGGTCTTATGTAATTATCCCAATTTTATATATCCGTCTTTTGAAACCCTAAACTCACTTTTGACCATAAGATGACCATTTAATAATGGGTTAGTATGTTGGGTTAGAAAACCCAAACCACTCCTTGTTAACTAATTAAGTGTTTCCTATGTTCAAATAATATGAAAAGGGCTCAAACTGCACTTAGTTCTCTGACCTATGTTTATGTGAAGTGATCATTCTATAAAGTAATGTAATGTTTCAATTTTAAGACTTAGAACCATAAAACTTTGACCTAATTTGTATATATTCTTAGATATAGGAATGTTATTTTGCATCATATGAAAGTATGTATGCCTTTGTGATAATGTATCATGGAAGTGATAATTATTTTCTAATTTTTTTAGTACTTCCCAAGAGGGGTATAACCTTAGGATTGGTTTGTGTTTATAAATCTTTGATATTTATCACTATCATCAATCCATTAAATGTGTCTAAGTTAACCTAATCAAGACATCCCAATTTAAAAATAGCCTTTGCGTGTTATTGGACTCTACTTATGGTGAAATGAAATAGTTTGACTATTTTCAATACTATGTTGGAGTGAAAATAAGTGATTTGACATATGGATATAATTTTTTTTCAATTATGTAAGTTTATTGCATAGATTAAGGTGATCCTAAATACATGTACCTAGTAAATTTGGTTAGTCAAGAAAACACGTGGGTAGATGGATAGGAGAAAGTGTGCATAAAATTCAAATGTGCATAACATGTCCAAGTATGTTAAAGTGTGAGAAATCTAATGTTTCCAAAGTGTCTAATAACAAATTTAGGTGTATACAATTGGTATTATCAAGTGGGCTCTTTTAAAAATAATATTATGTTTCTAATTATCCTTTGATATATTTATAAACTTCACTTTTTATTTCATTATGAAACTGACCCTTATCATGTTATATGAATATAAAGGTTATCATGTTATTTAAAAATTGTTCAGTATTGATCCAAGTATTTTTACATTTTTATTTGGCCTTATTAATTTTGGTTATGGATTTTTTCAAGTTTTTTTCTTTTTTCCCTATTTTTGATAAAACACTAAATGTGTTTAATTTATTTTTTATGTATTATTTATATGTAAAAATGGAAATATTAGAATGCTAAAGATATACAAATTATTAACTATTATAAATTTGACAAATTATTAAATATGGAAAGTTACTATTTTGGAAAAGTATTAAGAATAAATATATTTAGCTCACATACTAATATGTGTTGACTAATATGATTTTTTGTATATGAAAATTAGAAAAAAAATATGTCTATACATGCTTAGTATTAAAATTAGGGATCTAAAAAAAACTTAGTAGGTGTATTGTATGTGGATAGTGGTATAGTGTGCTCGAGTCTGTTGACTACAAAGTAATTTTTATTGACACTTAGAAGAAAGGAAAATACAGAGAAATCAAAAATCTAGAAATGACAAAAAAGTAGAGGCAAAATATTTCTTATAAAATTGAGTGTGGTAGGAAAATGGTGATGTAGTGCACTCATGCTTTTTGACTGTGAATGTAATGGGTTAGGATCAACCTACAACTATCCTATTTTTTAAAGATTTAAACTTGGATAAGGTTAATCAAAATAACCAAATGATAATTAATGAATTGAGATATGAACAATATATCTACAAACCTAGAAAGAGGAGTACCTACAACAAAATATCAAAGGAAATGTTTCCAAATCCTTTATACCAATAATGCAATGATGTATCTCTAACTATATATATGTTTTAAAAGTAATATAATATTGAAAATAGTTAATGTAAGGGAGGGTTAAAAATAAATCAAAATGGTTAAGGAGCCATGGCAAGAAAATGGGGGCCTATGCTATCTAAAGTGGATAAATGGAAAGTTAAAGAAATCTTGTGGCCTACACTAAGTATTTGTGTAGATAAATTTTAAATAATAGTACACACATATTCATTTACTGATAAATAAACAAATTCTATTTACTAAATGAAATAACTAGGGTTAGAATATAATTACCTTGAAGAGGACCTATCGAGCTTCAATCTCCCCCTTGGCCAATGGTGTTGCAAGAGAGTTTTGTGGTTTTGAATAATCCAAAGGATAGATAATAGGCTCTAAGAAAACTAAGGACCTCCTAGAAAATCTATAGTACTTCCACAAGACAATCTTCCTTCAAGATAAGAATTTAAAAAATAAATCCTCTAAAGTGGATTAGGGTAGAAGTTCAAGTGAAATCAAAGTTAAATGAGTGTATATCATTTATTAGAATGAAATGGTGACTTGTATGTATATTGGTCAATATCCCAAACCCATATTAAAAGTTAAGCTGATAAAATTGGCTAGATTTGATGTAGTTAAGAGGAGTTAGCTAACATTAAACTATATCAAATAGGGAAATATATCATTGTAAGGGAAAATTTATGAAATAGAATATATCAACCATGGCTGATGTAATTGTAACACATAATCAACTACATCAGACATGGCTAATGTAGTTGGAAAACACACTGAACTACATTTGCCATGGTAGATGTACTTGGAAAACATAATGAGCTATGTCAACCAAGGCCAATGTAGTTAGAAAACACATTGAAATACGTAATCCATGGTTGATGTAGTTGGAAAACACACTAAACTACATCATCCATGGCCGATGTAGTTGGAAAACATAATGAACTATGTCAGTTATGGCTGATGTAGTTGTAAAACATAATGAACTACATCGATCATGGTAGATGTAGTTAGAAATGGATAAATTAATATATTTTAGTGAGTTAATATGGATGGAGGTAGGTATAAAGGAAAATATGAGGAAACTAAAATAAAAATAAGATCATGACATAGATAGAAACATCTCTTGGAAAAAACCAAAGAACTACCCACACCTTTCCTAGTGCATCCTTTAAGGCATGTACTCAAGGAGATTATACTTTGATAGGTTTTTATAAGATAATGTATCACTAAATGATAAAATTGAAAAACATTATGTGTATATATATGCCCCACCCAAATCTCACCATATGTCAAAATTGTGTAATATGGGATGGTGCTTAGGGAAAGAACATAGTAACACAACAATTGAGCTAACTCAAATGAAGCACATAAATAAATTTGAATGTAAATGAAAATAATTGAAATTAATATAGACATACCTTGACTTACATTTATATTAAATTACTACATGCAAATATCATAGCCTCAATTATGGATGGTGTAATACCTACATTTGAGAAACCCTAGGGATAAAAGGATAAAAATAGAAGTAATGCATATGTACATAGGATGGTCAATGTATATATTAATTACTCTTAAAAAAAAAAAACTTGGAAAATTGGCAATATGGATCATGAATGCTAGGTTAAAACAAAAATACCAAACTTTTATAAAATAATGACAAATGAATGTATAAAACACCAGATCATGTGAAAAAGTATGTATAAAATTGTAAGTGAAATTTAAATGTAATATGATAGATATATGTAAGTAAATGAATGTAATATAATATAAGATATAAATTTAAAATAAAACATAAATGACCTAAAATTAAAGTGAAAATAAAAATGTAAGACAAGCAATGTCAAATCAAACATAAATAAAAAGATGTAAGCATCTAAAATTTCATATGTAAGATAAGTGAAGTCCATAAAAATCAAACAAGAACATGATGAATATGAAATATCACTAAGGAATGATAACACAAATTTAGTTTTTGATATAAAATATGATGTAATAAATGACAACCTAATGACATGATTAGTATGATGATGAGATGGGGTGTTAAAAAAATGTGAAGAGATGTTTATCAGGAAAACAAGGGCCAATTTTAGGCATTACAATGAAACTCACAAACTAGAAGCTGAGGCATAAGAAGTAAAATGTAATAAAGGATGTGATTAGATAAAATTAATACCCATTAGGGGGAATATTGATAAAAATTGTTAAGGAATGTGAGGAACCACATGTGTGATGTGAACATATTTATCAAGAATGAGACACACTATAAATGTGAGCAAGTCTAAGAACTATCTACATTAAGGACCTAGGACACTCCAACTAGTGAAAAAAATTCTCAATATAAAAAGTTAATTACATACATCATACCATGAAGGATTTATACATGAGAATTAAAATGGGTCCTACCTTTGCATAGTATGTTCCCCACTCCTCAGGACCCCTTAAAGAGTCATTAGTCTACTACAAAGACTAGGTACTTATATGATAATGTAGGTGGCACTATAATTACATGATATAATGAGACCTCCTACTCCATTATACTATATTACCACTCTTAAATGGACCTTAGTTCTATCATGAGGCTATTTGTAGAGTTTTAGTTTCAACTATTATTGGAGATGTGCCAACTAGAGATCATGTATTCTAGTGTGATTTGAATTTTAAGATTTTATTTTCCTTTTGATCATTTATTTTTTCTAGTATGATATGGGTTTTAAATATTTTGGGTTTTTCTATTCCTCTTTTATATGTATTTAGAGAACCAAACATGAATGATATAGTAACTAACATAAGAGAGATTAGACTTTTCCATTTGAGAGAATGAACATGATGTCTAAAGACTTCTAGACTTGCCCACATAGAAGTGTGCAATCTCAAAACTGACCTATGTGTGTCTCAAATGAAATAAAATAAAGGAAAGATGGAGATAGTGAAAAATCTATTCATGTGATAAATGACAAAATGATGAATATGCTGCAGCTGATCATAATGAGGTACAATAGTGATATTAAAGAGGCAGGTTTATGCTATGATAGTCATGCCACTGAGGAATCTATATTAATCAAAAAAGGATCTAACATATAGAAAAATTAAAGTAATAGTTATCCAAAAAAGAGGAAAGAAAATGGTCATCCAAAAATAGGGGAATTTAAATAAGGGTCAAAGGATTTGAAGGAGACTAGGGAAAAATATGATGAAAATGTGATAAAATGAAAATCAATGAAAAAATCGAAGGTGTTATCAAGGAACCAAAAGGGAAACAAAGGATGAAAGGAATGTGATATAAAACCAAAGAACTAAAAATGAAATAATGGAGTAACAATAATGATGCAAAAACAAAAGAAATAGAAAGGAACTAATGATGTAAGTAAAATGATACTAAATGAAATAAAACACAAAAAACAAAGAAATCTAAGACAAAAATGACAATAAAAACCTATTATAATATTTATATCTAATATTATAATGTGAACTACAATCCTATGTGTCTTGGAAGGTTTCTTAATGTTGAATTTATTTGTTATTATGAAATGTATAATAAAAGCAAACATCATAGGATTCCCAAAAGGGTAGTTTGATGTAGGGACGGACATAAAAATATGCCCCAATGTTTGATGTGATATGTGGATGGGCATTGTAAGATGACCCAACATTAAATATAGAGTTAGGTGAAATTGAAATATTATAATGAACTACATCAGGTTGGCGAATGTAGTTTGATGAAACTAAATAGAAAAAATGAATTGTATCAGGTTGGAAAATGTAGTTTGATGAAACTTTAATGTTAGAATGAATTATATCAGATTGGATAATTTATTTTGATAAATATGGGCTATGAAAATAAACTATATTGAGCTAGTTAATGTATTTTGATGAATTTGGGATATCAAAATGAACTGTATCGGGTTAGTTGATGTAGTTTGATGAATATGGGTTATTATAATGAATTATATTAGGTTGGGCAATGTAGTTTGATGAATTTTGGATATAATAATGAAATATATCATATTAGATAATTTATTTTTATTAATATGGGCTATAAAAATGAATTATATTAGGCCAGCTAACACAATTTAATGAATTTAGGCTATGAGAATAAACTATATCAGGTTGATTGATGTAGTTTTATAAATTTGGGTTTTTATAATGAATTGCATTGGCCTAGACAATGTAATTTTATGAATATAGGATTATATAATGAGCTATATTTGGCTATCCAATGTAGTTTGATGAACTTGGGTTGTCATAATGAACTATATTGGGTTGGCCAATATAGTTTGATGAACTTGGGTTGTTAAAATAAACTATATCATAATAGATGATGTAGTTTGAGACATGTAAATGTGTTGATATGTTGTGTTTTTAGGATGTTGAACTTGATATAGGACTTGTAGGAGAGGTATAAATATGTATATAATCTAAATGAGGACTTTTACTACTTGGTTAACTTGTTATTGATGTAACAATAGGATTGTGAACATTGGTTTAAATAGGTGGAACATAATGTGAGGTTCTAAATGTTGATTTATATTTGTTGATGAGTTTATGAATTATAGGTTTAGAATGTGTAAAATTGGTATAAAATGTATGATTATCATTATTATGAATTTGTCCTTAAGAATTTTCTAGATGTATTATGTGATATGGGGTAGATCAAGACTTTGGTTGATAATATCTAGAATGATTTTGGTAAAAACTACAACATGAAGAGTTTTATTCCATGATGGGCATGGTAGGAAGAAAAGAAAAAACCCATGTAGGTTTTGAATTAGTTGAGGATGGAAATAAATATCTTATGAGGTGACATCATGATGATAGGTGTTTGAATTTTTTTATGAAAAAGAATTGATCATAAGAAACCAAATGTATCAACCAAATCAATATAGTCAAAAATTGAAGCTAAAAAATAAACTATATTAGGTTGGTAATTATAATTTTTATAAATATAGGTAGTACCAACAGGTGGCTAGATAAAAATAAACTATATTAGGCTTGAAGGATGTAGTTAGAAATAAATTACATTACATTGGCCATGGAAGATGTAGTTGGAAATAAATTAGATTATATTATCCATGGTTGATATAGTTTGGTAGAGAGATAAAATAGATTTATGAATAAATTAGATAGGGTTAATATATTTGTCTAAACAAATTAAATTTTAATGAATTAACTCTTTTTATATAAAATTAAATCTAGTTTCTTAATCAAGTTGACTGAACAAATGAATAAATAAAACTATATCCAACTAGGTCGATATAGTTGGGTAGAAGATTACATGGTAAATAAAACTAGATCGATCTTGGATGATATAGTTGGTTAACTATATAAAACATAGAATCTTAGATTAGGCTGTATCAAACTATATCAATGTAGCCTACTATAAAAATAGAAGAATAAAACTGTATGAACCTGAACTAATATAGTTTCTTGAATATATACATAGATTAGATTGTATTAACTTGTGCTGATATATCCTACTATAAAAATACAAATAAATAAAAACTCGATCAAACCATGTTGATATAGTTTGATATTAAAGATAAAAATAATGGTTAGTTCATATTGGGTTCACTAGAATATATGTAATGGGTTAAGATCATCCTATAATTATCCTATCTATTAAATATCTAGACTTGGATAAGTTTAATCAAATGAACCTAATGATAATTAATGAATCAAGATATGACCAATGGATTTTTAAATGCATTAATATCAAAACATATAAATTAATGTCAAAGGAAAGGGTTTCAAAGCCTTTAGGCCAATAACATAATGACAAAGTTCTAACTAGATCTATATTTTTAGGTAATCAAATATTGCAAACAAGCAATGTAAGTAAGGGGAAGGGTTAGAAATATATCAAAATAGGTAAGGAGCCATGGCAGTTAAATGGGGGCCTAGGGTACCTAAAGTGGATAAATGGTTATCTCAATAAATCATATAGCCTACACTAAGTATAAGTATATGTAAATCTTAAACAAGGATACACACATATTTATTTACTAACTAATAAACAACTTTTATCTACTAAATGAAAGAGCTAGGGTTAGAATATACTTTCCTTATAAAGGACTTGTTTATCCTCAATCTCCCATTGTCCAATGGTGGTTTGGAAGAGATTTTTTTGGTTGTTAAGAATCTAAAGGGTAAATAATAAGCTCTAATCCAACTAAGTACCTCCTAACGAATCTCTAGGACTTCTACAAGACAAGATTCCTCGAAGAAAATAAACTAAGAAATAAATCCTCCAAATGTGGATTAGGTTAGAAGTTTATGTGAAAATAGAGTGAAATGAGAGTATATCATATAATATAATGAAAGGGTGACTCATATTTATAGTGGTTAATAACCCAAACCCATATATAAATTTAAGCCAATAGAATCAACCAAGTCCAATGTAGTTAAGAGGAGTTGGATGATGTTAAATTATGTTAGCTAAAATAATATGGTATGATAAGGAAAAAAGTGTGAAAAAACTAGATTGGCCATGGGTGATGTAGTTTGGAAACATAATGAACTACATCAACCATGAATGATGTAGTTGGAAAGCACACTGAATTACATCCTCCATGGTATATGTAGTTGGAAAACACAAGTAAATATGTCATCCATAGATGATGTAGTTGGAAAAAACACTAAAATACATCATCCATGGATGATGTAATTATAAAACATAATGAACTACATTGGTCATGGTAGATGTAGTTGTAATTGGGAAAATTGACATAACTGACTGAGGTAGGATGTTATGAGGTATGTAGAAAGGAAGTATGAGGAAGCTAAAATATAAATAGTAATGATACAATCATGATATAGATAAAAATAGGTCTTGAAAATAACCAAAGGCCTATCCACCTCTTTCTCGATGCATCCTTTAAGGTATGCACTTAGGAATATTGAATATTGATAGGTTGTTGTAAGATAAAACAATAATAAAGGATAAAAGTAAAAAATATTATGTGTATATAGAATAAAGACCTATCTGAGTTGACTTTTCATATGGAAAAATTGATACAATTGTTGCACCTATAAATGAGGAGAAATCAAATATATTTCACTTAGGGTTTTACCATGCAAAAATTGTTGTAAGTCTTATCTCATATTTGAAACCCTTAGGGAACTTTGATATATTGAAAAATTGTAATGGTTGAGCTAACCTCAATCATTACCTTGATGATTGACTACTACCTACATATCTAATACTTGATGGAGGGAAATAAAGCTTGCATACTTCTCCTAACTAGAGTGAATGTGCAATATGTGGTCCTCTAATTAAATGTGTGGATATATAAGATGGATTTGATAGTTAAAAATGATATCTCTTAAAATTTATTTAGAGGTCTCTTGAATTGGATTATGAGTGCTCATTATGAATATTGTATAATCTGGGTAGAATAGGGAATATTTTCTTAATGTACAAAAGGGTAAATGTTTTTTCCAAGTGAATAACAAGTTCCATAATAAATGGATCTTAACATGTATATATATGTGAATATTTTAAAATTTCATTTAGTTAAGCCTATGAAATGTGTGGGAAGATTCAAAATATTGAATTCAAATTTGGAAACTATATATTATTTGGGGTAGGGCACAGTTGACCTGAGTGGACAATGATGCACTGCACCCCTCTCTACCTAGGGAAGATCTATACAGGGAGGTTAAAGATGTTAGTTCAAGGTTGGAGATAGTTTAATGGTGTTTTTAGATATCTTGATAATTTGGTATTAACAATTTATATGTAATTATAATGATAAACAAAGGCCCAATCCCACATATAGATGAATGTATTAGAGGAGTGGCAAATAATAATCATGTAATTGGGTGTAAGTCATATGGTTAAGAATATGCCAAGAATTAGCATTGTAAATTATTTATGACCAAATTTATGTGTCTATATTTTCCACTCTTATTCTAGTAATGAAATTTATAGAGTAAAGGAGAATGATTTTGGACCTGAGTGTGTACAATACACTTTGTCTTTGAGTAGATACTTCAATTATGTAGGGCACTTTAATTTCTTAAACACTGCAATAACTCATTAAGTAATATTTTTGTTCTTTTAAAATTTGGATAAAGTTGAACTTTGTAAATTAAAAAAATTAGAAATAATAAAAAGGGAGTACACCTATACATAGGTGAAACCAAATTGCATTGTAACCTGTAACTAATAATGGAGAACCATGGTTCCTTACTTAAGCATTAGGATAATGTATTTGCTTATGTTAAAGTACTTTTTAAAAATTTGAGAGTGATTAAGTTTTGAATTTTAGATATAAATAATCAATCCCATGAGTTATAAATATGCATTATTCCAACTTTTAAAAATGGGGAATAGTATCTAATGCACTAACTCCAAAATGTGTAACCTTTCTAGGTATGCTAAAAGTGATGACAAAGCCATTGAGTGTCATTATACTCAAATTTACTATTGAGTTGTGGAGCTAAAAGCTTCACCAAATGAGCAATCAGAGGTTGCTAGAGTTACACAGTCGTCGACATCGATCAAGACTGACCGACGCCAGTTAGGGATCGGCTGACATCGGTCATATGTAGATAGATAGAGACCGATGTCAGTCATCTGTGCATTTCCAAATTTCTAATTTTGAGGAGAACAGATTATTTGCATGTAAAGACTAACTGTTAGTCTTGAGTCTACTTTTCTATTTTTGGCAGGATAGATTTGAACCTTTGATTAAGAGGTGCATCTAATGGTGGAGAATGCATGGCTCATGAATCCTAGTTCTATATAATAGGGTTATATCCTCATAGCATGGTAAGAAAAGGTGAATCAATTCAAGTAGTGGAGTTGGTTGTAATTGAGAGAGAGAGAGAACTCTTGAGGGAAAGAGATCTATACATCTGAGAGGTGTGAGAAGAGAGAGATTTCTTCATTGTATTTCCTTCTGGAAGAGTTTAATACACAAGATTGGTTGTTTCTTATATCTCCTATTCTTTGTTGTTTCTAATTTCTAGTTAATTATTATTTTTGGTTTAATTCTATGTTTAGTTGCTTATACAAGAGTAATCAATTATACTCTGTAAGATTCTAACAAGTTGGTATCAGAGCGTGTTAGTGTTTGTTGATTACAGAATTCACTCACAGGGGTTTCTGATTGAGTGGGAGTAAAGCAATGTCAAAAGAATGTAAACTAAGAATGAAGAAATTCAATGGCAAGAATTATCAATTATGGAGGATGCAGATAGAAGATTATCTATATCAGAAATATCTATACTTACCATTGGGTGGGGTTTCAGGAAATCCCAAAGATATGCAAGATAAAGAATGGAATGTTCTTGATAGAAAGGCTCTTGGATCTATAAGGTTGAGCCTGGAATCTTCTGTGATTTCCAACTTATCACAGGCAAAAATAATGGTAGAGTTAATGGATACTTTGGCAAATTTATATGAAAAGCCCTCAGCTTTGAATAAGGTATATCTTATGAAGCAATTATTTAATTTGCAAATGCAAGAAGGTGGATCTGTATCTAGTCATCTTAATGATTTCCATGTAATAGTAAATCAGTTAAATTTAGTCAAAATAGTTTTTGATGATGAAATTAAGGCTCTCTTAATCTTATGCTCTTTACCAAAAAGTTGGCATAGTTTGGTAATGGTAGTTAGTAATACCGCATCTGCTTCAAATATCTTGAAAGTTGATGATGTTGTTAGTGTAGTCTTGAGTGAAGAAATTCACAGGAAAAGCATAGGGGAAACATCAGGTAATGCTTTAAGTATTGAAAGCAGGGGAAGGCAAAGAAAGAAGGGTAAGCAAGGAAGATCAAGGTGAAAGTCAAAGATGAGAAGTAGATCCAAATCCAAAAATAGAAGAATAATCTACTAGAATTATGGAAAGAAAGGGCATGCAAAGAAAGATTGTTGGTTGAAGGATAACAAAGAAAATTAGCATGAAGGTAATGAAGAAGTAAAAGTTGTAGGCATTGTTGCACAGGATGCTCTTACACTTTCTTTGGATAATAAAGTAGAATCTTGGGTTTTAGATTTTGGTGCCTCTTTCCATGCAACCCCAAATAGATAATTTTTCAATGATTATGTCCATGGAGATTTTGAAAAAGTTTATTTAGGGGATGATGAACCTTGTCAAATTATTGGCAAAGGAAAAGTGCAGTTGAAATTGTAGAATGGAAACACATGGGTGTTGAAGGATGCCATGCATGTACCCATCCTAAAGAGGAATCTAATTTCTGCAAGAAAGTTGGGTGATGAGGGTTGCATAGTAACTCTCACAGCTAAATCTTGGAAAGTTTCCAAGGGTGCAATTGTATTAGCCAAAGGTAAGAGAGTAGGTACACTTTATCTATCTACTTGTATTACTGATTATTCTCCTTCTATTTTATCTACTTTAGATGTAGATGCAAAGTTCTACCACTGTAGGCTTGGTCACATGAGTGAGAAGGGAATGAATGTTCTTAAGTCAAAAGGTAAACTTTTAGATTTGAAAAGCATAGATCTAGATTTCTGTGAGCATTGTATTTTTGGGAAATAGAAGAAAGTGAGGTTTTTCAAAACTGGGTCAACAAAGAAGAAGCACAAGTTGGAGCTTGTTCACATAGACGTGTGGGGACTAGCTCAGGTAGCTTCTATTAGAGGATCACAATATTATGTTTCTTTCATTGATGATGCTACAAGAAAGGTATGGGTTTATCGCATAAAGAAGAAATCTGATATTTTTGACACATTTAAGAAATGGAAAGCTTTGGTTGAGAATGAAACAAGTTTGAGATTGAAGTGCCTTAGATCGAACAATGGTGGTGAGTACTGCAGCAATAAATTCAGTAGTTACTATTCTATGAATGGAATACATAGGGAAAGGATGGTTCCAAGGACACTTTAGCAAAATGGAGTTGCTAAAAGGATGAATAGAACAATAATGGAGCTTGCATGGAGTATGACATTGCATGATGGTTTGTCCTTACAATTTTGGGTAGAAGCTGTAGATACTATAATTTACCTAATTAACACAGGACCTTCTACTACTCTGGATGGTGGAATTCTAGAAGAGGCATGGATAGGTAAAAATGTAGATCTTTAATTTCTTAGAGTTTTTGGTTTTGAAGCTTTTGTGCACATTGATAAAGAAAATAGAAAGAAGCTAGATGCTAAATCTATGCGGTGCACTTTCATTGGTTATGGTTCTAGAGATTTTAGATTCCAGTTGTGGAATTTAGAAACTAACAAAATTATTAGAAGCTATGGTGTAGTTTTCAATGAGAAGGTGATGTACAGTGATTAGCTCAAGAGGCTAAATAATTTTGAGCAGGGCAATCTTGATTTGGAAGAGGTTATGATCCAAAATGAGCTCATAGGTAAAAATCATCACTCACAGGAAAACATAGATACTGACGTCAGTTAGGAAGGAACTAACATGGATCAAAAAAAAATTGACGTCGGTCAGGTAGAGACTGACATCGATCAGATGGAAATTGAAATTGATCACGTGGAATCGACATCGACCAGAGATGACTTAGATCGGTCACTGACAGAAAGAAATTTGGGTGGACAACAAGCTATAAATAAGTCTCAAATGCCCATAAGGAGGTCTAAAAGGGTAAGTAAACCTCCAATTCATTATTCCCCTTATTTATACTACTTGTTGCTCACTGATGGTGGAGAACTAGAAAGTTTTGATGAGGTAATGCATGTAGAATCTAGGAAATAATGGGAGCATGGCATGAATGAAGAAATTGATTCCTTGGAAGAGAACCAAATGTGGGATTTGGTTGAGTTGCCAGCCAGAAAGAAAGCACTAAAAAATAAATGGGTTTATAGGTTAAAGGAAGGAGAGAATAGACAAATGAGACATAAGGCTAGGTTGGTAGTAAAAGGATTTGCACAGAAACTAGGTATTGACTTTGGTGAATTTTTTTCTCTTGTAGTAAAGATGACTTCTATTTGGACTGTATTGTCTTTAGTTTCTATTGAGGATTTGCACCTTGAGTAGCTTGATGTTAAGACAACATTTCTTCATAGAGATTTGGATGAAGAGATATATATGGATTAGCTAGAAGTTTTTGAGGTCAAAGGTAAGGAGAAACTTGTGTGCAAATTGAAGAAAAGCTTATATGGTCTTAAGCAAGCTCCAAGATAATGGTATCTGAGGTTTGACAGGTTTATGATAGAGCATGGCTTTAGTAGATGTCAATCTGACCATTATGTTTATTTTAATAGATTGGATAATGGTAGTTATATTATCTTGTTACTGTATGTAGATGATATGCTTGTTGTAAGTTCACACATGCAAGAAATAACTAAGCTTAAGGTAAAATTAGCTCACACATTTGCCATGAAATATTTAGGAGCAGCAAAGAAAATCCTTAGCATGAGTATTAAGAGAGACATGAAAAATCATAGTTTGATTTTGTCTCAAGAGGATTATGTGATTAAGGTGTTGGAGAGGTTCAATATGTAGGATGCAAAAATGGTAAGCACACCTATGGCTAGACACTTCAAGTTGAGCAAAGAATAGTGTCCTAAATCACATGATGAGGTTGAGTACATGAGTAGAGTTTCATATGCTTCATCAGTTGGAAGCTTGATGTATGCAATGGTATGTACTAGACCTGATATTGTCCAAGTAGTGGGAGTTGTCAACAAGTTTATGGCCAATCCAGGAAATAAACACTGGAAAGTAGTTCAATGGATTCTCAGATATTTGAGAGGGACCAACAGTAGGCATTTATGTTATGGAGGGTCAAACACTTCTCTACATGGGTATGTAGATTCAGATATGGCAGGTG
The DNA here is from genome assembly GCA_037957365.1 of Torreya grandis. Lineage (NCBI taxonomy): Eukaryota > Viridiplantae > Streptophyta > Pinopsida > Cupressales > Taxaceae > Torreya > Torreya grandis. Next base: position 261,159 of record JARHVA010008999.1, read on the forward strand.
ACTTGGATGGCAGGAGAAGCACCATAGGATATGTGTTCACTATTGGTGGAATGGCAGTTAGCTAGATTTCAAAGTTGTAAAAGGTTGTTGCCTTGTCTACTATAGAGGTAGAATACATTGCAGTCACAGAGGCTAGAAAGGAAATGATTTGGATGACTCAGTTCATGGAAGAGTTGGGAAAGGAGCAAAAGAGTTACAGATTATACAGTGATAGTCAAAGTGTAATTTATTTGGCAAAGAATTCAGCCTTTCATTTAAGAACCAAACATATACAACTTAGGTACCACTTCATTAGACAGGTATTGGAAGATGGTTAGTTAAAGCTGGAAAAGATCCATACAGATAAGAACCTCACTGATATGTTAACAAAGCTAGTAACAAAGGAAAAGTTGAATCTTCATTCAACTTTTGTTGGTCTTCAAGATTGAACTTGAAGATGGAGAAACAAGCTAGAGGATGTTGCTATATAGGTACAGGTGCAACTATTTATCTCCAAGTGGGAGATTGTTGAGTTGTGGAGCTAAAAGCTTCACCAGATGAGAAAATGTAGAGGTTGCTAGAGTTACATAGTCACCAACATCGGTCAGGACCGATCGATGTCAGTTAGGGATCGGCTGACATCGGTCATATGTAGACAGACAGAGACCAACGTCGATCATCTGTGCATTTCTAGAATTCTAATTTTAAGGAGAACAGATTGTTTACATGTAAAGACTAACTGTTAGTCTTGAGTCCACTTTTATATTTTTGGTAGGACATATTTGAACCTTTGATTAAGAGGTGCATCTAATGGTGGAGAATGCATGGCTCATGAATCCTAGTTCTATATAATAGGGTTAGATCCTCATAGCATGGTAAGAAAAGGTGAATCAATTCAAGTAGTGGAGCTGGTTGTAATTGAGAGAGAGAGAGAACTCTTGAGGGAAAGAGATATGTACATCTGAGAGGTGTGAGAAGAGAGAGATTTATTCATTTTATTTCCTTCTGGAAGAGTTTAATACAAGATTGGTTGTTTCTTGTATCTCCTATTCTTTGCTATTTCTAATTTCTAGTTACTTATTATTTCTAGTTTAATTCTATGTTTAGTTGCTTATACAAGAGTAATCAATTATACTCTGTAAGATCTTAACATGTACATCACCTAAATAGATTAAAATCACATTTATAAATAGATATAGATTACAGTCTTGCATGATCAAAAAGGAAATAATGTTGATCATGCTCCCATCATAACTGCATTACTTATAGAATTTTATTTGAATTGAAAATGTTGTTTTCAATTTTTCACATTTTTCTATTGAATTTACATATTTTACTCTTTCAATTTTAAAAATTTACAATT